>CM077031.1:98642458-99044958 GCA_039090855.1 Macrothele yani
AGCATTAAGTTTTCCAAATTCACTTTCATTAAAGTTCTGTACATTCACTTTTAACTGGGGTAGATGTCCATTCACCAACATAAAGTTATCTAAATCCAGTGTTAAAATGATTAGTGATTTATTACCCACAAACTTTATCCTTGTTCTTATTTAATTCCCTTCCTGAGTTGACAAAATGTTTCCAGATAGCAACTAACAGAGTCATTCCTGGAAGCAGTGAATCATTGTGACAAAGTTCTAATATGTTCGACTTTATCAATCTTAAAGGTTAGGTTAAAAAAATAATGGTAAAAATGTTTAGAGTTAAATTTGTGGTAGTTATGTGATGTATTTAGTTAGAAAGTAGATTAAAACAGCATTGGTATGATGTGTCTACCAACTGCTTTTGTGAGATGAAATGTGTTAAGTGCCCCATTTGCAATCAGAGGACTGGATGCCATCCCGATCCTCTTGTTTCCCCATGGCAGGACCAGACAACCAAGGAGGCCGCCCTGCAGTCGATGTCCTCCATGTCGTCAGCTCAAGTGGTCTCTTTGTTTTACTCCCAGGACCAGGCCGCCAAGGAGAAGGCCCTGCAGTCTCTCACGTCCCTTTCATCCGCCCAGTTAGTCTCAGCCTCCGCCATACAGAACAAGGCTGCCAGCTTAGCATCACTCGTGCCCTCCGTCACCTATCCAGCTGCTCCGGTAAGGACATCCTTTCCTTTATTCTTTTATTTTGCTTTGTGGGTTGTTTTTGTTCACACTTCTTGTATTTGTATGTGATGAAAGTGAGGATATACACTCAAGTGCCAAAATTCATAGGATACGTACCTAGTGTCGTGTAGAATCTCTTCTAGCTCGGTGAAGTGTAGCAACTCGACGTGGCATCGATTCCACAAGTGGCCGGAATACTTCTGGAGACATGTTGAGCCATGCCATCTGAATAGATCAGACTAACTCATTGAAGTGCCAAAAGTCATGTGATACGTACCTAGTATCGTGTAGGACCTTCTCTAGTCCGGCGAGGTGCAGCAACTCAACGTGGCATCGATTCCACAAGTGGCCGGAAGACTTCTGGAGAGATGTTGAGCCGTGCCATCTGAATAGATCAGACTAATACACTGAAGTGCCAAAAGTCATGGGATGTGTACCTAGTATCATGTAGAATCTCTTCTAGCATGGTGAATGAAGTGTAGCAACTCGACGCGGAAATGATTACACAAGTGGCCGTTAGACTTCTGGAAAAATGTTGTGCCATGCCATCGGAACAGCTGCCCACAGCTCCCCGATATTTGTAAATGCAGGATTTTGGGTGCAAATGGACCTTTCTACCATGTCCCATAAGTGCTTTGTGAAAACACAGCTTTGTCCACGCCTGACATCGAAACCGGGTGCCCTCACTCCAAAGTAAGTCGTTCTCCTAACTGAGCTATGCGGACACGTGTTCTCATTGCTATCTGCCTTTATCTCATGTGCGTCCTGTGGGGCAGGCATATTAACCCCCCACCCCCACCCCAAAAGAGGGCAGGGACAATGTGTCTCTTAAGGCAGTCTTTCGAAGCACTGAAGAAGAGATTCACATTTTCCCTGTCTCGCCGTGTGGAAAGAACATCACATCATTGCAAGAAACTTAACAGCTGAGTCATCCTGGAAGTTTGGGCACCAATTTGAAAAACAGTTTTGTCCACGCCAGGCATCGAACCCGGGTCCCCTCACTCTAGAGTAAGTCGTTCTCCAACTGAGCTACGTGGACATGTGCTCTCATTGCAATCTGCCTTTATCTCATGTCCGTTCTGCAGCGCAGGCAGGTCACAGCTCTATTGGGTTCATGTTGGGTGAACGTGGTGGCCACATAATCTGTCGGAATGCTCCTCGAACCAAAATTTGAACAACCTGGGCCCCATGACATGATGCATTGTCCGCCTGGAAAATCCCATCATTGTTGGGGTACATGAAGTCCATAAAGGGCTGCAAATGGTAACACAGCAAAGCAACAAAGCGATTACTGGTTAATGACCACCAGCTTGCACAGTGCCTTGTTGACAACTTGGGTCCGTGGACTCATGAGGCCTCAGTTCCTTGTTGACAACTTAGGTCCATGGCCTCATGAGGCCTAAGTTCCTTGTTGACAACTTGGGTCCGTGGACTCATGAGGCCTCAGTTCCTTGTTGACAACTTGGGTCCGTGGACTCATGAGGCCTCAGTTCCTTGTTGACAACTTGGGTCTGTGGCCTCATGAGGTCTCAGTTCCTTGTTGACAACTTGGGTCCATGGCCTCATGAGATCTCAGTTCCTTGTTGACAACTTGGGACTATGACCTCACGAAGTCTCAGTTCCTTGTTGACAACTTGGGTCCATGGCCTCATGAGGTCTCAGTTCCTTGTTGACAACTTGGGTCCATAGCCTCATGAGGTCTCAATTCCTTGTTGACATCTTGGGTCCATGGCCTCATGAGATCAGCGCCTCACCAGAACCCACTATCAGCTCGTTACAACTAATAGCGTGACTCATGAGACCACACCACATCTTGCCAGCCTTCCAGGGTCTAATTACCATGTTCACGAGCCCAGGTGAGGCACTGTGTGCAATGTCCTGGTGTTCACAAAGGCACTCTGGTGGGTCTTCTGCTGCCATACCCCATAGATGCAAAATTACTCTGCACTGGCCTTGTCTGTTAGCCTGGACAGTCCTGGTCAGATGCCACTAGACACATTCATTCAGCACCCGTGGTCAGCCACTGTGCTGTCATGGTGGGTGGTAATGCTTTCCGTGAGGTATTCTCAGTACACACGTGGCACCGTGGATCGAGGAATGTTGAATGTTCGCACAGCTTCGGAAATTGAATGTCCCATCCGTCTGGCTCCCACTACCATGCCTCGTTCAAACTCCGATAATTCACGACAGCTTGCCATAATCCTACTGGTGGTTGTTCATCCTGAATCATGAGATTACACCTTGCAACTGATAAAAATTATAGTGTGCATCAAAGCCTTTATATGAAGGTGGTGCTAGTTAAAAATTTGTGTACTGTTATCACATGACTTTTGGCACTTCGGTGTAGAGTATGTCAGTTATATAAGAGTCAGTCATGTGAAATGTATTTAAAGCGTCTAACACCTTGACCCAAAAATTACCTAAACAATTTAAGTGGTGAATACCACTTCACAAACTTCATGCAGCTGTGTTTGCAACAATTGTGTGGTCCCCCTCCTCCATCTGAGGTGAAGTTTCTTCCTTTTAGGGACTTTTTGAGACACTCAAAAATATGATAGTCATAAGGTGACAGATCAGAGTCATGTGGTGGATGATTAATCACTTCCAACCTAAATTTTCAAATTGTATCTGCTTCTCAGAATGGGATGTGCAATTATCACGCAGAAGGATAACTCCATCAGATGGAAGTACTGGATATTTGGTTTTGATATCGTAGCCCAATAGGGCCAGGGCCTGCAATGAGGATGTGTGGACAGAAGTGAATTTGAAGTGGTCTTTGATGGTAATAGGAGAATATCAGAGTAACATATTGCCTGCTATTGCCTCAAACTTCTTTGGAAGCAATGCCATGTTTCTATAGCTTGCTTGGCTTCAGGCCTGTAATGACAATGCTCCAACTTACCGCCACTGACTATCCAGGCCTTTTTAGGCTTTTAATGAAGATGCTCTGACTTACTACCAATTATACAATCAGAGCATTTGTTCTGATTTAACATTAAATGTGGCAGAAAACAGGAGAAACTTTGTGCTGCATTTTGATATGATTAAAACCTTTAAATTCAAAATAGAGCAGACTTTGAAAAGTGTACAAGAAATTTGTATTTGCCACCCTCCTGCTTAAATCACTTGGTATATGAGTTGGCAAACTGAAATATGCCACCCAAGTCTCATCTGACTGACCCTCACATTTGTTTTGAGGAACCAAAACTGATAAGATGTGTTATGGTTAAAAATATACACTGAAGAGCAATTGAATTAGAGACAGCTGGCGTTATGGAAACGTGGCGCTGTGGGCAGCCCTGCAAACAAAAACGACATGACGTATGCAGCGATCCGACAATATAAGGAGTGATGCGACAGGAATCAGTAAGAGTCGGACTCAGTATGTGTAAGACGAAGGATCTCAGCGCATTTGATCGTGGGTAAATTGTCGGGGCCCGACAAAAGGGGCACTCCATCTCGGAAGTCATGCAGGCACTGGGATTTTCACGAGCCACAGTGTCACAGGTGCACCGTGAGTACATCGAATCCGGTAAAACCGTCCCTGCAAGGGCCAACTGCTGTGGACAACAGCGTGTGGATGGACTGGGTCATCGTCGACTAGCTCGCATTGTAACAACGAATAGACAGGCCACAGTGCAAGATATCACTCAGCAATTAAACGCTGGTGCACAAAAACGTGTAAGCAGCCACACCATCCAGAACCATGTCCTTGCTATGGGGTACAGAAGCCATCGTCCCACGAGGGTACCGCTGCTGACCGTACATCACAGGGTGCAAAGATTAGCATGGGCGCTGAAACATCACCACTGGACCCTAGATGTGTTGGAAAATGTTGCCTGGACTGATGAGTCGAGATTCACGTTGGTACATGCGGATGGCAGGATACGAGTGCGGCGCAAACCACATGAAGCGATGGATCCTTTTTACCAGCAGGGTACTCTTCAAGCTGGTGGGGGTGGCATTCTCGTCTGGGGACTGTTTACGTGGACTGAAATGGGACCCCTGGTATGTGTGACATCGTCCCTCACAGGTCAACGTTACCGGGATATCCTGGACGACCATTTGCTCCTGTTTGTGCATCTTCAACATCCCACTGGGGACCTCATCCTGCAACAAGACAATGCACCGTGACATCGCTGCTGAATTGTATCCGAATGGTTGGATGAACACTCCACCAACGTGACCTCACTTCCTTGGCCAGCTTGGTCACCTGACCTCAATTCCATCGAGCACATCTGGGATGCCATCAAGAGAGATGTTCAAGGCTCTGACCCCCCTCCATCAAATCTTTTCGAACTGTGGGAGCTTGTTCAGGGGTCATGGATCCATATGGCTTCTCAACGCTTCCGGTGTCTTTTCGAGTCCATGCCGAGACGAATCGCCACCGTCATCAGGGCGAAAGGTGGTGCTACACGTTACTAGACAGGTATCTCTAATTCAATTGCTCTTCAATGTATATATAGATGAAATTAACAGCATGCCTTTTGTCAATATTAAACTGATGTGTTTATTTTTACAGAGTGTATACATTTAAAAAAATATTCATGAAAAACAAAACTGTTTATGGTGAAGAAACTACTGACAGAAACGTTCAGGAAAGGATTCGACTATTCGAAAAATTAGTGATTTTGACATCAGTGACCATAATAGTAGACAAAAATGTGACCCTTGTTTCAAAAAAGGATTGAAGCTGACTGAAGAATAACATCCAATCATACAGTGGAAATACGCTCAATGTCTAAAGGAAGTCTTGTGCAGTTGCTTTCAACCCTTGGATATTGAAAATGTGTTCAAGGTAGATGCTCAAGCTTCTTACATGTGAGATAAAGCAATCAAGAAGAGAAACCTGCTTACGTCTTTTGAAAATCTTTTTTTGCTTGCCATCTGTGGCTATTAAGGGGTCGTGACATGTGGTGAGACCTGGGCTTATCATTATGATCCTTGCTCTAAACATCACCCAATGACTCAAAAACATTCCCAGTTAAGAAAGAACCCGTGCTTTCTTTACTGAAGAACAAAATCGAGCTCATGGTCTTTCGGGACCAACATGACAATATTTGCCTTGACACACTTGAAAAAAAAAAAAAACTGCCAATGTTAACAGCAAATCCTTAAGGATTTTTTTTTAAAACCAAGAGTCCTCACCTAAAAGATGTTCAAATTGAGTTTCATCAGGATAATGCAAAACCCCACACATCATATCTGACTCTTTCAACAACTGCAAGATTTGATTGACTTTAATGTCTCATTCTGCATATAGACCTGACCACTGCTGAGATGGGCCAAGCCCAAAGTAGAGCCCGGGTATGGGCGAGCTCGGGCTGTGTAATACTTACTGGAGTCCGGGCTCGGGCTCTGAGAGAGGGAGATAATTTCCTTCCCTTTTCTTTTAATGTGATTTTAGATGATTTAGCACACGGGAGTTTTTTACACTTTCGAGTTGTTAAAGAGAATTCTTCGGCAACTGGGTCTAGATGGGGAATAGGAATTCGGCAGGGCTATCCATTCCGGGCTCAGGTAACAAAATACCATAGGCCATGAATTACTAGATTTCTGCGAAGGAAAAGTGTCTTTAAGAACTATAGATAGTAGATAATAAGCTAATAAAATTTTGCTCTCTACCTCAAAGGAGCAGCTCCCTGCTAGTTCTATTGAGCAATGTATGACATAGATTGTTGTGCTTCCTGATTTCTCCTGATTTCCTGACACCTCCCCCCCCCCAAGGAAATTTCAGGAAGAAATGAATGGTCAAAGAAACTATAGAAATAGATATTCATTCCTTTCCCACTCCGCAGTTGAGAAAGACGTCGGTTAAATGCACGGGGAGGAAAGAGTGGAAGTCTAGAAAAGCAGGTTATTCATAGTTTTCAGGCTCGTTCGGGCCCAGGCTCTATCTTGCAATATAAAATTTGGGCTCGTTCGGGCCCGGCTCTATCTTGCAATATAAAATTCGGGCTCGTTCGGGCCCGGGCTCTATCTTGTAATATAAAATTCGGGCCCGGACTCAATCTTGCAATATAAAATTCAGGCGGGCTCGGGCTCTGAAAATTGAGCCCAAACTCAGCTGTGGTTCTGACCAGGCACCCTTGGATTTTTTTTTCTGATTTTTTTTTATATATTAAAAAGATTTTTACGTGGGAAAACATTTGATTTGGATGAGCACTTGTCAAAGGAAATCAAGCACTGCTTTCAAGAGTGGGAGCTTACATTTTACCGAGGCACTTTTGTGGGCTGGCAAAAGCGCTGAACAAAATGTGTAGAGTGGGAAGGTTGATATAGTGAATGTGACACCTATACATAGACAGTGGTGGACTGGGACACGAAGGCCCAGGATGCTGCTTACTGCTAGTAGGAGCCCGGACTATATATGTATATGTTTTTGCTGAAATGCGAAAGGTTAGGAACATACTTTAATATGAGAGTTCCCTTTGAAGTCCGTGTTGTACGTATCCTTCTTCCCAGTCCTCAAAATATTGGCAGAACAAAAACATTGGAACACGTGGCAACGTCTCACCAGGATCCTTGGCATCTGCTCAGAGTGTAACTTGAGATGGGAGCTTTAGTGAGCTGGTGTTGTTATTGTTTATGCCTTATGCAGCTTTTGCAGTCACAGAGAGTCAGTCTGTCTGTTCATGGCATATTAATCATTTAATTTTTCTCAGACTTTATGAATTCCTCTCTGATGGTGCATCGCAGATTAAATGATCTTCTACGGAGATCCTAACAAAAGTTCTGCACACTGTCCATTTTTGAGAAAAGTGTGATGTGATGGAGAAAACTTACCTTATTGTCATTCAGTGTATTCCTCTTTGCTGCTAATGACAGCTTGCCAGCTGTGAGGTAGGTCTGGATGCCTCGTAGTACACCATCTTTGTTCAGCTGTCATATTACTCTGGTCACATCCAATGGCAGTTCATCCAGTGAATCATAGCAGATGCAACAGAGCCATTTTTTTAACTTAGGGAAAAGATCAAAGTCGGGTGGACTAAGATCAGGGCTGTATGGTGGATGGGATAAAGTTTCCCAGCCATATTTCGGCAAAAGTCGCCGTAACGATGTTGCACCATGACATGATGCGTTGTCATGAAGCAAGATCACTCCCACTTCCAACAAGTTGAGGCAATTTTGACAAATTTTCGGTCTCAACTTTGTCTTCAAAAAGTCATGTGTTGACATTTTGCCCTACCGGCACTCGATCAGAAACCACAACACCCTGGGCATCGTACACAAAATTCATCACTTGCTTCACTTTAGATCGTTGCTGATGACACTTAGAGGGGCGTGGGGAACTTGAATGCCTCTATTCCGCTGATTGTGACTTCAGTTCTGGCTCAAAATCATGGGCCGAAGTCTCACCAATTGCGACAAGTCTGTTCAGAAAGGTGCCGCCTTTCCTTTCAAACCTGTAAAGGTGATCCTTTGCGATGCTCACTCTTGCTGCCTTCTACTCGAGGGTGAGTTGATTGGGGCACCCAGCACGCAGCAATTTTTCTTTTTCCTGTGAGTCGGTCCAAATCCGGTGAACAGACACGGTGGACAAATTTTCCTGGTGAGCAATCTCCTCGACTGTCAAACTGTGATTCTCTTCAAGAAGTGTTGCAACAATGGCGACAGATGTTTTCTCTGTCGCCGTTTGAGGTCTTGCATCATCTTCAATCCTCCCGAAAGCGCGATGCCCAGCGAGAAATTGTGCTTCTATCAAGAGTTCCTTCCTCACAAACTTCTTGCGAGGCAGTGTGGATCTGTGTTGGAGTGCTTACCCGTAGAGTTTCTATTTTCACGTACGAGTGCTGGTCTAACGCCGTGGCTCAACCCGAGGAGCTGCATGCTTCCATTTCTAAATTCTCTCACTTCCACACAGCAAATAATAGCGAGTTGTTCTGATACCACTCTGTTGCTTAGAGTCTGACCTTGACATGACGCAATCATTTTCCCGATTGCATCCTCCTCTTCCGTTTTAGATTAACGTGTGCAGAACTTTTGTTTTGACCCTTGTAAGCTATAGTAGGAATGTTTTCTCAGCAGGTTTTTCCATTTTTGGAACAGATTGGACTGTGTTCTTTGGGATATGAAGGTAAGGGTGGGAGAAGCAAGGAGGAAGAGGGTTAGTCGAGGTTGAGAGAAGTTACATTTTGGCACATGAGATGGGAGTGAGATCTACATACTCTGTTAGAAGTGCCTATTCGTTTTTCTCATCAGGTGTTTCTATTACATGGTATATTGGTTTTAATGTTGTGGCAAAAACTGTCAAATTATTCTGATCATGTTTTTTTGTTTTGTTTTTTAAGCCTTCCTTAGAGGAACCTTACACATCTGTTAGTTCTTTCTGCTTTTATGCTGTTGTTTTGATTCAAATAAAGAAGTTTATCTGCTTTGAGTCTTGCTTCTTAGTGTTCTTAATTCGTGCTATCATTTGCTGTAAAAAATTAAGAACACTAAGAAGCAAGACCCAAGGCAGATTAACTTCTTTATTTGAACAAAACAACAGCATAAAAGCAGTAAGAACTAACAGATGTGTAAGGCTCCTCTAAGAAAGGCTTAAAAAACGTGAACAGAATAATTTGACAGTTTTTGTCACAACATTAAAATGGGAGTGAGATGATGAGATGAAAGGGAGATAGATGGATAACACCAGATGTGAGGGAGATGAACTCATACATAGTACATATGCACTTAGCAGGGGAGGAGACAAAAACAGGCCAATTAATTTGGGCCAGTATGAATCGCTGTGTATTTTATCAATTTTCAAGATTTAAGAAAAAAATTATTAAGGGTATGCAAAAGTTTCCTCCGCCCCCGATTGCGGGTGCTGTACGGGGTCTAACCAGCCGCAACCCGTGCTGTCAGTTCTCGTACATGAAGCCAAGCACGGCGTTCGATAAAGTTCATTTGCGGCACTGTTTGTTATTCGTGTTTAATTTAGGGAAAAAGTACGAGTGAAGTCTACTGTTCAATATGTCTGGCGTATGGCGAAGGGGTTATGGGTGCGGACTTGTCAAGAACAGTTTACCAGGTTTAAGAAAGGTGATCTAAGCTTGGAAGACAAGCTTGTGCAAGTAGACTGCTGGTACTCGCAGACGAGGAGCTGGAATCGCTGTTGCAAGAGGATGCCACACAATCAACCACACAACTGGCGAAACGTTTCAAACTGGGTCAGTCGATGGGGGTACGGCGTCTACAGGCCTCGGGGAAGATCCAGAAGATTGGTTAGTGGGTTCCGCATACTTTCACGGAGCATAATATTGGTCAACGATTGGGCATCGTTGCTAGAGAGGTTTCAAGGGAAG
Organism: Macrothele yani; assembly: GCA_039090855.1. Classification (NCBI taxonomy): domain Eukaryota; kingdom Metazoa; phylum Arthropoda; class Arachnida; order Araneae; family Macrothelidae; genus Macrothele; species Macrothele yani. The sequence continues at coordinate 98,652,444 of CM077031.1, forward strand.
AATTTCTTGTGGAAGGTTGTCACCGAGAATGAAAAATGGGTCTATTGCGACAACCCCGGAAGCAAGCGATCCTGGGTCAACCCAGACCAGTCATCAATATCCACTGCAAAACAGAATATCCATGGGGAAAAAGGTGATGTTGTGTGTGTGTGTGTGTGTGTGTGTGTGTGTGTGGTGGGGTTATGCACAGAGCGCTGCACTTTGAACTGTCGAAACAATCACTGCACAACGATATAGCGATCAGTTGATGAAACTGAACACTGCAATTGAGCAAAAATGCCCGCCCAGTCATCCTGTTACATGATAATGCCAGACCACATGTCGGTGTCACCATGAAATCAACCCTTGAACAGTTACACTGGGAGGTTTTCCCGCACCCGACTTACTCCCCGGACATTGCATCTTCAGACTTTCATCTGTTTCGCTCTATGCAACATGCCCTAGCCCAACAGCGGTTCACCACAATTCCAGAGGTGGAAAATTTTGTAACTGCATTTTTCAGCCCAAAACCTAAGTTCTTCTATCACAGGGGCATTCATTTGTTGCCTGAAAAATGGCAAAATGTCATTGATGCGAATGGTCAGTAGAAACTTTTGCATACTCCTAATATATAAACTTACAGAATACGTATTTTAGGTACAATATTTGGAAGGTGGTTTTTTTTTTTTTTTTTCTAGGTCCCGTGGATGTAAAGACCCATGCCCTAGAAAAAAAAGCTATTGCAACCTAGCATTCTAAGCCAGTCCACCCCTGTACATAGATAAAGGATGGCTCTTTTCTATAAATGCTAAATTATAGAAAATGTAGCATTTATAGAAAATTATAGAAATTTTTTCTATATAGAAAATTTTTATAGAAAATTTTATAGAAAATTATAGAAATTTAGAAATTTATAGAAAATGATAGAAATTTATAGAAAATTATAGAAATTTAGAAAATTATTAATTTATAGAAAAATATAAAAAAATTATAGAAAATTATTCTATAGAAAATTATAGAAAATTTTTCTATAAATGCTCTTTTCTATAACTTTTCTATAAATGCTACAGAAATTTCTTTATGACTGATTGTGCATAACTTTTGTGGTCAATCCTTTAACAGTGTTTTTAATATTGAATGTATATTTTATTCTAGCTGCACAGCTATTTGTTTTTGACAATTTATTTCTCTTTTAGTTTATGTGTGCCACTACCTTTTTATTACTTTTTTAAAGACTAAAACAAGTGTTCATAAGTGGTTTTACTAGTTTTCGAAACTTTTACAAAAAGAAAGCACTTTTTCTAATATGCTGAAAAAAAAAGGACTTAAATGAAAGAACCTTTTTTTAGTGTGCTGAATAGAGAAAAGGGGATCGTTTGTTCTGCTTCCATATCCCAGAATCTTTCTGGAACCATTTATCAATAGCTCCATCAATTTCAGCTGCTGCCAGACTTATAAGATAAAAGCTTTCAACAGGATTCGACACTTTGTTTCAGCTCCTTAACATTTCATTGCAGAGATCAATCAGTTCCTGGGAACCAAGTCAAGTTTCCTTTCACAATGTGTGAACTTCTTGTGCTAATCTTGGTTTGCAATGACACAGCTAATGGAGAGAAACTCATCATGGTTGGCAGGTTGCCAATTTCAACAGGCTCCTGATTTTGTGATAACAAAAAAAACTTGGAAAGATCTTTAAAATGGCTGTTAGTAGTACCAGTTACTTTGATAATGAAATTAAGAAACATCTGACTGCTGAAAAGGCAAGGACATGGAAAAATTTTAGTATGCTTGAGAGATTTGCAAGGCTGTGTGGAGTTACCTTATGAGATTGACATTGTATGCACATGACAGTGGTGCTGTTTTCATGATGATGATGCTTTCTGCAACCCCCAAAACTGATACTGTCATCTCACCAGCTGTTGCAGTAGCACCAAGCATTTTGAGAGTTGATGCATGCTTCCACAATAAAAGATGCTTCCTTCTCCACCTAGCATTTTGAGAGTTGATGCTGCATGCTTCCTTCCACAATTAGGATTTGTTTTTGTTTTTTATCTCTGGGGCAAAGGGATGGAACCATGTTTCATCCATTGTAACAATTGGGGAATCAGAAATTTATTGGATCTGCACAAAAGCATGGATCTCAAGTTTTAAGATGACAATGCTGAAATTAGTGTGAAATGGTTTGATGATGGGAAAATTGGTATTTGAGAAATTTAGTGATTCTGCCATGTTCCTTTCGTTTGAAGTTTTCACCCTTTGTCATTAAACACCGGAGGCTTGTTCTATCAGAGGCATGCATCCTGTCGCTGACTATAAGCAACATTTGGAGCGAAACTACTATGGTCCAATTTCTGGATCTAGAGCATAATGTAATTAGAGAAGTGATATTCTTCTGTCCTTGACACTCTAACAATAATACAACATCTGGTGATTTGCAGTGAAATGAAACAAAACATGTGATGATTGTCTTGTATTTTTAAATTTAATTGCCTGGACTGGGAAACTAGATTTTGTATTTACCTGCCCAGGCCAATATGTGCCCGGGCATCTCGGGCATGCTACATGCTACCCAGAAAAAAACAGTGCATATTCATACTCTCCAGAAGTTAGTTAGAACACAAACTTTTTTGAATGGCCCTTGTATTAGGGGGTATGCAAAAGTTTCCACCATTTTAAGGAGACAGGAACAATCAGGAAACCCGTACACATTTATTCAACGAAATATTGGCTGTTAGCATCAATGACCTTTTGTCATTTTTTTCAGGCAGCAAATGAATGCCCCCGTGATAGAAGGACTCTGGTTTTGAACTCAAGAACACAGTGACGAATTTTCCACCCCTAGAACTGTGGTGAATTGCTGTTGGGAAAAGATGAAAGTCTAAGGGTGCAATGTCCAGGAAGTAAGCCAGGTGCCGTAAAACCGCCCAGTGTAACTTTTCAAGGGTTGATTTCGTGTTGGCACCGACATGTGGTATGGCATTATTGTGTAACAGGATGACTGGGCAGCGCCCTTTAACTGTCCATGGGCGTTTTTGCTCAATTGTGGCATTTAGTTTCATCAGCTGATCGCTATATCGTTGTGCAGTGATTGTTTCCACCGGTTTCAACAGTTCGAAGTACAGCACTCCATGCATATCTCACCACACACACACACACACACACACACATACAATGGCTCCTTTTCCCCATGGATATCCTGTTTTGCAGTGGATGTTGATGACTGGCCTGGGTTGACCCAGGATCACTTACATATGGGATTGTCGCAATAGTTTCATTTTTCATCCCCGGTGACAACTTTCCACAAGAAATTCTTCCCTTGAAACCTCTTCAGCAACAACATATAGATGCCCAATCGTTGACCGATATTACGCTCCATTAAAGTATGCGGAACCCACTTGCCAATCTTCTGGATCTTCCCCAAGGCCTCTAGACGCCGTACCACCTTCAGCTTACCCACTTTCAAATGTTTTGCCAGTTCCGTGATCAATTGTGTGGCATCCTCTTGTAACAGCGATTCCAGCTCCTCATCTATGAGTTCGCACGGTCTACCTGCTACCTGCACATGGCTTGTCTTCCAAGCTTAGTTCGGCTTTCTTAAACCTGGCAAACCATTCTCGACATGTCCGCTCACCAATAACCGTTTCATCATATGCCTAACCTATTGAACCGTATGCTTCACTTGCACTTTTCCCTAAATTAAACATGAAAAACAAACAGTGCTGCAAATGAACTTTACCGACTGCCATGCTTGGCTTCATGTATGAACTGACAGCACAAGTCGCCGGCCAGTTAGACCCCTACAGAGCCCGCTAGCTGGGGCGGCGGAAACTTTGCATACCCCTAATGTTTTAAGATGTTAGTAATGTATAGTCTAATGCACTGTTAGAAATTGATAGTTTCAAATTTCAGAGGATGCATTACACAAATCACAAGAATTTTGTGCAGCATTCCTAATACTGCATTCAACTGAACTCAATTAAAATGAATTTCCAAGCATAGAAATCTAATTCTAAAGTTTCAGGTAAAATCTGATGAACTAATGTCAATAATATTAGTTCAAATGGAATTACTATTAAAGCATTGCAGATCAGAACATGTAAACATAGTTTGACCCCCAAAAAATTCCCTTCAAGTTGAAAAATCAACAATTAAAATCTTTAAAAATTTTAAAGAAATTACTGTTTGCAATTTTTACTAAAAACAGGAAACATAGTCTTTTTAACTAACATAAACAGAAAGCGTTTGAAGAAAGTGATTTTAAAATTCTGTATTTTGGTTTTTAGTAGAAAATACAAAATTCCTTAAAAATTTTAAGTAGTTTAATCATTGATTCCTGAAGTTGAAGAAATCTTTTTGGTAGGTCAAACTTTGTTTATGTGTTCTCTCATGAAGTGCCAATGTATTTTTCATCAGTTATGTAAATTGTTTTTATGTGCTATCATTTATTTCACTTCCCTTCATGTTCTCAAAACATGAAAAATAAGTTCTGTCAAACAATGTGTATTTCATCAGCCATTCAGCTTTTTCATGAGTGTTTGTGAGTGCATGCACATTGTGTATCTTTGTTTGTTTTGAAGTAGTTATATCTACCCAGCTCCTGTGACCTGAATTCTATTTTCTGTTGTTCAGAAGTTGTTTGTTGGTAATTTACTATATATAATGACCTCACATTTTATTTTATAAGGATTGTGAAATCCACATGCCTCTATTTTCCTAGACTTGAACCAAAAATCTGCTGTGGAAAAATTGAACAAAATGATACCTTAATTTTTTTGGAATAAATTCTTTACTTCCATGTTTTAAATATATGACAAACCAAATACTTGTTCTTGCTGCTTTGCCAAATCATCTCTTTCCACATGAGCTGGCGTTAGTTTCTACACCTGAAATAATGTGACTGGAAATTACTGAAGTATCTTATTAAGTGTGTTAATTTTAATCAGAGTTTCTAGTTGCCTAATTTTGTTTTCATTTTTCCTTCTTTTTTTTAGTTCTGGCAACACGGAATCACGCAGCCTGGCCCATCGGAAGAGTAAGTGCTTTATGGTTGTCTTTCATTACATTTGTGCAGTTCAGTTTTTTCACTTCTAGAGAACAAGGGAAAATTGGGGAGAAACTATTCTTACACTAATATCCAAAATTAACGTGACAAACACAAAATTATACATAAATCAATATCCACACAACAGAGATTAATGACAGTTGGTACATACATACATACATAGACTATATTAACAAAAGTCACTGAACACCTAGAAGAGAAACACAACACAGCATTTATTGACATATATTAGAACGGTGTCGGTCAGCCTTTGGCCTTAATGCGTGCACTGACCCTTCGAGACATACTTTCGACAAGGTTTTGGAACACAGCGATAGGTATGCGCTTCCATTCAGTACATAATGCTGTCTCTAACTTTTGCTTAGTAGTAGGCCTTGGTTCCAGACTTCTTATGCAGCGCTCTAATTCATCCCAAAGGTGCTCTGTGGGATTAAGATCAGGGCTCTGTGCCAGCCAGTCCACACACAATATGGAATTACTGTCAAACCATGCTGTAACAGTTCTTGCTTTATGGCTTGGTGCATTATCCTGCTGATACCAACAAGGCTCGGTTCCATAGTATTGCCATAGAGTTGGTAAAGCATAATTGTCCAGAATATCGAGGTAGATGTGCTGGTTAACAGGTTTGTCCATGATAACCAATGGGCCGGGACCATACCATGAAAAACACCCCCACACGAGTACACTGACAGCTCCAAACTTGACCATAGGAACAGTAAACTGTGGTAAATAGCATTCCTCCAGCTGCTGCCATACCCACACATGGCCATCAGACTGATGAATCGTATATCTGGATTCATCAGTCCATAGGACCCCATTTTCCATTAACCTATGGTCCATGATTAATGTTCTTTACACCATGCTAAACGACGAGTAGCCTTCCGAGTGGCGATAAAAGGCTTATGAGCAGCCGCACGACCATGGTAGCCCATGGAATGAAGTTCTCTGCGAATGATATGTGTACCTACCGAGATTCTAGCATTTTACTCACCTGTACACTGAGGTTTTGTGCAGTACTCCAGGATTAGCTGTAACGACTCTCTTGAGGCTTTGATGTCCTCTATCACTGATTTTCTTTGGTCTGCCAGTACGTTTTGCTGCTTCAGGCACGTCATGTGTCTTCCACTTATTCAGTACATCCAAAACAGTTGACTTGGGTATCTTTAAACGCCTCTCGGTTTCTCTTATGAACAACCACTAATATAACACCCAACAATCTTTCCTTTCTCAAAGTCAGTTCTCTCCTGCCGCGACATTTTCACTCAACCTCACAGTTCGATGTGATTGCGATCAGCTGCAGGCTTGTTTTCATACCATTTGCAGCTGTACCGTGCATCTTAACAATGCAGCGGATCAGTTCATTTGCTTTTGAAGGGGTGTCCGATGACTTTTGTCAATATAGTGTATATTGATAATGCAGCAGTGCACGACATGCCCCCGTGTGGTGACCGGGGTTAAAGAATAGTCCCAATGTAGCCCATGCATGTATTAAAAGGTGACTAAAATGAAACCAGTCCCCGGGGTCATAGCCGGGTTCCTTTTTGCAAGTTTGAGCACAGGGCTAACAACCCTGCCCTGTAAAAACTCAACTTGTTAAGAGAGTCAAAAGAAAATTGGCCGAACGGACTTCACGGAATGACCTGAACAACGGATAAAGGATTATGAATATTAGTTTGGAAGCTGGAATGTCTTGAGCCTGAACAGACCAGGAGCACTGAGGAGAGTGTGTGAAGAACTACAGAAATACAGAGCAAGGATAACAGCATTGAGATCCAGAGGATGACCTAGAAGAAGATGATGTGGAGGATGATTTAAAGAAAATGAGAATAAAGAACTAAAGGAACAAGGCACAGAATCGTGAAGAATGGAGGTCTACCATGTTAACAGTGTCAGGTCCTAAATTTTCTGAACTGGTCCTAAAAAAAATTATGAAGTCTGATCACTCTGATGCTGCTCTGCTGCTGATATCATATCTGAATCATTCAAAAAATGCTTCCCTTTGAAACTTTTTTTAAGGTTTGGGAACAGGAAATAGTCCGATGGAGCAAATCCTGGTGAGTAGGGTGGATAGTCTATGCACTTAAACCTCAGATCCCTCAAAACATCCATTGTCGTGCCAACTTTGTGAGCCGGCTCATTGTCCTGCAAAAAAGAACACCTTTCCTTGCCTTTTTTCCTTTAATGCCTCCTTTAATCGGCACAGCAAATTGGAATAGTATTCATCATTTATTGTTTAGTCCTTCGGGAGATAGTCAGTCAGTAAAACGCCTTCTGAATCCAAGAAAAACCCATTGCCATGCAGACTTTTGAGTCTTGAATTTCTTTGGACATGGAGAACCAGACTGCTGCCACTGCAGGTACTGTTTTTTAATCTCTGGATCGTAGTGATGTAATCACGTTTCATTAACAGTGAGAAGTCGCTGCAAAAAACGATCACCAGATCGCTCAAAATGCTGCAAAACCAATTTGGAAGTGTCCACTCATTTTCGTTTCTCATTGGTGTTCAAACATTTGGTCACCCACTTCACTGACATCTTCTGTATATTCAAGTGGTCATGAATTATGAACCCAACACATTCCCTGGATATATCCAGTGTCTCAGCTATTGTTGTAGGCGAGATTCGCTGATCTGATAGAATCAAGTCATGAAAACCATTAAAAATTTTGGGTGTTGTCACTGTTGAAAGCCTCCCAGATCGTGCTGCACCTTCAGTCTCAAATCAAAGTCTCCACGCTGAAAGTTTGCACACCATTTCTTCACAGCGGAATATGAAGGGCACTTGTCACTTAATGTTTGCATCATACTCTCATAAATTTCCTCTGCAGATTTCTTCTGCAGGAACAGAAATTTCATGACAGCCCGGAGTTCCACATTGAAAAATTCAACACTTTGCATTCATATGATTCAATTCAGGACGTCAAACATCTGAAAAAAAAAAAAAAAAAAAGAAGAAGTATTAGTCTGAAAATTAGCACTTTACAATACAAAAAAAAAAAAAAAAATACTCTTTTGAGCTGCAGTGACAAAATAATGCTACAACTAGACGACACCCGTCGGAATCAACAGTTAGTTTTTTGTTTGTTTTTTTAAAGAATAAACTCATATGAAACAACAAATGTAAACTTTATTTAATTGACAAATTCATTCAACCACTTCAGTAAAGACAATAGTCCAGGTTCGTGATCTTTTTTTTTTTTTTTTTGGACTGAAAGTTTAACGACCACCGTGAGCAACTCAATGGGCTTATAAGCAGTCACCCATAATATTTTCACTAACAATGGTCAACGGAATATTTATTTGCATCTTTACGTAATGGGAAATGTCTTACCTACGTGAATAAACTGGATCGAATGAATATTAAGTTGTATATATACATCACACAGTCCAACAGCATAAAGCAGTCAGGTCTTTGAGAGTGTTCGCTGTTCTGATGAGAAGAACTTTAATCCGAATGCCTGCTAGCATTGCTTTGTGCAACGGTTCACTCAGAAAAGATAAGACTTTGGACTAACTCAGTCCCTCCATGCTTCCGCCTTCAACAGCACACGAGTCAACCGCACGCTTCTCCCATAAACTTTACATGGGAACTTTGCCAGCCCCAGCGTGCCCAAACCATTGCCCCAATGTCATTTTTCTCTTCGACTGGCACATTTACACGGTAAGACCTTTATTTTGATACCTCAACCATATCTTTATGTTCAGCCGTTCTTTCAAAACAGGACTCACAGTAAAAAACCATATAGAATTAATATATAGATTATAGGAAGTCGGTTAGGCTGAGAACTTTTCAGCATCCCTTGTAGTAGTAGTAATACATAGCAGAAAAGGAATGCCATCTCCGCATGAGGAAGAAGCATGCGCATGGCAGCATTGTTGTCCAAAAGTGATGCAGTAAGGGGTGTGGATTTTGGGGTGCTAATAGGGAGTGTGATTTCCCACAACAGCTATATAGCTTGCATAATGAACCAGTGTGCTCCTTACAAAGTTGGGAGTTAAGACAGGGTTCCCACTCAACCTGGAATTCTCAGGGAATTTGAAAATGGTTCTGAAAATCAGGTAAAACTCAGGGGATATTATCCTTTTTTGTAAAAATCAGGGAATACTCAGGGAAAATTACCCTTTTCTTTTGTAAGAATCAATGGATACTTTATTTTGCCAAAAAAAAAAAAAAAAAACTTATTTTTTCAAGATTTCAAACTTTTGCTTGCAATTACTGCCTGCCTAGAATTTGGTAGATCTTACTTTCAGTTATATTAAGTATTTCCTTTATTCTCTAAAAAAAGATGCAAAATTGAATTTTTCAAATTGCCAGTTATATTAAGCTTTTGTTCAATTTCTGCAGGCAGTTGTTTTAACATGCAACAATTAGGCACAATGGCTCCTGCTTGAAGAAACACTTCACAAGAGAACCAACCAAATGATGGATCAAAGTCCTTTGTCTGTTGGTTCTCTTGAAACATTTTTCTTTGAACAGAGCCATTCCATCATTAAGCTTAGCTGCATTGTGTTATAGGAAAACTGAAACTATTCAACTGACAGATTTTTTCTTACATATGACCTGTTTCTATGGGAATGTATTTACAAATTCCGTGTGGGTAGTATTCCCAAAAGTTCAAAGAACTTTGGTACAGAAAATAATGTGCACAGTTAGTTGTTATTAATGAAAAGCAGGTAATTTTATAAAGACAAATTACATAAAGAATTTACAAGTGTGTGCTTTGGTGAGAAAAATGAATGGATTGGAATGAAATGTAAGAATTCTTTGCAACATGCCACCCTGGAAAACTTAAAAAACCACCTGGAGAACCTGGAAAAGTCAGGGAATTTTTTTATTACTTTTGAGTGGGAACCCTGGTTTGGGACAATAAGTGCCACTGCTTCACCAAGGTACATTCATGTGCTTGGGGGAGGATTGTCGGCTTGCAATCACTCTTCACATGGCATTCCAGACAGGCTCCATCTGGTTCAAGTCTGGAAATCTCATGGGCCACTCCATCTAGGGAATATTCTCACTCTCCAGGTATTTTTTGACTTGCCAAGTCCTATGTGGATGGGAGTTATTGTCCATAAAAAGGAACTGGGAGGGAGGGGGTTGCAACAGCTCCCGTAAAAATCCATGCATAGGACTCTAGGATGTCATCCCTATCGCGTGCAGCAGTCAGGGTGCCTCATAGAAATGTGCAATGGTATACATTATCACCGTACACCAACATGTTGCCAGCCCGAACCAGGAGTTCTCCACTACCAGTGGTCAGTTTCCCCTACTTTTGGAGGCAAGATTTCAGCTCCCTCCCCTCTCCAAATGTCCACTAGGGTAGTTCAAAACTATATGCAAAAAAATCAATTTTCCTAAATTGTTGGTGCTCATGGATTTTATTGTTCCTTTCGATGAGTAAACAACTCACAAAAATTGCAAACGAAATGGATTATACTTACGACTGCCTCATCAGGGTTGAAGTTTCATCATACATTGGGTTGTCAGAAAAGTCACGACGTATTTTGACACCCGATGGTGGTTGGGCGGTTTTGGAAGTACTAGAGGCATGCACAGCTCTGTTATCACTATGGCATTCGACAGGTGCCAGTTCTAGCTGCAGTCTAAAAGGAATAGTGAGCGATTTGGTTGATTTGACATCAAGTTGAAGATGGAAGACCAAACTGTGCATTTTCGCCATATTTTACTGTTTTACTTCCGTAAAGGGAAGAACGCGCGTCAAGCTTGTGAAAAGCTGCTTAAAGTGTACGGTGATAATGCTCTACAAGAACATCAGTGCAAGTGGTGGTTCGCAAAATTCAGTGCTGGTGATTTGACCTCAACGATGCTCCTCGGTCCGGGAGGCCAACCGAGGTTGATGATGACCAAATCAAGGCATTGATCGAGTCAAACCCACGTTACACGACACGAGAGATTGTAGACACATTGCACATCCATCATTCAAGCATTCACGACCACCTGAAGAAGATGGGATACGTAAGCAAGCTCGATGTGTGGGTTCCTCATGAACTCAAAGAAGCTCAATTGATAGCGCGTATAAACATCTGCGATATGCTCATTAAACGTGAGGAAAACGATCCTTTTTTGAAGCGACTGATAACTGGTGACGAAAAGTGGATTGTGTACAACAATGTGCTGCGCAAACGGTCTTGGTCCCGACTTGCTGCTTCGCCTCAAACGACATCCAAAGCACACATTCATCAGCGGAAGGTTCTAGTCTCAGTGTGGTGGGATTTTAAAGGTGTCGTGTTTTTCGAGCTCCTACCACGGAACCAAACAATCAATTCGAATGTGTACTGTCGGAAATTGGACAGTTTGAACGGATGCATCATCCAGAAACGCCCAGTGCTCGTTCATCGTAAAGGTGTTGTGTTCCATCACGACAACGCGAGACCACACACAAGTTTGATCACCCGCCAAAACTTATTGGAGCTTGGGTGGGATGTGTTGCCACACCCAACATACTCGCCTGACCTTGCGGCGTCAGACTTCCACTTGTTTCTCTCTCTTCAACAGTATTGCGTGGTATAACGTTCAATTCAGATGAGGCTGTAAATCAGCATGTTGTACAGCTTTTCGCCACGAAAGACAGGTCCTTCTATGAACGAGACATTCTGCAGCTCACTAAAAGATGGCAAAAGGTTATCGAACAAAATGGGCATTATATCATTGATTGATCTTTGTTCTTTCTATCAATAAATGACCTTTGCAAAACATGGCTAAAATACATCATAACTTTTCCGACAACCCAATAGATTTACTGTATATGGCAATATAGATTCATATGGTACTTGGGCCAAGAAATGGCCCCACTTGGACTTTTTCCAGATTTGGTATCTGTAGAAACGGTGCATCTGATATTTGCACACACTTACAAGAACACACATTTCAAGGACAAGAAGGTAAATCGGTCAGATACACCGGGACAGAAGATCTGAGCAACAAAGCACTTGACTGCTTCATTGGATCTGCTTCCCACTTCTTCTTTGAAGTTTTGCAACAGGACAGCTCTTTCTTGGCCAAGAACGTGGATTCATAGGACGAGATTAATTCTTTCCAGGGAGCAAAGAAGACAGTAATGGCTCTTAACATTGTCAACAACAGAGCTGAAAGGGGACTCGCTCTTGCTACCACCACTTTTAATTCTTCTCTCACTAAGCACGAAGATCAGAAACAATTCCTCTTTCAAGTTGTGGAGGGCCATTTGAAATGCTTTCCGGATTTCAAGAAATGCACACTTTTTGCAGAGACTGAGAAGCAAGTCGACTCTGAAATCAGCATTGGGATTTTCTGTAAATTGATAGTATAATTAATATCATCATCATCATCATCAGTGTCAACTATTTTCAATCCACTGCTGGACAAAGGTCTCCCCAAGTTTCTTCCACAACGGTCTGTCTTGTGCCAGTCTCCTGTATGTGACTCCCGCATACTTTCGAATTTCATCCACCCATCTCACATTTGGTCTTCTTCTGGGTCTTTTCCTGTCCCTTGGAATCCCGTCTAAAATTTCGGCTGTCCATCGATGGTCTGTCCTTCTGGCAGTATGCCCAGCCCATTGCCATTTCAGGGATTTAACTCTGATCATGATGTCTTCCACTCTTGTCATTTTTCGGATCCATGAGTTCCTCTTCTTATCTCTCCTGGTTACACCAAGCATGCACCTCTCCATGCTGCTTTGAGTTGTCTGCAGCCTTTGTATGTCTCTTTTAGTTAAGGTCCACGTCTCTGCACCATACGTAAGCACTGAAAGGATGCATTAATTAAACACTTTTCTTTTAAGACATAATGGCATATTGCTCTTGAAAATTTTGCTGTTTCTTCCAAAAGCTCTCCAGGCAAGTTTTGTATGTATGCCGATTAATTTCTTCATCAATGTGACCCTCACTTGATATCTGCTGTCCAAGATAAACGTACGTGTCTGTTATCTCCAGATTTTCTCCATCAATCGATAAATCTTCATTTCTTGTAAAAGCATTGAACATCACTTTTGTCTTCTGAAAGTTCATTTTTAATCCCACTTCTTTACTCTTCTCAGCAAGTTCCTGGATCATACTCTGCAGCTCTGATGATGTAGTTGCAAAAATGACTACGTCATCAGCAAAACGAAGGTGGGTTAGATAATCTCCATTAATCTTTATCCCTTTGTTTTCCCAGTTCAGTGATTGAAAGACATTTTCCAATGTGGCATTAAACAGCTTCAGAGATATGGTGTCACCTTGTCTCACTCCCTTTCCAATTTTTATGTGTGTTGTATTTTCAAACAGCCGAATCTTTGCACTTGCATTTTCATAGATGTTATTAATAATATTAATGTATGCATCTTCAATACCGCAGGATTTCAGAGCCATTGTAACTGCTGATGGTTTCACCGAATCAAAGGCATTTTCATAATCGATAAAAGCCATGCATAATGGAAGTTCATATTCCCTTGCTCTTTCAATTAGTTCATATTAGCAGTTCATATTCCGACTTAGAAATCGGTCAGAAAAGGCTACTATTCATTTTTATGTGCATTATTTAAAAAACCTGGAAATATTCTAGTTGGGTAATGCTTACCTAGGCATTCCATTTCTAGTGATGATTCACTTTTCTCGCACGTTTTGTCTTCGATGAAGCTATTGTCCTATTGTCCATTGTATGTGCATCAACCATTCACATCCAACACACTGCTTACTTTGGGTAGAGTCAGTAGATCTTCACTTTAGGATTCAACAACATCAATTCTTTACCGTTATTAATGCTCTAAATTTTTCGCCCAGTCTTTGGGCATCCTCAGGAGCGTGACGACTTTTCCACCGATGTTCGTGGTTTATTTCTCGTCAATGGAGTCCGATACCCCACTTTGCCATTCGTCGGATATGTACTTTTCTTAATCAAACCTAGCCGGCACCATCTATGTTTCACTAATTCTACCCCCCCCCTCTTCAAATGGTCATTGATGTCGTCTTTCCGTAGTATTCTTCTTTTCATTTCCTATCTCTGTCCCCTTGTCTTTTTTGTCGGTTTTTCTTTTGTTGTTCTTTTTCTTGTCTTATTAGCTCTCTGATTTTTTATTCCTTTTTAGCATTTTAATTTCTTCGAATTTTGGGAATGTTTGGTGGTCAATCAATTAGTTCTCTCAGTATGTGGATATGATCTATTGTGCTGTAGCCTCTCCTGAATCCAGCTTGTTCTCTCGGTTGAGCCATGTCCAGTGTTACTTCAAGCAGTGCGAAAGAACTTTAGTGAAGATTTTATAAACCACTGATAGGAGGCTGATAGGTCTGTAGTTCCTGAGATCCTCAATGTCACCTTTTTTATGTAGCAAGATCATTGTAGCGTTGTTCCAATCCTCAGGAATCTTCCCTTCATTAAGGCATCGAGTGAAAACAGACGAGTACTGTTTCAATTTCTCCACTTGCTTCTTGTACGATGTCTACGATAATTCCATCTTCTCCTGGAGCTTTCCCCCGTTTCATGTTCTTGATTGCATGTGCAACTTCTGCTGGGAGTACTGGAAGAACTCTGGTACTGGTACCTTTCATGATGTCTGGAGTACATGTATCATCCCTTTCATATAATTTGGAGTAGAAATCTTTCACTCTTGTCAAAATTTCGCCTCTATTTCTTGTTACAGAACCATCTTCTTTTCTCAGTGCCATAATCTGTTTTCTTCCCTTGCTGAGATGTCCCTTTGCTATCTTTAGGCTTTGGTTGTTTTCAATTGATTTCTTCACTAGTTCACACTTGATTTCCTTACATCTGTAGTGATACTTTTTTTGTACCGTCTTGCATAGCTATATATATTCCACTTTGGAAGTCACATCTCCTTTAGTTGTCCTCATCTCTCTTCTTTTTGCATCAGAATTTTGTTTTTTCTGATAATTTGTTCGTATGCAACTTGTTCTTAGTACCAGCTATTTTTGTTGCTGTTTCCATAAGAGCCTTGGTTAGTTTTCTGTTAACTTCACAGATGTCCACTTCTTCTAACATTAGACCTTCTAGAGCAGAGAATCTGTTCCTCAGTTCCAATTTGAAGGTATCATGACATTTTTTGAGGTTGGTCATGTCAATACACTTTGTTTCTTGCCACGCTCAAGTTTAGCATTGTAGTGCATCTTACATCATACCATTCTATGGTCACTACCTGTGTTGAACTTGTTTAACACACTGCAGTCTTCTATGACAAATTTCTTGTTACACATAATAAAATAAATTTCACTTGTCAATCCATTGGGTTGCCTCCATGTCCATTTCCTTTGCGACTTTTTCTTGAAAAAGGAGTTCATGATGAAAAACCCTTTTGCTTCTGCTAACTTTATGAAAGTATTTTCACGCTGGTTACTGTTACCATGAACGAATTTACCTACTGAAGTTTCGTTCTGTTGCTTTATAAATATATAGATTTCTTTTAAAAGGATAACTAATCATAAGATGTAAAGCAACATCATGGTTCCCAAAAGAGCCAGGATGCTTCTTTACACCTTACAATTGTCTAATAATGGTTTTGAACCGTCTTCTTTAAGCTATTAAGAATTGTGGTTTGACAATATTTTTACTTGGTTTAACTTGTAAATATTACTATTTTAGTTGTAAGTATAAAGATTCACTAGGGAAGGGGTCACCTTCAGAGTTCATGCATACCATGTATGTTATATATGATATACAAGTTCAAACCTATGGTTTAAATCTTTAATAATATAGAGTCATATGTTATCAGCGATGAAAATCCAAATCATCTGGATTATCACTTATCTTTTACATCTTTTGTTTTCTCCATGGTAATTACATACATGAGACTCTCCCGCGGATTCGCGGAATTCCGCCTTTTTTGTTATCATTTGAGTTATTTTTTTATCGATGCAGAATGTATGAGAAGTGGGGGTGGGGTAGGGTGGGGGCGTTTTCCGTCTGGGGATGGTATTTTGTCTTTCAAAACTTTCCAAAACTGAAGTTAAACGGAATGATTATTGTTCCCATAATCGTGATTTTTTTTTTCTCACGATGTTGCCTGTTCTCAGAATTGTTATTAAATATCATTTTATTGCTTAAATGTTTGTATTTCAGCATGAAACTGTGGGCAACGATTTCCAAAAACGGAAGTTAAGATGGCACAAAGATTTCCCTTAGTCTTCAGGCACGAGATCCTTCCGTGGATTTGAAGAATTCCGCTATTCTTGTTATCATTTTGGGCATCTCGAGATCAGTGCACAAGTGAACAGAAATTTGGTGGTGGTGGGGGGATTCGTATTTCGTTTGATGATGGGATTCCATTTTTCAAAACTTTCGGAAACGGAAGTTATATGCATTGAAGATTTCTCCCGTAATCTTTTTTTTTTCTCGCGATATTCCTTCTGCCCAGTATTGCTCTTAAATAATCTTTTATTCCACAAATACTGCATTTCAACCTAAAAATGGAGATAGAAGTTTCCGAAAACGGAAGTCGGTCGGAGGGAAGATTTCTCCTGAAATCTTATCTTTTTTCTTCCCGCGATGTTCTCACTATCCTGTTTTGTTGTTAAGTGTTACTTTCTCCCAGAAATGTCTGCACTTAAGCTTGATAAGGGGGGATTTCCCAAAGACAGAAGTGACGGAGTTTGAAAATTTGTTAGAATTGATGCATGGTGTTCAAAAGTGATATCATGTGTTCGTGGTCCTGAGGCTGAAAGTTCTTTCAGCATGATGGATAAATTGTCATGCTGAAAAAAAAAACAATAAATAACTAAATAAAAAAAAAAAATTTCAGATGCTGTGTGTTTCTGGAACGTGGAAAGAGCGATCTATTTATTGAAAAAAGTTGTGAAGGAATAGGAAGGGAATGATATCAACAGAAAGAAAAACCAAGCAAAGATTGCTGTGTAGCTGCATAGTCAACAAAAGACAAATATGCTATGGGACTTGTTGAGAAGAAAGCAACACAAGAGGAAAATTGAGCCGATGTTCTAGCAAGTACAAATTAAAAAAAAAAAGAGAGAGAGAGAGAGAGAGAGAGAGAGAGAGAGAGAGAGAGAGAGAGATGTGTTTGAAGCAGTGTCTTTTAAAATCACTTCATTTTGTTTTGAATTCAGTAATTTTATATTGTGAATACAGTGAACAATTCCATTTTGCTCGTGCTGCTTTCTATTCACACTTTCTTGTCTCATGTTCCGATTTTTTTCGCCCGATTAAAAGTTAAGCTTTTTTGTTCCTTGGTCAGTCTCATGTATGTAATTAATTACCTGTGTTTATTATTTATACTGAAATACATTTTTCTCTTTTTCCAGTGTAAAGCCGTTTGTTAGCCAGCCATACAGTATGCCTCCTAAACCCCCAGTCACAGC
The DNA here is from genome assembly GCA_039090855.1 of Macrothele yani. Lineage (NCBI taxonomy): Eukaryota > Metazoa > Arthropoda > Arachnida > Araneae > Macrothelidae > Macrothele > Macrothele yani. The sequence continues at coordinate 98,669,783 of CM077031.1, forward strand.
TGCAGTCAGCGGCATTGACTTACTAAATTCCCCCTCAGTCACTCCGTGGGAGGGACGAGGTATTGCCACTAGCAAGTTACGTCTAGTGGAGTTCTCTGCCTTTATGGAAACGCAAAGAGATCCAGACAATGTGAGTTTTGATTTTACTTTATTGAAAAGTTTCATTTTTACACTTTTGCTCCTTCCTTTGTAAGTATCAAACGTTCTATGTAGCTGTGCCAGTCTCATGTATACCAGTTGTAAATATGATTTTTGAGTGAGACTTAAGTGTCTTGTGCTTGTCAGTTCCATGCAACATGATCTGGCTATTTGTAATTTTATCTTTTCTTCCTTCCAAAAATAGTTGTGTCACACACATGCATTATACTGTACTCCAGCCCAGTGATTTCAAACTCAGACCCTTAGAAGGGCCACTTTCCAGTTTGAAGAAATTTAGGGGGCCGCATGAATATTAAATTTCTTATGAATAAATATCAACTTTACAAAACTACACCAATAACTTGGCACTAGATTGGAATATTATTTCTAGGTATCAGTAAATAGTCAAAAAATGCTTCATCAATCACTGAAAACAATCACTTTCACATAACAATTATTTTCACTTAAATATTAAAACAATCACATTTTACCAACTGAACACAGTGCATGGTATAGAAAGGATTGCATGTTCTGACCAGAAATTTGGACTCGCTTTTCTGTCACTAATTTATCTATATTTGGAATAATGTCCTTTCAAAATGCTACTTTTAAAAGTGAGCATAAGTGACTGTCACTTAACCTCTTTTGTTCGGGACATTTTGCTTGGTTTATTCTTGAAAACAACTGTTCACATGAGTATGTTGTTCCAAACATAGACGGAACCCATGCAGATAGGTTATGAATGTCTGCGTACTTGTCCTTTGAAACTAACTGGTAAAACTCGTTTAGACTGCAGTTGTTGAATTTTTCTTTTCGGAAAGAATCACGCTGAAAGTCTATTCATTCAAGTTGAAATCCTTCAGGTGTGTTTGTCAGCATTATTGGAAAATGGAGAGTTGAATATATTGAAAATATTTTCCATGTCTTTGAAACATTCAAACTGCCTGTTGAAATCCTCTTTCAACATAGCTCTCAATAAATAAATAAGTACATCGCTCTTTCCACGTTCCAGAAACACATAGCAACCGAAAAATTGTTTTCAGCTGCCGCCGTGGAATCGAACCACGGATATCTCGATATCTAGCCAAGCGCGTTAAGCTTTTACACCACGGTGGCCAACAATCCATGGTGCTATGTGTATTTTTAAGTCAGCTTCTGACATCATAAATCCGTAAGATTGGCTCAGCTACTGAGATGTCTCTGGCCACCGTGGTATAAAGCTTAACGCGCTCAGCTAGATATCGAGAGATCCGTGGTTCGATTCCACGGCGGCAGCTGAAAACAATTTTTCAGTTGCTATGTGTTTCTGGAACGTGGAAACAGCGATGTACTTATTTATTTACTGACGTCACGTACTTGGAGGATTTTCACCTTGGATCTCACCCTTTGGATTTAACCGCTATAATATATATAGCTAGTGCCATTAATGCCCACCTGATGGAGACGTCTCAGTAGCTGAGCCCATCTTACGGATTTATGATGTCAGAAGCTGACTTAAAAATACACATAGCACCGTGGATTGTTGGCCACCGGGGTGTAAAGCTTAATGCGCTCAGCTAGATATCGAGAGTTCCGTGGTTCGAATCCACGGCGGCGGCTGAAAACAATTTTTCGGTTGCTGTGTGTTTCTGGAACGTGGAAAGAGCGATGTACTTATTTATTTACTGACGCCACGTATTTGGAGGATTTTCACAACATAGCTATCTTCGTAGAAAATTCACCAAAGTTGATTTCTTCTCCTCCAGCTTTTAAAGTGGGGGAAGTGAGCAAGATTTCCTGCATCGAGCTGAGCTTTCTAAAGCTGAAGTTACCTCTGAAATGCATTAACATTATCAATAATATCAGTGACTAGCTTATTTTGGCTTTATAGTTTCATATTCAAATCATTTAACTATACTGTTATATCTGTGCTGAGTACCAGATCATGTAACAATTTTGGATCATCAAAAAGTGAGACATCTTGATCTTTACTTTCAGGAAACATCTTTATTTCATCTCTCAAATCCCAAATTGTTTGAACACTCATCCACAGCTAAACCACTTTACATGAGAGTGATACAAATGTCAGTATGCTCACAGCCAATATCTTTGAGAGAAGCAGTAAACTGTCAGTGATTTAAGCTTGTGGAGTGAATGTAGTTTATGATATTTACCACAGGCTTCAAAATATTTTCAACTTTTAAAACATGGCCACATAATGTGCCGTCATGTATAACACAATGAAAAAGTACAAGTGCAGTAAGTGAACGTTCTTCGATCAACATCTTTTTTATCTTTCCAGCAATGCCATTTTTTGAACTAGCCATTGCAGACGCACCACCTGTAACTACATGCCAGTTTAGGACGAGACAATTCTTCCATCTCAAACATTGTTTTTATTTTGTCAAAAATGTCATCAGCTTGTGTAGTTCTTCAGTTGTTAATTAAGATTTTCATCTACCCCGTGAATAAAAACATCCAACTGAGCAACATCTGTTATGCCAGTACCTTTGTCAATTGCAAGGTAAAAGTAAAGGAACTTTGATATCTTCTGAATTAATTGATCATTTTTATCTGAAGCTAGTTCATCAATTCTACTAGCAACTGTATTTGGCAAAAGACTTATTTTTTTAAATTCATTCACCTTGTCAGGGCAAATACACTGCTGCTTTAACTAAACACTCTTTTATAAAACAACCATCTGTAAAAGGCTTAGAATTTTGTAATATCATTTTTGATAAGATATAACTTACTTTCAGATTATCTGTTTTCTGTTTAACAATTCTCTGAAACACATTTTGTTGTGAACTTAAATCTGTTTTCGGTTTCTTCAGTTTGTCCTCTGGAAGATGCCCTTGCAGTGAATTATATTTCTCCCTATGCACAGTTTAAAAATGGCATTGTAAGTTGTACTCTTTTGGAACCGCTAACACTTGCTTACAAATATTAGGTGCTTGAATTAATTCCCGCTGTTTTTTGCCACACAAACACCTGTGTGTTGCCACAGAATGGTACAGGATAGTCTATTCATTGGCAGTTACGACCCTTTCCCACCTTTGGGGTAACAAATGGATTCCGCGATAGAAAAATGCAGGTTCTTTTGAGGCGAACCATTCATCAAGCCATTTTTGGATATCCACGACAGAAAGGAAGTGCTGCTCTGACATGCCATGTTGTAGCGACCGGAGCAAATGGAACTCCGAGGGAGCAATGTCCGGGGAATAAGGTGGGTGGGGTAAGAAGTCCAAGCCAAGTGCCTCCCAAGATTTCCTTCACGGATTTGGTGACATGACGGCTAGCGTTGTCGTGAAGAAGAATAACCTTGTCATGTGGGATCCAGTTCCCGAGCTTCTGGATTATTCCCATTGCCTTTAAACGTTTGCTAACCGTTGACTCATCGACCCATAGTGTTTCAGACAATTCGTGGAGCGTCTGACATGAATCCTCATCCAATAAGGCTTCCAATGTGCCATCTTCGAACTTTTTCAGCTGCCCAGGGCACTCTTTATCCTTCAAGTCATATTCGTTGGCTTTGGAAGCGTCGGAACCACTCTCTGCATGTTGTTTCCGACAGGGCATGTTCCCCATAGGCCTGCACTAGCAAACGATGACTTTCCGCTGCAGATTTCTTGAGATGAAAGCAGAAGAGTAATGCTTCCCGCAAATGCTCCTTTTTGGTACGAAACTCGACATCGTGAATGCGATACAAATTCGTGTTCTGTGCCCTCCGATCGCGTGTCACACACTGCTTCGCCCAGACTACGGATGGCACGTGCGCGCGCAAGGGAGGTCACGTTTGGCTCGGGTCACAACGCACCACTGCTGCGCTCTATTGGGCAACAGCGGGAATTAATTCAAGCACCTAATAAGTCACGATACACAATTATTACTTTCACAACAAAAGTACTGTAACTCCCACTTCTTGTTACATACTCTATCTATGTTCATCTTCAATAGATCATTTTCAACTGTAACTTAGTTTAGAAACAGACATGGTAAAAATAAAATCATGCAAATCAACTTCAGTAGAAAAATAGCGTGTGCAGCAACCGATGCAGCTGAATGAAACTAGTCACAAGCTAAGTGAGAGTTTTTTTTTTTTTTTTTTTCAGGCTCGATTAGTGTTGCCAGCACTTGATTTCAATTCTACGCAAATAATATTCCATTTTCAGATAAAGTCCCTTCAGGGACACGGCGGCCAACACTCTTGGATTCGTAGACATTACGTCAGGGGAAGACACCTGTACCATTTTCAAATTTCTTTTGATGTAGCCATATGCATGCTGAATACAGTTGCATTCTTCGTAAATAAACTTGTTGCTTACAAAGAGGATGGCTTTGCTAAGCATTACTGTGTTTATATTATATTTAATATTGGGTTGGTGCGAATGAAATGTCCAGCAAAGGGCCAGCACACGTGGACTGCGAGAATGGAAAAGTAGGCCAACTTACCTAGGCAAAATAATCCCCCTCGGCATCAACACATAGATGCCATCTGTCCGGCAAGGCCATGATCCCGGGACGAAAAAAGTCTTGCGGCTGGGACCCGAAGAAGTCGTCAACTACACGTTGAACCTCGTTGTTCATTGTGAACTGTTTCTTGGACAGGAAGTGATCCAGGCGACGAAACAGATGATAGTCTGTTGGGGATAAGTCCGGGTAATAGACAGGATCAGGCAGTGCTTCATAGCCCAAGGCACTTAGTGTCAGCATCGTTCGTTGTGCGACATGAGGGCGAGCATTGTCCTGGAGCAGAAGAACACCATGTCTGTTGACCAGAGCTGGTTGTTTCTGCAGCAATTTCCGGTGCATCTGCTGTAATTCAGCACAATAACATTCTGCAGTGATGGTTTGGCCGATTTCCAAGTAACTCCAATGAAGGATCCCGGCTGTGGACCACCAGACAAGGAGCATCATTTTCTTGATGTGTAGGGGTGGCTTGGAATGCCATGCAGCAGGCTGTGCCCTGCTTAACCACTGTGCACATTGTTTCCGATCATCATAAAGGACCCACTTCTTGTTACATGCAGTAGAGGTTCCTGTTTATTCCTGGCAAGCAGCAAAGTGCAGACTTCCAAATGCCTAGTCTTGTTGGCAGTTGTCAACTGATGTGGCAACCACATGTCCAGCTTTTTGGCCTTACACAGTGTAGCCAGATTCCGAACAACTGCCGTGTGGTGGACACTACCTCTGCCGCTATCTCACGACACATTTTTTTGGGGGTCCGCTTCAACCACACGTAACAGAACACCGCCAGAAACAGCAACAGGTCGCCGACCACGTACTTTGTTTTGCAGGTCCGTATCTCCGCTTTCGAAACTTCACAAACCATCGCCAAATGGTTCGTTCGTTGGCTGTATTCTCCCCAAATGCTTTGTTAACGTTTCGAGGAGCAATTCCTGCAGAATGGCCCAGTTTAAATTCATACAGGAAGATGACTCTCAAATCCGGCGTCTGCATGTTTGCTTTGCAAGCCACGTTATGTCCAAACAAACCCCGCCTGAACGTTGTTCTTCACACATGTACTAACTAGCTATTTATAGTTACTCTGTAACGTAATATCCGCAGCACCCGTCGGTGGTTCCATTCTGTTGTGGTGGGGGCCTGTCTCCACTGTTCGTTCACGCTGTACATTTCATTCGCACCAACTCAATATCTAGTGGTTTGTCTTCCTTTGAGGAGGTAACTTCTGAATCTCAGAAAACACCTTAGTATATGTATGTATGTATGTATGTATGTGCATAACATGGAATGTTATCTGGTTTGTTTTATAGGATGATATAAATTGATTTCAAACAAAAATGAGAAAGGTTGCAAAACAGTGAAAGACAGAATAACAGCAGCTCCCTGTGTAAATGCTGATGGCACTGATAAACAAATATTGTTATAGAAAAATGTAAAAAAAACATGTTTTAAGAATTTTCGTCACATACTTAATCATTGTTTTTAATCCCTACATTCTCAGAATTAGGGATCCAATACATATGAATGCATGTTTGTTTTATTTCTTCCTTATAGTATAATTCAACTAATTTTACGTTGTAAATTCAGTGTTAGAATATCTATAGCAAAGGCCACGGTTGTTCGTAATTTACGTGCACGCAATTATAATTATAACAGGTTGCTTACCTTTTACACATTTCCTTGCACGTTTTTATTCCTTTAGTTGTCTCAAGCAAGACAACTAAAGGAATGAAACGATAATATTTTTGAAGACGAAAATGGAACACTGCACCAGGGGCTTGAACCAAGCAAGACAACTAAAGGAATAACAAGTTCGGGGAAATGTGTAAAAGGTAAGCAACCTGTTATAATTATACTTTTACATCAAACAAAGATCTTCGCTCTTTCCACGTTTATAAGTGAGTCACGGAAAAATTCTCATTGGCCGCCACCGGGAGTCGAACCCAGGGTCTTCCAGTTATGCGCCGGATATGCTTCCGCTACACCACAGCGGCCTCGAATTCCTCCAGACTCACACACGCGTTAACTGCCAAGCCAAGTTGGCAGGTTGCTTCTTGGAGCCCCGCACAATGCTGGGGATTCACCAAAGATGGTAAGCAGCAACTGAAGAAATAATTAGAAGGCGAATGAATAATTAATACAGACATTTAACGTGGACCAGGAACAACAAACAAAGATCTTCGCTCTTTCCACGTTTATAAGCGAGTCACGGAAAATTCTCATTGGCCACCACCGAGAGTCGAACCCAGGGTCTTCCAGTTATGCGCCGGATATGCTTCTGCTACACCACAGCGGCCTCGAATTCCTCCAGACTCACACACGCTAACTGCCAAGCCAATTTGGCAGGTTGCTTCTTGGAATCCCGCACAATGCTGGGGATTCACCAAAGATGTTAAGCAGCAACTGAAGAAATAATTAGAAGGCGAATGAATAATTAATACAGACATTTAACGTGGACCAGGAACATCGAACAAAGATCTCCAGTTTAGCACAATTACGGTGTAGAATCCAAAAGTTCCTAGACTGCACCTGTATGGCAAAGTACGTGTATTGCATACCCACAGTGATTATTGGATTACATTACAAGATTATCCCTCCTTCACAGGAAATTGGTTTCATCCATCTATGTCACATGCTTGCTGCGTTACGTTCAGTTATTTTGAGCAACTTGTGCAGTGATTCGTGAGAAATGACGTTTTTTGAGCATCTTCATTATCATCGCTAGCATATATACTTTGTTATTGATATTTCATTATAAATAACCACGTATACATGCTAACTAATTGGTACATACAGTACTAAAAGCAAAATTTTTGTTTTTTTGAGCAGCTCATTAACATCAAGTTTTGTGTTTTTTGGGGCAAAAGTCCAACAGAAACTTACAAGATGTTGAAGCAAGTTTATGGCGAAAACATCCTGTCGCAGGCGCAAACATTTCATCGACGCCTCGGAGAAGGCAGATAAGAGGTTGAAGACGACGAATGAAGCTGGCAGCCAGTGACAGCTCGCATGGGTGAAAACATTTCAAAGGTTGCAGCCATCGTATGAGCCAACAGACAGCCGAGCAAATAGAAGATGCTGCTGAGTTATGAGAGACTGCATACCAATGAATACCAACAGACGATCTGAAGATGCACCAGGTGTGTCAACACATCATCCTACGCACATTAACTGAAGATCAGTTGGCCATACTGATGGAAATGGCGGGCATCTCGTAACTGCCGCCAACCAAGACCCACACTTTCTTAGAAGAATCACGACTGAGGATGAAAAATGGTGCTTCCTCTTTGACCTGCAGACTAAACGGGTATCAACTACATGGAAATTGCCATCGTCTCAATGCAAGCCGAAATTCCACTGAGGTTGCAGCAAAGGCAAGATCGTGCTAGAGGTCTTCTTCAACATCCATCTTGAACTTATCACTGAAGGACACACTGTCAACAAGCAGCTCTATCTGGGCATCATGCGACATCTGTGTGAGTCGATCCACAAAAAGAGGCTTCAACTGTGAGGCGATCAGTCGTGGGTGCATTTGCATGACAATGCATGAGCACACAGGGCACTCCTCATTCATAAGTTTCTTGCCAAAACAAAAACTGTTGTCTTCTCACATCCACCATATTCACCTGGCCTCGCCTTCTGTGACTTCCACCTCTTTCTTGAGCTGGCACTTCGACTTCAGAGTTGTTGGTTTTCAAGCGCAAAAAAGTTAAAAACAAATTGCTGTGGTTGCACTGAAGGACATTTCAAAGAATGGGTTCCACAAGTGCTTCGATAAACCCTACAGCTGCTGTCAGAAGTGTGTTGTTGCAAGAGGGTCTTATTTTGAAGCAGGATGTGCTTCAGCTTTGTAACTTTATCTATGGACTTACGGACCCAGTCCGGGAGTTTCTGGATCCTACCTCATATGACAGTTTAACACGGCTCAACTGTATTGTATTAGAAGTATGCAAAAGTTTCTGCCGCTTTAAGGAGAAAGGAGACACGGACAATCAGGAAACCAGTACACATTTATTCAACAAAATATTGGCCGTTAGCATCAATGACCTTTTGCCGTTTTTCAGGCAACAAATGAATGCCTCTGTGATAGAAGGACTCGGGTTTTGAGCTGAAGAATGCAGTGACGAAATTTTCCACCTCTGGAACTGTGGTGAACATCTGTTGGGCTAGGGCATGTTGCATGGAGTGAAACAGATGCAAGTCTAAAGGTGCAATGTCAGGGGAGTAAGCCGGGTGTGGTAAAACCTCCCTGTGTAACAACTGTTCAAGGGTTGATTTCGTGGTGGCACCGGCATGTGATCTGGCGTTATTGTGTAACAGGATTAGTGGGTGGCATCCTTTACCTGTCCATGGACGTTTTTGCTCCATTGTGGCATCCAGTTTCATCAACTGATCGCTATATAGTTGTGCAGTGATTGTTTCGCTCAGTTTCAACAGTCCAAAGCACAGCACTCCGTGCATATCCCACCACCACACACACACACACACACAACAGCACCTTTTCCCCGTTGATATCCGGTTTTGCAGTGGATGTTGATAGCTCGCTTGCGTATGGGGTTGTTGCAATAGACCCATTTTTCATCCCTGGTAACAACCTTCCACAAGAAATTCTTCTCTTGAAACCTCTTTAGCAATGACATGCAGATGCCCAGTCGTTGGCCAATATTACGCTCTATTAAAGTATGGGGGATCCACTTAGCAATCTTCTGTATCTTCCCCAAGGCCTGTAGATGCCATACCACCGTTGATTGAGCCACTTTCAAGCATTTCGGCAGTTGTGTGGTCAATTGTTTGGCATCCTTTTGCAACAGCAATTCCAGCTCCTCGTCTGTGAGATCCTGTGGTCTGCCTGGATGTGGCTTGTCTTTCAAGCTTAGATCACCTTTCTTAAACCTGGGAGGCCATTCTTGTTACATCCGTTCACCCATGACTGTTTCGCCATACGCCTGACATATTGAACCATATGCTTCACTCGCACTTTTCCCTAAATTAAATATGAATAGCAAACAGTGCTGCAAATGAACTTTATTGACCGCCATGCTTGGCTTCATTCATGTACAAACTGACAGCATGAGTTGCTGGCAGGATAGACCCCTACAGCTCCCGCTAGCGGGGTCGGCGGAAACTTTTGCATACCCCTAATGAAAGTCATACTGCTTGCAGAAAATGCTACTTTTACATAGATATTGGATTAAATTAATAATTTGTGAAGTATGATATTTGTGTTTTGATCTTTCTGATTATCTTTTTTTTTCTCTCTTTTTATAGTATCAGAAGCATCTGTTTGTACTAATAGGTGTCCCAGGTTATTCCGATCCATTACTAGAGGTATGTATTCCATATTTATGTACAGTATGTATGTTATACCTTTCTATCAAGTTAATTTAAGTGTGTTTTCATGTGTGTGGTATTTATAAAACTTCCTTTATTTGATTTACTACTTTGCTATTGTGTTCAGTAAGCATTCAAACTAGTTAACTTTTTATGGGATTTATCTAGGTAAAGTTTCAATTTTCTGCAAATTTTCGAAGAGAACTCCTCAATTTACACTTCAGGAAGTTGGATTGATGTCCAATGACAGTTAAAGAATCCCAGTCCGTGTGGTGTCCTGTTGCTCTAACGTGTCTGTCTAATCCTGTCTTGTTCAAAAAAATTTTTATTACACTAAAAAGTGTGTCATTTGCTAAATCATATAAAATCACATTTATATATATACAAAATCGTTCTCCCACTCTCTAAGAGCCCAAGCTTGAACCACAGTAAATATTCTACAGCCTGAGCTGATTCAGGCCCGGGCTTGGGCTTAGCCCGTCTCAGCTCTAGTCCATGTCTCTCCTCCATAAGTAAGAACTGCAAGGATGCATTGATTAAACACTTTTCTGTTTCTTTATTTTTTTTTCTCATGTCCTACTTTATTGAAAGCTGACCAATTTTTAATAAACAATTGGTAAGGTTTTATGAATTTTTTTCTCCTATTTTACATTTATACACAACTTTCACACTCATTTGTAACATTTACTCATTATTAATTTAAACCACTTATTTATTTAGATAAGACTATCAATAAGTATTTAAAAATAAAAGATTTCAGGTTAAAGAAAAAAGAAAAATGTTGGAACACAAACGGAAATCCACTTGTCATCCATTACAAAATCCAAGTTCTTATGATTTCAACAAAAATTTACATAAAAGTTGTTATAATTATTTTTTATTATTCATCCATACAGCTCTTTCACATCAACTTTGTGTGTATGGTGGTGGGAGGGCTGACCTGGAAAAACCACCTGGAACAGGTTTTGTACAATTAATTTAGAATCGCTCCTTTAGGGAGCACTAAGAAAGAGACCCATCGTGAAGTGATTCTTTAAAAAAATGCAAAAAATAAAAATAAAATAAAAAAATAATTTAGAAAGATAGTAAACATTTGATGACAAAGTTGCCACAGGAATATTAAAGATTCACAACATAAAAGTTTCTTTTTGAATCCTCTTTTAAAATTAAAGTTTCTTATTATTTTTTTATTTGTATTATCTTATTCCAGTATTTAATTCATTTTCTTTTTAAGACATAATGATAAATTGCTCTTGAAAATTGTATTTTTCTTTTTCAAATGCTCCTCAACCAAGTTTTATATGCCGATTAATTTCTTCATCAATGTGGCTCTTGCTTGATATCTGTTGTCCAAAGTAAATGTAGGTATTGGTTACCTCCAGATCCTGCCCATATATATTGGTAAATCTTCATTTCTTGTAAAAGCATTGCACACCAATTTTATTTTCTGTGAGTTCATTTTTAAACCCACTTCATTACTCTTGTCAGTAAGTTCTTTGATCATACTTCTTAAATGCACAAACTCACTCAGCTGGTCAATCACTGTGCCATTTAGACTTACATTACATTCAGTGCTACCAGTTCCTCTCTCAAAAACTATAACTTTGAGATTTTGCTTATTTATACTCAGTTTGAATTTCATGCAAACTTCGTACATCCGGGACAACATAATCTGCAAATCACATTTGCTCTCTGCCAACAGGACAGTGTCATCAACATACAGCAATCTGCACACACGGATATCACCAAGACATAAACCAGTATTATCTATTTTGGCATCACGCATGTACACATCCCTAAATATATTAAAAACAGTCATGGTGACAGTACACAACCTTGTCTGACTCCGGCACCAATAGAAAACCAATTTGATAAAACACCATTCACTCGTACACAGGCTCTACTGCCAGCATACATGGCTTTTACACTATTAAATAGATTCGCAATAACACCATATTCATCCAATACCTTCCACAAAAGTGTCCTATTTACTCTCAGCATGATAACTCACGTAAAAATGGTTCGATTTCAATGAAAGTTTAGTATGTAGTAGGGGACAACGTGGAGTCAAACCCTATTGAAAATGGGTGAAATGGGGTCAAAGGTCAGGACATGGAGCGGGATCCATTCCATCGCCATTATTCATCATAACTTCTGTAAAAATGTTTCTATTGCGACAGAACTTTAACATGTTGTTCTGGAATTATACTGAACCGGTTCTGTCGAATGTCATCAAAATGGAGTCAAAGGTCGGCACAGGAGCGAGATTTGTTCCACATTCATTATCCTCATAAACTTGAGTAATGATTTCTGGTATGTTGGAAAACGTATCATAATCAATGCATTGCATGATTTTACTAACTTGTTTTTTTTTATGAAATTTGGTCAAAGTGTTGTGCACTTTTTCTGCCAAACATTTACAACCCTTAGAAGTCATGCTGCAGAACATTGAACGTAATTGTGCTCCCAGGCTGCTATTTTAATGTTACTTTTTAGCAACTTTTTAGAACCGGAAGTCCTGTTGTTCTAACTGGAAATGAACTTAAATGTTTATTTACATGGCAATTTTATTAAATATGAATGCTAAAATTTGATCCTGTATGTACATGAAAGCAGAAATTAAAATTTCAATTATGTAAAATACTAAAAAGGGATCTGGCAACACAGAAGGCAGTGAGCGAATATTTCTCCCTGAATCGTAATATCCTCCCCCTCTCCCCGCGATGTGACTTCTATCACGTGTTGTTGTTAAATGCCAGTAATTTTATATTTTGAATGGAATGATGTGCTCCAGTGTAATATTTACATAAGTAAATTAACATGAGCAATTCTGTTTTGCTCATGCTGCGTTTTATTCACACTATTTTGCTGCATGTTCTGATTTTCCACCCGATTAAAAAGTGGTGAAGAAATTAGAAAAACGTGGAGATAATGCAAATAGATGATGACATCGCTCCGTCCACATTATTATAGCCAGTGTGCAGCAACTAAAAAAATTGTTCATCCGACACTGCTGGGATCGAACCCCAGAATTCTCGACAACTAGCCAAGTGTGCCCTCTCCACACCACAGTGCCAACAATTTACAGCGCTTTACGTGGTTTATCAATCAGCATTTGACTACACAAATCTATATTGATGGGCTCAGCAACTGATGTGTCGCCATCTGGTGGCATTCTGGGGTTCGATCCCAGTGGTGCTGGATGAACAATTTTTCAGTTGCTGTGCGCTTGTTATAATAACGTGAACAGAGCGATGTCATTGTCTATTTGCATTATCTCCATGTCTTTCTAATTTCTTCACCATTTGTTTCACCCTTTGGATTTATCAGGTGTAATTTCATAGCTTGCACCTTTGAATGCCACCAGATGGCGACACATCAGTTGCTGAGCCCATCAATATAGATTTGTGTAGTCAGATGCTGACTGATATACCACGCGTAGTGCCTGTGAATTGTTGGCACTGTAGTGTAAAGCGAACCCACTGGGGTTGTTATCGACAGTTCTGGGGTTTGATCCCAGCAGTGTCGAATGAACAATTTTTCAGTTGCCGTTCACTGGTTATAAAAAGTGGATGGAGCAGTGTCATTGTCTATTTGATTAAAAAGTTCAGCTTTTTCTTTGTCAGTCTCATGTATGTACCACATCTGTGTTTCAAAAGCTGGGTAGTTATTGCATTATGTAGAACTAACGTCGCTTTATTTTGTATTGCAGGCTGTTGATATAAAGCAAATATACGACAAATTTCCTGAGAAGAAAGGTGGACTAAAAGAACTGTATGATAAGGGTCCCCAAAATGCATTTTTCCTAGTAAAATTTTGGGTAAGTATTAAGTTATAAATTAGAGCAATTGATAACTTGGTGTTTTCTTTCATGAAGTTGAACTATCAGGCTATATGGTGTTTCCATAAAGCGCAATAAATGCAAGGAAATTACCTGCAGAACTTGAATTCATTAATGAATGAATGAAACGAATTCAGAACTTGAATTCATTAATGAATGAAACGATTCTCTGTTCCACAGTGTAGGTAGATCTTTATCATAATCTTCACACCGACAAGTGCAACCAACACGAATAGATGTTATAACAGAAATCCAGACGTGCCAACTCTCCAGATTTTCAGCCCACCCTCCAGATGAATGTCACTGATTTTCACTGAGAATTAGCTGTTAAGGATAATCAAAATTCCATCAGCCACCATGATTTTGAACTGCCTACGAAATCTTGTTCTTTCTATGTCGATGCAAAGCAGCATTACAGTAGTCAGTTTCATACTTTTACTCTTCTCCTATCTGCAAAATGAACATCTCCCCTGTGGTGCAGTGTCCTAAGTGTTGGCTTGTGACCAATTGTCCAAGATAGGTCAGAAAAAATTTGCTTTAAAAAGGTTTCTCCCAGTCTTATTATCATACCATGCCTTCGGCAAGAGCTTACCTGCTCTGGCACTAGAATGCCAGGGAGGGTTAGTAATTGATTGACATGTGTGAGCTTCCCTGCCTTCTCCTTGGACTTCAGTCTTTCAACTTTAACCCATCGCTTCAACAGAACCCTGCACATTCTAAGTGATGATAAACAGTTGAGTGGCGATAAATTCACTTAACGACTAAAGGGAGATTAAGAGCAACACACATTGTAACGAAAGGTGGAGTAGTTACTGTGGCCTCACCTTGTAACAAAAGGTGGAGTAGTTACTGTGGCCTCACCTTGTAACAAAAGGTGGAGTAGTTACTGTTGGCCTCAACTTGTAATGAAAGGCGGAGCAGTTACTGTTGGCCTCACCTTGTAACAAAAGGTGGAGTAGTTACTGTGGCCTCAACTTGTAACGAAAGGCGGAGCAGTTACTGTTGGCCTCACCTTGTAACGAAAGGCGGAGTAGTTACTGTTGGCCTCACCTTGTAACGAAAGGCAGAGTAGTTACTGTGGCCTCACCTTGTAACGAAAGGCGGAGTAGTTACTGTTGGCCTCACCTTGTAACGAAAGGCAGAGTAGTTGCTGTTGGCCTCACCTTGTAACGAAAGGCAGAGTAGCTGCTGTTGGCCTCACCTTGTAACGAAAGGCAGAGTAGTTGCTGTTGGCCTCACCTTGTAACGAAAGGCGGAGTAGTTACTGTTGGCCTCACCTTGTAACAAAAGGTGGAGTAGTTACTGTGGCCTCACCTTGTAACGAAAGGCGGAGTAGTTACTGTTGGTCTCACCTTGTAACAAAAGGCGGAGTAGTTGCTGGTGGCCTCACCTTGTAACAAAAGGTGGAGTAGTTACTGTGGCCTCACCTTGTAACGAAAGGCGGAGTAGTTACTTGTTGGCCTCACCTTGTAATGAAAGGCGGAGCAGTTACTGTTGGCCTCACCTTGTAATGAAAGGTGGAGTAGTTGCTGTTGGCCTCACCTTGTAACAAAAGGTGGGGTAGTTACTATTGACCTCACCTTGTAACGAAAGGCGGAGTAGTTACTGTTGGCCTCACCTTGTAACAAAAGGTGGGGTAGTTACTGCTGACCTCACCTTGTAATGAAAGGCAGAGTAGTTATTACTGTTGACCTCACCTTGTAACGAAAGGCGGGGTAGTTATTACTGTTGACCTCACCTTGTAACGAAAGGCGAAGTAGTTACTGTTGGCCTCTCCTTGTAACAAAAGGCGGAGTAGTTACTATTGGCCTCACCTTGTAACAAAAGGTGGAGTAGTTACTCTGGTCTCACCTTGTAATGAAAGGTGCAGTAGTTACTGTTGGCCTCACCTTGTAACGAAAGGTGCAGTACTTACTGTTGGCCTCACCTTGTAATGAAAGGCGGAGCAGTTACTGTTGGCCTCACCTTGTAACAAAAGGTGAAGTAGTTGCTGTTGGCCTCACTTTGTAACAAAAGGTAGAGTAGTTACTGTGGCCTCACCTTGTAACGAAAGGCGGAGTAGTTACTATTGGCCTCACCTTGTAACGAAAGGCAGAGTAGTTACTGTTGGCCTCACCTTGTAACAAAAGGTGGAGTAGTTACTGTGGCCTCACCTTGTAACAAAAGGCGGAGTAGTTACTGTTAGCCTCACCTTGTAACAAAGGTGGAGTAGTTACTGTGGCCTCACCTTGTAACGAAAGGCGGAGTAGTTACTGTTGGTCTCACCTTGTAACAAAAGGCGGAGTAGTTGCTGTTGGCCTCACCTTGTAACAAAAAGTGGAGTAGTTGCTGTTGGCCTCACCTTGTAACAAAAGGTGGAGTAGTTACTGTGGCCTCACCTTGTAACGAAAGGCGGAGTAGTTACTTGTTGGCCTCACCTTGTAATGAAAGGCGGAGCAGTTACTGTTGGCCTCACCTTGTAATGAAAGGTGGAGTAGTTGCTGTTGGCCTCACCTTGTAACGAAAGGCAGAGTAGTTACTGTTGGCCTCACCTTGTAACAAAAGGTGGGGTAGTTACTGTTGACCTCACCTTGTAACGAAAGGTGGAGTAGTTATTACTGTTGACCTCACCTTGTAACGAAAGGCGGGGTAGTTATTACTGTTGACCTCACCTTGTAACGAAAGGCGAAGTAGTTACTGTTGGTCTCACCTTGTAACGAAAGGCGGAGTAGTTACTGTTGGCCTCTCCTTGTAACGAAAGGCAGAGTAGTTACTGTTGGCCTCACCTTGTAACGAAAGGCGATGTTAATACGAGGCTTTTTGTCGTCTTCACGCTTGACCTAAAGAAGAAACGAAAAGCAGTTGGCTATTTTATTCGTAAAAACATGTGGGCCATTTTATGTTTTCATTATCTTGCGGACTTGATGTACTTGAAAATGAATTGCAGGGTGTCAGTGGTGCACCCAGGAATTCTTGTTGGAGGGGGCCTATACAGGGTGTATAGGAAAGTCCTTAAACAAGGAAGTAACTTTTGAACGCAAAATGCTAGAGTTGTGGAAGTAGTGTGTACGTATAGTAAAGTGACTATGTTCTATCAGATGAGACCGAATGCAGCACCCTAGCGGCGAATTTTGGAAGTTAGCAATCCTATCGCGAGAACCAAGAGAAATAGCAAAAAAAAGTAAATAGTAAACGTGTAGAGCGTCACGGATTTAGTATGAAATGACGCCTTACACTCACAAAAACGTCAATAGAAGTCTGGAAATGCTGATCTCTCGGTATCCGATCATCGGCATAAATACGTCACTCATTGCGTGCAGAAGTGTGACATTATAAGGTGATACAAATTTACTAATAAAACTAATACATGTACGTGTCAGCAAGGTACAATTTATTATGTACTGTACAGGAAAGTAGTAGGAAATTCATACAGCACTAGGACATTATGAAGAAGAAAAACTCTAGAAATACAAAATGTCAGTACTAATACTTAAGCATTCGCGATGTGTCCACCACTGGCAGCAATACACATCTGTATTCGAGCTAGAACTTCTTGTTGGACGTTCTGCAGCATTTCAGGTGTTACGTTACTGCATGCTTGGATAATACGGGGTTGTAGAAATTTGCCATGCACTGCCAAATGTAAGGCCACACGTCGCACTGATGTCTCTCGTACTGCAGTGTGGGTGGGCTAGTGCATAGGCCAAGATGTTCACTGGCTAGGCATCCTGGCCTATGCGCTAGCCTACCTGCACGTGCACACCTGCAAGTGTCGGCCTACCTGAACGGCAACGACTTGTTATGCTCCCGGTTTCTCTCAGTCGGAGAACAACATTGATGATAGTAGCCACAGTAGGATGAGAACGATTAAGGAAACGTAATGCATATTGGCGTGCTGCCTCTCTTGCCCGACGACCGCATTCCCCGTACAACATAACCATCTCACAGTACTCCTCGTTGGAATAACTAGCCATGTGTAGACTCAAAGATCCAGTCCACGCACTGTCTGACAAACCTTCCCTGACCGCCAATTTATGCTTCCCGATGAGGTATGACGTAGCGTTTCAATTTGCATACTTTCATCCATCCTTCGCTGTTTTGCAGGCAAAATTCGTTTACAGATTTTACGTTTTGCGATGTCATTCATGACGTATTTATGCCGGTGATCGGATACCGAGAGATCTGCATTTCCGGACTTCTATTGGAGTTTTTGGTGAGTGTAAGGCGTCATTTCATACTAAATCGGTGATGCTCTACACGTTTGCTATTGACGTTTCTTCGCTATCTCTCTTGGTTCTCGCGATAGGATCGCTAACTTCCAAAATTCGCCGCTAGGGGTGCTGCAATCGGTCTCATCTGATAGAACATAGTCACTTTACTTTATGTACACACTACTTCCACAATTCTAGCATTTTGCATTCAAAAATTATGCATACAATGTGTGACATATGTTGGGCGTACTTTGCTCTTAATCTCTTCGGGAAGAAGACACTATGTAATTTTTTAAACATGTAAAATAATATTTTTGAATGTTTAATTTGTGGCATGCTTTGCTCTTAATCTCTTTGGGACTTTGGGGAGAAGACACCTTGTAATAGAAGACACTATGTCAGACACTATGTAATTTTTTAAACATGTAAAATAATATTTTTGAATGTTTAATTTGTGGCATGCTGTGCTCTTAATCTCTTTGGGACTTTGGGGAGAAGACACCTTGTAATAGAAGACACTATGTCAGACACTATGTAATTTTTTGAACATGTAAAATAATATTTTTGAATGTTTAATTTGTGGCATGCTTTGCTCTTAATCTCTTTGGGACTTTGGGGAGAAGACACCTTGTAATAGAAGACACTATGTCAGACACTATGTAATTTTTTAAACATGTAAAATAATATTTTTGAATGTTTAATTTGTGGCATGCTGTGCTTTTAATCTCTTTTGGGACTTTGGGGAGAAGACACCTTGTAATAGAAGACACTATGTCAGACACTATGTAATTTTTTGAACATGTAAAATAATATTTTTGAATGTTTAATTTGTGGCATGCTTTGCTCTTAATCTCTTTGGGACTTTGGGGAGAAGACACCTTGTAATAGAAGACACTATGTCAGACACTATGTAATTTTTTGAACATGTAAAATAATATTTTTGAATGTTTAATTTGTGGCATGCTTTGCTCTTAATCTCTTTGGGACTTTGGGGAGAAACACCTTGTAATAGAAGACACTATGTCAGACACTATGTAATTTTTTAAACATGTAAAATAATATTTTTGAATGTTTAATTTGTGGCATGCTGTGCTCTTAATCTCTTTGGGACTTTAGGGAGAAGACACCTTGTAATAGAAGACACTATGTCAGACACTATGTAATTTTTTGAACATGTAAAATAATATTTTTGAATGTTTAATTTGTGGCATACGTCACTCCTAAGGTCTTTGGGGCTTTGGGAAGAGGACATCATATAATAGAAGACACTATGTCAGACACTATGTAATTTTTTAAACATGTAAAATAATATTTTTGAATGTTTAATTTGTGGCATGCTGTGCTCTTAATCTCTTTGGGACTTTGGGGAGAAGACACCTTGTAATAGAAGACACTATGTCAGACACTATGTAATTTTTTAAACATGTAAAATAATATTTTTGAATGTTTAATTTGTGGCATGCTTTGCTCTTAATCTCTTTGGGACTTTGGGGAGAAGACACCTTGTAATAGAAGACACTATGTCAGACACTATGTAATTTTTTAAACATGTAAAATAATATTTTTGAATGTTTAATTTGTGGCATGCTTTGCTCTTAATCTCTTTGGGACTTTGGGGAGAAGACACCTTGTAATAGAAGACACTATGTCAGACACTATGTAATTTTTTGAACATGTAAAATAATATTTTTGAATGTTTAATTTGTCGCATACGTCACTCCTAAGGTCTTTGGGGCTTTGGGAAGAGGACATCATATAATAGAAGACACTATGTCAGACACTATGTAATTTTTTAAACATGTAAAATAATATTTTTGAATGTTTAATTTGTGGCATGCTGTGCTCTTAATCTCTTTGGGACTTTGGGGAGAAGACACCTTGTAATAGAAGACACTATGTCAGACACTATGTAATTTTTTAAACATGTAAAATAATATTTTTGAATGTTTAATTTGTGGCATGCTTTGCTCTTAATCTCTTTGGGACTTTGGGGAGAAGACACCTTGTAATAGAAGACACTATGTCAGACACTATGTAATTTTTTAAACATGTAAAATAATATTTTTGAATGTTTAATTTGTGGCATGCTGTGCTCTTAATCTCTTTGGGACTTTGGGGAGAAGACACCTTGTAATAGAAGACACTATGTCAGACACTATGTAATTTTTTAAACATGTAAAATAATATTTTTGAATGTTTAATTTGTGGCATGCTTTGCTCTTAATCTCTTTGGGACTTTGGGGAGAAGACACCTTGTAATAGAAGACACTATGTCAGACACTATGTAATTTTTTAAACATGTAAAATAATATTTTTGAATGTTTAATTTGTGGCATGCTGTGCTCTTAATCTCTTTGGGACTTTGGGGAGAAGACACCTTGTAATAGAAGACACTATGTCAGACACTATGTAATTTTTTAAACATGTAAAATAATATTTTTGAATGTTTAATTTGTGGCATGCTGTGCTCTTAATCTCTTTGGGACTTTGGGGAGAAGACACCTTGTAATAGAAGACACTATGTCAGACACTATGTAATTTTTTGAACATGTAAAATAATATTTTTGAATGTTTAATTTGTGGCATACGTCACTCCTAAGGTCTTTGGGGCTTTGGGAAGAGGACATCATATAATAGAAGACACTATGTCAGACACTATGTAATTTTTTAAACATGTAAAATAATATTTTTGAATGTTTAATTTGTGGCATGCTGTGCTCTTAATCTCTTTGGGACTTTGGGGAGAAGACACCTTGTAATAGAAGACACTATGTCAGACACTATGTAATTTTTTAAACATGTAAAATAATATTTTTGAATGTTTAATTTGTGGCATGCTTTGCTCTTAATCTCTTTGGGACTTTGGGGAGAAGACACCTTGTAATAGAAGACACTATGTCAGACACTATGTAATTTTTTAAACATGTAAAATAATATTTTTGAATGTTTAATTTGTGGCATGCTGTGCTCTTAATCTCTTTGGGACTTTGGGGAGAAGACACCTTGTAATAGAAGACACTATGTCAGACACTATGTAATTTTTTGAACATGTAAAATAATATTTTTGAATGTTTAATTTGTGGCATACGTCACTCCTAAGGTCTTTGGGGCTTTGGGAAGAGGACATCATATAATAGAAGACACTATGTCAGACACTATGTAATTTTTTAAACATGTAAAATAATATTTTTGAATGTTTAATTTGTGGCATGCTGTGCTCTTAATCTCTTTGGGACTTTGGGGAGAAGACACCTTGTAATAGAAGACACTATGTCAGACACTATGTAATTTTTTAAACATGTAAAATAATATTTTTGAATGTTTAATTTGTGGCATGCTTTGCTCTTAATCTCTTTGGGACTTTGGGGAGAAGACACCTTGTAATAGAAGACACTATGTCAGACACTATGTAATTTTTTAAACATGTAAAATAATATTTTTGAATGTTTAATTTGTGGCATGCTGTGCTCTTAATCTCTTTGGGACTTTGGGGAGAAGACACCTTGTAATAGAAGACACTATGTCAGACACTATGTAATTTTTTAAACATGTAAAATAATATTTTTGAATGTTTAATTTGTGGCATGCTTTGCTCTTAATCTCTTTGGGACTTTGGGGAGAAGACACCTTGTAATAGAAGACACTATGTCAGACACTATGTAATTTTTTAAACATGTAAAATAATATTTTTGAATGTTTAATTTGTGGCATGCTGTGCTCTTAATCTCTTTGGGACTTTGGGGAGAAGACACCTTGTAATAGAAGACACTATGTCAGACACTATGTAATTTTTTAAACATGTAAAATAATATTTTTGAATGTTTAATTTGTGGCATGCTTTGCTCTTAATCTCTTTGGGACTTTGGGGAGAAGACACCTTGTAATAGAAGACACTATGTCAGACACTATGTAATTTTTTGAACATGTTAAATAATATTTTTGAATGTTTAATTTGTGGCATGCTTTGCTCTTTATCTCTTTGGGACTTTGGGGAGAAGACACCTTGTAACAGAAGACACTATGTCAGACACTATGTAATTTTTTAAACATGTAAAATAATATTTTTGAATGTTTAATTTGTGGCATGCTTTGCTCTTAATCTCTTTGGGACTTTGGGGAGAAGACACCTTGTAATAGAAGACACTATGTCAGACACTATGTAATTTTTTAAACATGTAAAATAATATTTTTGAATGTTTAATTTGTGGCATGCTTTGCTCTTAATCTCTTTGGGACTTTGGGGAGAAGACACCTTGTAATAGAAGACACTATGTCAGACACTATGTAATTTTTTAAACATGTAAAATAATATTTTTGAATGTTTAATTTGTGGCATGCTTTGCTCTTAATCTCTTTGGGACTTTGGGGAGAAGACACCTTGTAATAGAAGACACTATGTCAGACACTATGTAATTTTTTAAACATGTAAAATAATATTTTTGAATGTTTAATTTGTGGCATGCTTTGCTCTTAATCTCTTTGGGACTTTGGGGAGAAGACACCTTGTAATAGAAGACACTATGTCAGACACTATGTAATTTTTTAAACATGTAAAATAATATTTTTGAATGTTTAATTTGTGGCATGCTTTGCTCTTAATCTCTTTGGGACTTTGGGGAGAAGACACCTTGTAATAGAAGACACTATGTCAGACACTATGTAATTTTTTAAACATGTAAAATAATATTTTTGAATGTTTAATTTGTGGCATGCTTTGCTCTTAATCTCTTTGGGACTTTGGGGAGAAGACACCTTGTAATAGAAGACACTATGTCAGACACTATGTAATTTTTTAAACATGTAAAATAATATTTTTGAATGTTTAATTTGTGGCATGCTTTGCTCTTAATCTCTTTGGGACTTTGGGGAGAAGACACCTTGTAATAGAAGACACTATGTCAGACACTATGTAATTTTTTGAACATGTAAAATAATATTTTTGAATGTTTAATTTGTGGCATGCTTTGCTCTTTATCTCTTTGGGACTTTGGGGAGAAGACACCTTGTAATAGAAGACACTATGTCAGACACTATGTAATTTTTTAAACATGTAAAATAATATTTTTGAATGTTTAATTTGTGGCATGCTTTGCTCTTAATCTCTTTGGGACTTTGGGGAGAAGACACCTTGTAATAGAAGACACTATGTCAGACACTATGTAATTTTTTAAACATGTAAAATAATATTTTTGAATGTTTAATTTGTGGCATGCTGTGCTCTTAATCTCTTTGGGACTTTGGGGAGAAGACACCTTGTAATAGAAGACACTATGTCAGACACTATGTAATTTTTTAAACATGTAAAATAATATTTTTGAATGTTTAATTTGTGGCATGCTTTGCTCTTAATCTCTTTGGGACTTTGGGGAGAAGACACCTTGTAATAGAAGACACTATGTCAGACACTATGTAATTTTTTGAACATGTAAAATAATATTTTTGAATGTTTAATTTGTGGCATGCTTTGCTCTTTATCTCTTTGGGACTTTGGGGAGAAGACACCTTGTAATAGAAGACACTATGTCAGACACTATGTAATTTTTTAAACATGTAAAATAATATTTTTGAATGTTTAATTTGTGGCATGCTTTGCTCTTAATCTCTTTGGGACTTTGGGGAGAAGACACCTTGTAATAGAAGACACTATGTCAGACACTATGTAATTTTTTAAACATGTAAAATAATATTTTTGAATGTTTAATTTGTGGCATGCTGTGCTCTTAATCTCTTTGGGACTTTGGGGAGAAGACACCTTGTAATAGAAGACACTATGTCAGACACTATGTAATTTTTTAAACATGTAAAATAATATTTTTGAATGTTTAATTTGTGGCATGCTTTGCTCTTAATCTCTTTGGGACTTTGGGGAGAAGACACCTTGTAATAGAAGACACTATGTCAGACACTATGTAATTTTTTAAACATGTAAAATAATATTTTTGAATGTTTAATTTGTGGCATGCTTTGCTCTTAATCTCTTTGGGACTTTGGGGAGAAGACACCTTGTAATAGAAGACACTATGTCAGACACTATGTAATTTTTTAAACATGTAAAATAATATTTTTGAATGTTTAATTTGTGGCATGCTGTGCTCTTAATCTCTTTGGGACTTTGGGGAGAAGACACCTTGTAATAGAAGACACTATGTCAGACACTATGTAATTTTTTAAACATGTAAAATAATATTTTTGAATGTTTAATTTGTGGCATGCTTTGCTCTTAATCTCTTTGGGACTTTGGGGAGAAGACACCTTGTAATAGAAGACACTATGTCAGACACTATGTAATTTTTTAAACATGTAAAATAATATTTTTGAATGTTTAATTTGTGGCATGCTTTGCTCTTAATCTCTTTGGGACTTTGGGGAGAAGACACCTTGTAATAGAAGACACTATGTCAGACACTATGTAATTTTTTAAACATGTAAAATAATATTTTTGAATGTTTAATTTGTGGCATGCTGTGCTCTTAATCTCTTTGGGACTTTGGGGAGAAGACACCTTGTAATAGAAGACACTATGTCAGACACTATGTAATTTTTTAAACATGTAAAATAATATTTTTGAATGTTTAATTTGTGGCATGCTTTGCTCTTAATCTCTTTGGGACTTTGGGGAGAAGACACCTTGTAATAGAAGACACTATGTCAGACACTATGTAATTTTTTAAACATGTAAAATAATATTTTTGAATGTTTAATTTGTGGCATGCTTTGCTCTTAATCTCTTTGGGACTTTGGGGAGAAGACACCTTGTAATAGAAGACACTATGTCAGACACTATGTAATTTTTTAAACATGTAAAATAATATTTTTGAATGTTTAATTTGTGGCATGCTTTGCTCTTTATCTCTTTGGGACTTTGGGGAGAAGACACCTTGTAATAGAATACACTATGTCAGACACTATGTAATTTTTTGAACATGTAAAATAATATTTTTGAATGTTTAATTTGTGGCATGCTGTGCTCTTAATCTCTTTGGGACTTTGGGGAGAAGACACCTTGTAATAGAAGACACTATGTCAGACACTATGTAATTTTTTGAACATGTAAAATAATATTTTTGAATGTTTAATTTGTGGCATACGTCACTCCTAAGGTCTTTGGGGCTTTGGGAAGAGGACATCATATAATAGAAGATACTATGTCAGACACTATGTAATTTTTTGAACATGTAAAATAATATTTTTTAATTTGTGAGGTATGTTGCTCTTTACCTCCTTGGAGGGGGCTTAAGCCCCCAAAGCCCCTCCGTGGGTGCACCAATGCAGGGTGTGTTAATTTCCAGGGTTTTTTTTCTCCAGAACTTTCGGTAGACCAATAATCATCATCATCATCATTGTCAACCATTATCAATCCACTGCTGGACGAAGGTCTCCCCAAGTTTCCTCCACAATGGTCTGTTTTGTGCCAGTCTCCTCCATGTCACTCCCGCATATTTACGAATTTCATCCACCCATCTCCCATGTGGTCTTTTTCTGGGTATTTTCCTGTCCCTTGGAATCCAATCTAAAATTTCGGCTGTCCATCTATGGTCTGTCCTTCTGGCAGTATGTCCAGCCCATTGCCATTTCAGGGATTTAACTCTGATCATGATGTCTTCCACTCTCGTCATTTTTCGGATCCACGTGTTCCTCTTCTTATCTCTCCTGGTTATACCAAGCATGCACCTCTCCATGCTTCTTTGAGTTGTCTGCAGCCTTTGTATGTCTCTTTTAGTTAAGGTCCACGTCTCTGCACCATACGTAAGCACTGGAAGGATGCATTGATCAAACACTTTTCTTTTAAGACATAATGGCATATTGCTCTTGAAAATTATGCTGTTTCTTCCAAAAGCTCTCCAGGCAAGTTTTGTACGCCGATTAATTTCTTCATCAATGTGACCCTCACTTGATATCTGCTGTCCAAGATAAACATACGTATCTGTTATCTCCAGTTTTTCTCCATCAATCGATAAATCTTCATTTCTTGTAAAAGCATTGAACATCGCTTTTGTCTTCTGAAAGTTCATTTTTAATCCCACTTCTTTACTCTTGTCAGCAAGTTCCTGGATCATACTCTGCAGCTCTGATGGGGTAGTTGCAAAAATGACTACGTCATCAGCAAAACGAAGGTGGGTTAGATAATCTCCATTAATCTTTATCCCTTTGTTTTCCCAGTTCAGTGCTTGAAAGACATTTTCCAATGTGGCATTAAAGAGCTTCGGAGATATGGTGTCACCTTGTCTCACTCCCTTTCCAATTTTTATGTGTGTTGTATTTTCAAACAGCCGAATCTTTGCACTTGCATTTTCATAGATGTTATTAATAATATTAATGTATGCATCTTCAATACCGCAGGATTTCAGAGCCGTGGTAACTGCTGATGGTTTCACCGAATCAAAGGCTTTTTCATAATCGATAAAAGCCATGCACAATGGAAGTTCATATTCCCTCGCTCTTTCAATTAGTTCTCTCAGTACGTGGATATGATCTATTGTGCTGTAGCCACTCCTGAATCCAGCTTGTTCTCTCGGTTGAGCCATGTCCAGTGTTACCTTCAAGCGGTGTGAAAGAACTTTAGTGAAGATTTTATAAACCACTGATAGAAGGCTGATAGGTCTGTAGTTCCTGAGATCCTCAATGTCACCTTTTTTATGTAGCAGGATCATTGTAGCATTGTTCCAATCCTCAGGAATCTTCCCTTCATTAAGGCATCGAGTGAAAATTTGGGCGAGTACTGTTTCAATTTCTCCACTTGCTTCTTGTATGATGTCTATAGTAATTCCATCTTCTCCTGGAGCTTTCCCCCGCTTCATGTTCTTGATTGCATGAGCAACTTCTGCTGGGAGGACTGGAAGAACTCTGGTACCTTTCATGATGTCTGGAGTACATGTATCATCCCTTTCATATAATTTGGAGTAGAAATCTTTCACTCTTGTCAAAATTTCGCCTCTATTTCTTGTTATAGAACCATCTTCTTTTCTCAGAGCCATAATCTGTTTTCTTCCCTTACTGAGATGTCCCTTTGCTATCTTTAGGCTTTGGTTGTTTTCAATTGCTTTCCTCACTAGCTCACAGTTGAATTTCCTTACGTCTTCAGTGATACTTTTTCGTGCTGTCTTGCATAGCTCTATATATTCCACTTTGGAAGTCACATCTTCTTTAGTTGTCCTCATCTCTCTTCTTTTTTGCATCAACATTTTGGTTTTTCCTGATAATTTGTTCACATGCAATTTGTTCTTAGACCCAGCTAATTTTGTTGCTGTTTCCATAAGAGCTTTGGTTACTTTTTTGTTAACTTCCGAAATATCCACTTCTTCCGATGTTAGGCCTTCTAAAGCAGAGAATCTGTTCTTCAGTTCCAACTTGAAAGTATTATGGTGTTTTTTAAGGTTGGTTATGTCAATACATTTTGTTTGTCTTATGAGCTTGCCACGTTCCAGTTTAGTGTTGAGGTGCATCTTACATCTTACCAATCTATGGTCACTACCTGTGTTGAACTTGTTCAGCACACTACTACTGGAAAATTGTTCCTACGTCTGGAAAATGACTATACAAAACAGCACTCCTGTGATTTCATGAGCTGTAAAACTCTCGCAATTTTCAGATTTTGAAGGTGGAAATGGATGAGAAATAATCTTCTGAGGTATGTGGGGAATGCATAATAAAATAATTTTCAGCAATCAGATTTTACCCTGGAATCAGCTTTAGTTTGCCGTTCTCCATAAAGTACTCTGCTGTTTGTGAAAATGGCAACACCATGAAGGACTGCTAGTATTAGCTTGAAAATTATAGGGTATGTGCAACAGGTTGGGACATGCAAAAGATTAAAATGTCAGCGAAAATGCACATGCGGTTTTGGAGCAGCATCCCCTTAAGTGTCCGGTCATGGGTATAAAGAGCTGGCTCAACCGAGATGTTGCAATCAGTGAAGAACCAACATTGAGTTGAAAGGGTGTTTCTTGTGTCCCACTATGCTCCGTCACCAAAGAAGGTCGTATTATGAACAGCTGACGGATTTTGAGTGAGGTAGGACTGTTAGGATGTGAGATGCTGGATTTTCTTACCCCAAAATTGTCACTGGCATGGGATGAAACGCCAGTACTTTCATGTGAACATGGCATCGGTAGATAGATCAGGCTCAGACGCACAGACATCTGGGAAAAAAGGACTGCAAAATTGCATGACTGCACGAGACAACAGACACCTCTACTTCATGGCAGTGACCAATTGCGTAGTTACATCCATGATGTTAGGGCAGCAGTGGAGCACAGTCACAGGTCAGGCTTTGTCCTCCAGCACAGTTCGATGTCATCTGCTTAACAGAGGACTGGTTGCTAGCAGACCATTGCTGCGCTTTCCTTTGACCCTCAACCACAGACGCCGCAGACTGCAACAGGGTCTCAAAGACAGACATGTTGGTTGGCAACACATCATGTTTTCTGACAAGTCATGATTCAACTTGATGTACCCTGATGGTCGCATAAGTGTTCGAAGACATTGTGGCGAATAGCACTTTGTAGCACCGTACAGGCCCAATGCCAAGTGTCATGGTTTACGGCACCATTGGGTTCATTTCGCGATCTCTCCCGTTACGAATTGAGAGAATCTTCAACAGCCAATGATACATCAGCGATGTTTTGGAGGCAGAGGTGATACCCATCCTTCAGAGTTGATACAAATTGAGAGAACCTTCAACAGTCAGCGATACATGAATGAAAATGAAATGAAATGAACCGCCCCGGTGGCGCAGTGGTCTAAGGCAATGGCCTGTGATCATTTGTCCAAAAGGGGTCCGGGTTCAAATCCCGGTGAGGCATGGATGTTGTGTTTGTTTTACGGCACTGACTCTCTCCGTTCCCTGGAACCAGTGACCCTAAATTAGGGACGGACGACTGCTTATAGCCCATTGAGTTGCTCACGGTGGCCGTTAAACCTCAAAAAAAAAAAAAAAAAAAAAAAAGAAATAAAATGAAATGGTATCCAGTCGCATAGCCAGAAAGCTCTTAAGGAGGGGTGGGCATGGATTTGTTTCAATGGTGAAAGTCTCGTATATATTGCTTTAAATTTGTTTGCAATTCACCCTTAATGGGGTGGGGGTTTCAAACCCCAGGATCCCAGGCTAAGCCTCTGTTGGTATCTATTTACAATCTCTCCGCCCTCAATTCAAAGGTCATTCCAGAACTTATGAAAAAACACAAATACATTTTTAAATTCAATTGTCTCTCCCAATTTTTGTTATTCCACAAAATAAAATGATTTCGAAAATCACCAAATCATAGGGGCAATTCAAAGTAAGATAGGGGGCAGGGAGTAACAGACAGATCATTGAAGGTGTGCTCATCGCAGCTAAGTCCAGTTGTTTGGACTTGCTAATATACTTACCTACCGACCGGCCGACAACACACACGTGTTATAATTTGGTTTTAGAAAGTCTTTGAAAATTGCTTGAATTTATTTTGCTTGGAAGAGTATGAACCTTGTGCACATTCACCAGATATATCTCTCATCGGACATGTCCGGGACGTGGTAGCAAAGTGACTGGCCCGTCAAGCACCTCCACCAGTCACCACAAATGAACTCTGGTCTCGTATAGAAGCAGGCTATTCCCCCAGGATGAAATAGAAAACCTCTTCCATTCAATGCCATGCCATGTAGAGGCTGTTGTTGTAGCTCGAGGAGAGTAGCGTATCATGTAGCATAACTACAAATAGAAAGAAGTGGTTGTAGCACGCTACAAATTATGGTAGCTTGTATTGCAAGATTACGCTACAATTCGTGCTGCTTTAACAATATTGGTTAAAAATTGTATTCTTCAAATCACGTGACATTTTGAGATTTTCCGAAGTGTGATTGGCTGTAACAGGGGTCCGAGTGTACTCTGCCTTACCCAATGTCTTTGTCTTACACTGTGAAAGTTCGCCAAATTGTTAACTGGGAAATCTCAATTAGTCAGCTAGTACCTTGTACTCAACTGACTAAAAAAAACAACAACCCTCCAACGTTGTTTTGTTTTTTTGCAGCGTTAACGACCACAACGAGCAACTCGACAGGCATCACCTATCCCTAATTTAAGGCCACTGGTTCCAGGGAAGGGCGAGAGCCAGTGCCGTAAGACAAACACAACGTGCATGCCTAACCGGGATTCAAACCCGGACCCATCTCGGACAAATGGTCAGAAATTAGCGCTTTAGACCACTACCCAATTATTGAAGACCATTTTTTGATTGCTAGATTTAATTCTTTTAGTCAAATAAGATGAATTCTCAGATATATAGATTCTCAGCTAGTTTTTCTAGCTTCATATGCACCACTGAATGTGTCAAAATGTGTTGCATACACAAAGATAAATACAAAGATGAATTACTTGCGTAATTTGCCTTGGTTTTTAACTCTGAATACCATATGCAATACTGTAGATGTGAATATCATATCCTCAGAATTTGAACTTTTAATTCAAATCTAAACATAAAAAAGTCCAGATGACAAACTAGGCTTTAGTTCGAAAATTTCACCACCAACTTTTTTGAATAATAACCTCTATAAGACCCGTAAAAAAGTTAATTCCACAGTATAAAAAAGTAGTTTAAAAGTAGCAAAACTCGCTACTTTTTAAAAACAAGTAGTGTAGCTAGCTGGTTTTCAGAAAAAGTAGTTGTTGCTGTAGCAAGCTAGTTTTTTAAGAATGTAGTTGTAGCAGTAGCTAGCTGGTTTTAAAAAGTAGTTTTCCAATCACTGTATGCATGAACATTCCATTTGCTCTACAGGAATTTTAAAATAGTTCATGAAAGTCCATTTCCATTAAATTTAAGTAGTTTTCTTCAAAATAGGTATGAGACCAGTGTCATTGTGGTTGTTCTCTTTTGTTGTGAATCATAGGTCTCTTAGATTGTGGAGGGGTTTTGTAATTGAATCATAAATCCAGGTAGCAAAAATTTTCCACAATAACAAGTTAGGCATACATTCTTTCTGTGTGAATCTCATCAAAATGTTGTGCTTACAAATAATTACACAGAAAAGGGTTAATTTAGAGTTCTAGCAAAAGGGCTAAAACCGAATTTTTTTTGCTAGATGTGTATGTTCCACTATGTTTTTCTTTTATGAATTAACATGGTTACAAGACAACACCCTGCTTTTTTAAACAAATTCTAAAGCATTTTAGTTTGTATGTAGGTTCAAAATAATCACCACTGTTTGTATTTGACAGAGTGATTGATTGAAATATTCTGTATTTCCAGGCGGACCTTAATACAAATATCCAAGATGAAACTGGTGCTTTTTATGGTGTCACAAGCCAGTAAGTTTAGTTTTGGCTATTAAATTTTTTCTTGTTTAGTGCTCAAATTGGAATATTACTAATAGTAACATAAAGCCATGGGTTTTTACTGCAGCATGTTTTAAATAATCGGGACTAATTTTCAAACAGATACCACTTCTTCATTGATGTATTTTTGTGGCAATAAGATTTAACAGTCTCTGATGTGCATTTCATTTTTTGATAGCAATGAATAAATCAATCAATAACTGGACTGAACAGTAACAGTTATTGATTATCTCATACTGCAAGGGTCATTCAGAAAATAATGAGACTGATTTTTCATGGGCAGAAGTGTAATGCAGTAAACATACTTACATACTTTCCAAGTACTCTCCCTCTACCTGAATGCACTGGTCCCACCTTTGTATCCACTTCCAGAAGATATACTTACACTTACGTACTTTCCAAGTATTCTCCCTCTACCTGAATGCACTGGTCCCACCTTTCTACCCACTTCCAGAAGATAATGCAGTAAACATGCATTTACATACTTTCAAAGTATTCTCCCTCTACCTGAATGCACCGGTCCCACTTTTCTATCCACTTCCAGAAGAAAATGCAGTAAACATACTTACACACTTTCCAAGTATTCTCCCTCTAACTGAATGCTCCAATCCCACCTTTCTATCCACTTCCAGAAGATAATGTAGTAAACATACATTTACATACTTTCAAAGTATTCTCCCTCTACCTGAATGCACCAGTCCCACTTTTCTATCCACTTTCAGAAGATAATGCAGTAAACATACTTGCATTTACATACTTTCAAAGTGTTCTCCCTCTACCTGAATGCACTGGTCCCACCTTTCTATCCACTTCCAGAAGATAATGCAGTAAACATACATTTACATACTTTCAAAGTATTCTCCCTCTACCTGAATGCAGCGGTCCCACCTTTCTATCCACTTCCAGAAGGGGTGTTCGAAGCCCTTCCTTGACATGTGGTTTGGGATACCCATCACAGCCTTATTCAGTTTAGTATTTGATGCAAACCAATGCCCACAAAGTTGTTTTTTCACTTCGGGGAGTAGGCAGAAGTCACACTGTGGCAGGTCATGTGGATAAGGAGGGCGTGCTATCATTTTGATGCCTAGATCTTGGATAGCCTGCTGGGTAAGCAAACCACAATGTGCAGGGGCTTCATGTAAAATTCAACCAGTTTGTAAATATTCTGGGCATTTTGGGGCAATTATTCCTTTAGAGAACCTTTTAGAACTTCAGAATATTATGCACTGTTAACAGTTTCCCCTTGTGGAACAACATTCATTGCAACATGATAGGTGTCACCATTCTGGAAAAACTTTAAAACCTACCTAGAGAAACCTGAAAAAACCAGGTTATTTTTTTATTGCTTTTGAGTGGGAACCCCAATAAACTGCCTGTAATAGGAAAGGCATTGATAACCAGTTGGTCCACACTTTGCTGCTATCACAGCCTCTACTCTTTTGGGAATGCATTCCACTAGATTTCAGTACTGCGTTTCATTCTGCCCCAAGAGCATTTCTCAGGTTGGTCACTGATGTCAGGCAGTTTAGCCTGGCTCACAGTTGATATTCCAATTTATCCCAAAGATGTTTCATGGGGTTGAGATCAGGGCTCTGTGTGGGCCAGTCAAGTTCTTACACACCCATCACATTAAACGATTTTAGCATGAACCTCACTTTGTGAACAGGTGCATTGTGCTGTTGATAAAGGAAAGGAGCTTCAGTGAACTGTTCGCATAATATTGGGAGCATAGAATGTTCTAGAATGTCATTATAGGCTGCAGTGTGCACTGGATCTGGGTGGCCAAGCCAAAATGATGAAATTTCCCAGGCACTGGATCTAGGGGGCCAAGCCAAAATCATGAAATTTCCCAGACACTGTATCTAGGGGGCCAAGTCAAAATCATGAAATTTCTCAGGCACTGTATCTTACTTAGGGGGCCAGGTCAAAGTCATGAAATTTCCCAGGCACTGGTTCTAGAGGACCAAGCTCAAATCATGAAATCTACCAGGCACTGGATCTAGGGAGCCAAACCAAAATCATA
This sequence comes from Macrothele yani, assembly GCA_039090855.1. NCBI lineage: Eukaryota > Metazoa > Arthropoda > Arachnida > Araneae > Macrothelidae > Macrothele > Macrothele yani. The sequence goes on from CM077031.1 coordinate 98,703,055, forward strand.
AAATTTCCTATCCACCGGACCCAAATGGCCAAGCTCAAATCACGAAATTTCCCAGGCACTGGATCTAGGGAGTAAACCCAAATTATGTAATTTCCCAGGCACTGGATCTAGGGAGTAAACCCAAATTATGTAATTTCCCAGGCACTGGATCTAGGTGGCCAAGCCCAAATCATGTAATTTTCCAGGTTCTGGTTCTAGGGGCCAAGCCCAAATCATGAAATTTTCCAGGCACTGGATCTAGGGTGCCAAGCCTAAATCATAAAATTTCCCAGGCACTGGATCTAGGGAACCAAGCAAAAATCATGAAATTTCCCAGACACTGGATCTAGAAGGCCAAACCAAAATCATGAAATTTCCCAGGCACTGAATCTAGTAGGCCAAGCCAAATATCATGAAAAATAGCCTCCAGAGCATGATGCCTCATCCACCAAACTTCATGGTTCATGCTGCTCCTAGGCATTTCCACTTCACAGAATACATTGTGTACATGTAGGAGTAATTTATTTTTCCAAGCAATGTAAGTTAATACAGCCAATTCCTTAGGGTCCCAATTTTGCTAAAGTTCTCCAGTTTAATGATACCCCCAATTTAGCAATTATTTTTGCCAGTTAACTGATTCATAAAACTGGGCTTTTTTAATTGTATTTTAAAGTATTTTGATTGCTAATTACTAGTAAGGTATATGGTTTTATTATTAATCTGTTATGTTAATACACTTAGGATAATCTTTGCTTAGATCAATTTTATTGCATATTGAGTAAAATACTAGTTTTTCTACTGTAAAAGTGCAGTGAATTGTAAAAGTATGGTCTGGAATTTTGTGGAAATTTTCCTGGAAAACCTGGAAAAGTCAGGGAATTTCATTTCTAAAATTGAGTGGGAACCCTGATTGTATCTACTCTTTGAGTTTTGCTGTGGTGTATGTAATTTTTTCACCTTGTACATCACTTGTTATTGTTAATTTTTGTCATATTTTTTTGTCTTTTATTTTCCTTATATCAGTTAGATTTTTTTTTTCTGAAAAATTAGTGAATAACTTTTATTTATTTTTACAGTAAAATATAGGAATTGCTGACTCAATGAACTCATTTCTATTTTGTTTTTTTCTTTACTTTTTGTAGATATGAAAGCAGTGAGAATATGACCATAACATGTTCAACTAAAGTGTGCTCATTTGGGAAGCAAGTTGTTGAAAAGGTTGAGGTAAGCTTCTCTTTGATTGTATAGTACCATTTAGTGCAACATGGTGTAAACAAATAATATAGAAGAGTTTTCCCCGAAAATTTGCATTATTTAATTAACTTATTTTCCTACAAGAAAATACCCATGTTAGATGTTTGATTAAGTGTTTGATTTAAGTAATTCGGAAGCCAGTTTTCAGCATGAGCTTTATTCAAAGGACAAAAAGCTAAGCGGGACAACACAAACATTTCTTTCTCACTTTGTGCTGTAGTGATGACGTCACATAATTAATTATTTCCAGAAAGCAGTTTCCATTCATTAAACACACACGTGGAAACAAAAATTTAAGCGTGACTTCACAAGTACAAGGTGTTTCACTCGCTACTTTAACCCGGCATTTTTACAATAACTGGAAGAGGAATGAAGATATCGTAACGAAATTTGAACTGGACTTACCTTAGGCTGTGAGAAAGGAGATGGCATCATAACATGTGTTGGAAATGGTCACCATTTGCGTCCAGGCAGAGCTGAACACATCTTAGGCTGTGAGAAAGGAGATGGCATCATAACATGTGTTGGAAATGGTCACCATTTGCATCCAGGCAGAGCTGACACACATCTTAGGCTGTGAGAAAGGAGATGGCATCATAACATGTGTTGGAAATGGTCACCATTTGCGTCCAGGCAGAGCTGAACACATCTTAGGCTGTGAGAAAGGAGATGGCATCATAACATGTGTTGGAAATGGTCACCATTTGCGTCCAGGCAGAGCTGAACACATCTTAGGCTGTGAGAAAGGAGATGGCATCATAACATGTGTTGGAAATGGTCACCATTTGCATCCAAGCAGAGCTGAACACATCTTAGGCTGTGAGAAAGGAGATGGCATCATAACATGTGTTGGAAATGGTCACCATTTGCGTCCAGGCAGAGCTGAACACATCTTAGGCTGTGAGAAAGGAGATGGCATCATAACATGTGTTGGAAATGGTCACCATTTGCATCCAAGCAGAGCTGAACACATCTTAGGCTGTGAGAAAGGAGATGGCATCATAACATGTGTTGGAAATGGTCACCATTTGCGTCCAGGCAGAGCTGAACACATCTTAGGCTGTGAGAAAGGAGATGGCATCATAACATGTGTTGGAAATGGTCACCATTTGCGTCCAGGCAGAGCTGAACACATCTTAGGCTGTGAGAAAGGAGATGGCATCATAACATGTGTTGGAAATGGTCACCATTTGCGTCCAGGCAGAGCTGAACACATCTTAGGCTGTGAGAAAGGAGATGGCATCATAACATGTGTTGGAAATGGTCACCATTTGCGTCCAGGCAGAGCTGAACACATCTTAGGCTGTGAGAAAGGAGATGGCATCATAACATGTGTTGGAAATGGTCACCATTTGCGTCCAGGCAGAGCTGAACACGACGCTCGATATTTTGGAAGGTTCGGGTCAGCATGTCCCTAGGAATTGCCCGAATTTCTTGAATGATGTTGGATTTCAATACAGCGATGGATCGTGGATTATTTCCGTAAACTCTACCTTTCAGATAGCCCCAGAGAAAGTAATCCAGCGGTGTCGAATCTGCAACCGCAGAAGCCAAAGTCCCTTCGAAATGACTCTGTTCTCGAAAAATGACTCAATTTCGGCCATGCCGACACGGGAACTATGGCATGTTGCTCTATCCTGCTGGAAATATCCAATGGATAATTCCTCATCGTCCAACTGATTCAAGAAGGTCTGAAAAATGTCCCTGTAAGCTGCTGTCAAGATGGTTGCTTCGAAGAAGATCGGCCCAATAATGTGCCGCTGTGACATCGCACACCAGACACCGATCTTTGCTGGATATAGGGGTTCTTCGTGTATCGCGTGGGGATTGTCAGTTGCCCTGAAACGAGAATTTTAGGCATTGACATATCCAGAAAGATGAAACCATTTCTCATCTGTGAACCAACAGCAATCCAGTGTGCCAGGATTTTGCTGCAGGGATGTGCGAAACCACTTACAATATGCCACTCTTTTCACGTGGTCTGATGTTTTCAATGTGTGAACAACGCTTACACGATATGGGTGAAGGCAGTGGTTGGAAAAACTACTTTTTATTTGTAGCGAACTACAACTACTTTATGATAAATGCAGTTAACTACAACTACATTTTTAACAAAGTAGTGACTACAAACTACTTTGAAAATGTAGTCACTACTTCACTACTTTTAGGACCCGAATTTTGCGAGATTATTCAATACACACTCACAGTTAAGGATGTTATATTAATATAAAATATTGTATATCCCATATACACCAGACTTTACAATGTAGCATATCATATAAAAGGAACTGCACAAGACTGTACAATGTAGCATATAGCATATCATGTAAAAACTTGGTTAGCCGCCCCGGTGGCGCAGTGGTCTAAGCGATGGCCTTTGATCATTCGTCTGGAAGGGGTCCGGGTTCGAATCCCGGTGAGGCATGGATGTTGTGTTTGTCTTATGGCACTGGCTCCTTCCCCTCCCTGGAACCAGTGACCCTAAATTAGGGACGGGCGACTGCTTATAGCCCATTGAGTTGCTCACGGTGGTCGTTAAACCTCAAAAAAAAAAAAAAAAAACTTGGTTATGACATATAATTAGGGTTACCAGTCGTCCGAGATTGGCCCGGACAGTCCTGGATTTGTAATGACATCCGGGGCTGTGTCCGGGATTGAAAAAGTCCGGGATTTTTAAATGAGTGGTTATAAAGACAGCGAAAAATACACATAACTAATTATTTATTTAATTGCTATTAGTACTGAAAAATTTGACTTACCTCTATGTACAATTTCAAATTAGAGGCGGGTGACTTTGAAACCGACAGCTTCTTATTTAACGAGCAAAGTTTCCACATGACTGTAAAATTCCCGTTTACTTGCTTCTCAAGCACTGTGAAATAATTATTATACGCCGACCAAGGCAGTTCAATTCTTTATCATCAAGCTGGACAGTAGCTGCCATATTTCAGGAAAACAGAAAAATGTGTAATCACCTGTGAACATAAGTTAAATAAGTCTTCGAAGCAAGGAAAGCAAACACGTTCGTATTCACATGAGACGAAAACAACAACGAGACAAGTGTTGGTGTTACCAACCTATGCTAGAAAACTCTGTGCTTTGAAACACCAAACGTTCTTATTCTGAGACCCTCGTTCGTCATAACCTGTCCATTTTAATCCGCTCCATAGCCGATATCATGAAAGAAATGCTCGCTAGATGGCGATGCTTAGCTCTGGTGCTGTGCAGTTCAAACGAGGAGTATTAGCGCTGTGTCGCAAACACATGTGACGATCAAGTGATATGTAGAAGGGCACCATGTTTGTTTTCTGAAGTAACGTTAAAAGTAGTGTCGAAACTCGCTACAAACTATAGAGGTTTGTATCGCGCTACTCGCTACACTACTTTTTTTTTAAAGTAGCGCGTTACACTACAAACTACGCGGAAAAGTAGCAACTACAGTACTTTCGCTACTTGTAGCGCACTACTTCTGACCACTGGGTGAAGGTTATCTTTTTTAGCAGCTCTGTAACAAGTGCTTGTGGATAAGCTGGTTTCCTGTGACAGACGACGTCATAGGGACTTTTTCGGAGACAGCAATAACCGCTGCCTCACATTCTCGACCGTTTCTTCCCACATTTGTCCTCGACCTCCTCCATGCACGTCACACAAACTTCCCGTTGTTTCCAATTTCGATGCCATGGCCAAAATGCAGAGCTTTCATGGTGGTTTCTGACCTCCAAATCTCTTAACGAATACTTTTTGACGCAACTTCAATGATTTAGTCTGCCAGTACGTCTGCACAATATACACTTGCTCCTCTAGAGTATACCGGTTCATTTCAAGGTTTTCTGTTCTCCGATAACACCACACACAACCGTACTTTTCCATGAGCGGCAAAACAAATATCGTACTGTGTCGGCAGACTCGGTAAACTGACAGACGCCCGCTCGTCCGGCAGGCGATGAGGAGTCGCGATACACTAGCGTCACCACTTCTGTCTGACCACGTCCACATCACTTCTGTTTGCTTTTGCACAGCCTAAGGTAAGTCCAGTTCAAATTTCGTATTTCGTTACTGTATCTTCATTCCTCTTACAGTTATTACAAAAATGCTGGGTAAAGTAGCGAGTGAAACACCCTGTATTTTTTCTCTGTTGTTTCTATGGTGATGACTCATCCCACTGCACTACTAAAGTAGGACAAATGTTCAGACAAAGCAAATTATATTGTTTGTGAATATGGCAACTTACATTATGTTCGTATTTCACAATGAATGCCATTGAATTTTTCACTGTATATTGATGTTAAAATTCTGTGTGTTGATCAATGTACGATTTTTGGTTTTACTCCTTTAGACTGAGTATGCAAGGTTTGAGAATGGACGATTTGTATATAGGATTCATCGGTCACCCATGTGTGAATACATGGTGAATTTCATTCACAAGCTGAAACATCTGCCCGAAAAATACATGATGAACAGCGTCTTGGAGAACTTCACAATACTTCAGGTTTGAATGATTTAAATAACCAGTTCTAAAAAATTTAGTTATTTAAATTGTGATATATGTAAATAGTATTTTTTTAAAGGCGAGTCGAATGACCCTATCTTCTCCATGTTAATTTGCACAAATTTAGGTACATTTATCTCAGAAACTACAGCAGATATGAGAAAAGTTTTTATGTTTGTTTAAAAATTGCTCTAAAAAACTGCAAAAAATAAAAATTGTAAAGTAATATATTTTCAAAATTAATAGGAATTTTAAAAATCCCTCTGCTCAAAATGTGCAGCTAAGTATGAGGAACAAAACGAAAACAAATCGTGCAGATATCCACTATGGTTCCTGAGAAAAGTGTACCTATATGTTGAAAAAAATGCTTTTTTCAGGAAACACGCTGAAAGCTAACTAAAACCGAGGTAATTAATGCAGCTAATTTTACCTTAATGCATCCCAGCTTCAAGGATATTCTGGGTCCTCTTGCTCTTGGTACATGTCCTCCAACTTCTTTTTGGCAAGGCTGGCCTTCTGGTGATAATTTTTTTAATTTCTTGAATTGCCTTCTCAGCTTTTGCAATTCTCCGTTCATTTTTTTTTTCATTGTGTCTATACAATTTGTTCCAGGAGAAATTCCCAATTTTTTTCAAAAGTTCACATTTCGCTATGATCCCCTTATTAAAAGTAGCTACAGCCCCATAAACACCTAATTCTAATGTTGTTCATTACAAAAGTAGATTTCGGAATTCTTGACCAAATTGTGCTATTCAAGGACTCACAAAGATTTTGAGTGCCGTCATGTAAACACTTTTGTAGGAGCTGTGGATTGAATAAATCTCTAAAAATGGGTTTTATGTATATAATGAACTGGACGCAGAGCGCCAATTGTAATTGTGGAGAGAAAACCGCGCCGTCGTTGTTGCCAACCAACAACATCTACGTTGGTGGAGCAAATAACCAGTGAAATTGGACATGGTAGCTGTAAAATTACTGTTGTGCTCCATCATACAAATGTTCATAAAATGTGGTCTACTGCACAGAATCACATAAATTTGGCATCAAACTAAACCTAAAAGTGCGCAGAATAAAAACAAGTTAGTAAAATCATGCAATGCATTGATTATGATTCGCCTTCCAACTTACCAGTAATCATTACTCAAGTTATGAGGATAATGGCTGTGGAATAAATCTCACTCCTGTGCCCTGACCTTTGATCCCATTTTGATGATATTAAACAGAATTGGTTTAGTATACCTTCAGCACAACATAATAGAGTTTTGTCGCAATCAAAGCATTTACACGTAATGGCAATGGAATGGATCCCACTCCTATGTCCTGACTTTTGACCCCATTTCACCCATTTTCAATAGGGCTTGTCCCCAGATTGTCCCCTACCACATACTAAAATTTCATCAAAATCGAACCATTTTTTACATGAGTTATCGCGCGACCAGATAGACAAAGCTGGAGCATATACACTTCTTCAGCCTATTGTTGGAAAGCGTAAAAAAGCTTAAAACCTGAAACTCAAATATTTTTTACCCTTGGAGCCATCCGACTCCCCTTAATGGTGGCTGCATTTTAATAAATACATATCACTAAGCTGTTCTCTGAGATTCAGAGGTTAGCTCCAAAAAGAAATACAAACTTCCAGATATTTTTACCTATTGTTGTCGTATCAAACTTCGCCATTTACAGCGATCTTGACATACAACTCGTGCTTCACTGATATCCATTACACGCCGTACACAAGATCTTTTATACTTCATACTCATAATCTTTTTCTCATGCAGATACTCCTGAATCTGATCCACCCATGTCTTCCTTGGCCTTTCTCTGCCTTTCCTTCCCGACACTTGGGCTGAAAATATTTTCTTAGTAAGCATTTCATCACTCATTCTTTCAACATGGCCAAACCACCGAAGCATATTGGTCTCCACCTTGCTAACAACATTTTGCTTCACATCACACAACTGCAATACATCTTCATTCCTCACACAATCAGATCGTGTCTTGCCACAAACCCCACGTAAGTAACGCATTTCTCCAGCACACAAACGACTCCTATGTTTCTTCTGCTGTACCCAGGTTTCACTGCCATACATCAGAGTAGGAACAATGACTGTTTCATACACAGCCATGCGGGACTCTCTAGAGAACCCATCATTCCTGTGAAAACCTCCCAGAGCAGCTATGACTTTCAAAGAAGAATTCACTCCCCTACTGATTTCACCATCCAACTTGTTCTCTCTGTCAAATATGCTTCCTAAATACACAAACTCACTCACCTGGTCAATCACAGTGCCATTTATACTTACATTACATTCAGTGCTACCCATTCCTCTCTCAAACACCATAACTTTGGTTTTTTTCTTATTTATACTCAGTTTGAATTTCATGCAAACTTCGTGCATCCGAGTCAACATACTCTCAACTCACTTTTGCTCTCTGCCAACAGGACAGTGTCATCAGCATACAGCAATCTGCACACACGGATATCACCAAGACATAAACCACTATTATCTATTTTGGCCTCACGCATGCATGCGTCCATAAATATATTAAACAGCCATGGTGACATTACACAACCTTGTCTAACTCCTGCACCAATGGAAAACCATTTTGATAAAACACCATTCACTCGTACACAAGCTCTAATACCAGCATACATGGCTTTTACACTATTAAGTAGATTCCCAGTAACACCATATTCATTCAATACCTTCCACAAAAGTGTCCTGTTGACTCGGCCGTAAGCTTTCTCTAAATCTATGAAGGCAGTAAAAACTTTCTTCCCAACAGCCAGATACTTTTCAATCATCATGCGTAATGCAAAAATCTGGTTAGTGCAGCTTTTACCAGGCATAAAACTGCTCTGAACATCCCACACTTTCTCTGACTTACGTGTAAGACCCAGTACTTTTTCAATAACAACATATTTCACAACTTACATGTAAGACTCCGTACTTTTTCAATAACAACCTTACCAAACACTTTCCCTGGCACACTCAGTAGGCTAATACCACGATAGTTCTTGCATTCAGTCTGATCACCTTTTCCCTTATACAAGGGAACAATGATAGCATCCTTCCAATCCTGAGGGACCATTCCTAACTCCCAGCACAACTGGCAAATTTCAGTTAACCAGTCAATTATAGAGTCACCACCATACTTCAACATCTCTGCAGTTATGCCATCAACTCCTGGAGCCTTACCATTCTGAAGAGATTTTAAAGCTTTACACACTTCTTCTCTTGAGATCCCTCCTGTGCTTTCATCCCTCATTGTGACATCATCTGCATCTGTCTCAGAATCATTTTTGCTCTCCTGATCTAATAACTCACAGAAGTATTCACCCCATCTTTCACTTAACTCATTGGGCTCCCATATCATTTCTCCAATCTCATTCTTCACACAACTTACAACTTTGTTTCCCCTATTTTTCCTGAGTCTCATGTACTTCCAGAAGGACTTTCTATCTTTCCAAAAAGCCAGTTCATGCCTTTCCACTTTCTCTTTCCTATCTTTTGCCTTACTGTGGCGAACCAGCTTAGCAGCTTCACACTTCTTACAGTGATATTCATCCACAGAGACTCTACCTTGCAACATCCCCAAATAGGCTTCCTTCTTTTTCTTTACTGCCTCATCAATCTCACTATTCCACCAAGCATCACCTCTATTGTTACTCACTATTGTGGTGCCACAGACCTCTTTAGCAGCAGTAACAACACAGTTCTTAAAACATTCCCACTTCTTTTCTACATCCCTCTCAAACACCGAGTGATTTTCTCCTAAGTTGCTTAATACATACATACATATATACATATCACTAAGCCGTTCTCTGAGATTCAGAGGTTAGCTCCAAAAGGAAATACAAACTACCAGATATTTTTACTTACTGTTGTCGTATTAAACTTCTCCATTTACAGCGATCTTGACATACAACTCGTGCTTCACTGATATCCATTACATGCCGTACACAAGATTTTTTATACTTCATACTCATAATCTTTTTCTCATGCAGACACTTCTGAAACTGATCCACCCATGTCTTCCTTGGCCTTCCTCTGCCTTTCCTTCCTGCCACTTAGGCTAAAAAGATTTTCTTAGTAAGCATCTTATCACTCATTCTTTCAACATGGCCAAACCACCGAAGCATATTAGTCTCCACCTTGCTAACAACATTTTGCTTCACATCACACAACTGCAACACATCTTCATTCCCCACACAATCAGAACATGTCTTGCCACAAACCCCACGTGAGTAACGCATTTCTCCAGCACACAAACGACTCCTACGTTTCTTATGCAGTAGCCTGGTTTTACTGCCATACATCAGAGTAGGAACAATTACACTTTCATACACAGCCATGCGGAACTCTCTGAAGAACCCATCATTCCTGTGAAAAGTTCCCAGAGCAGCCATGACTTTAAATGAAGAATTCACTCGCCTACTAATTTGACCATCGAATTTGTTCTCTCTGTCAAACATGCTTCCTAAATACACAGACTAAGTCACCTGGTCAATCACAGTGCCATTTAGACTTACATTACATTCAGTGCTACCCGTTCCTATCTCAAACACCAAGTTGCTTAATGCCAGGGCCAATTTAAGCAATGGGCCCAGGGTGCCAGATGTAGGGGGTGCACCAAGCTGGAAGAGTTTTTTTATTGATATTTTAGCACCCCCCCCCCCCCCCCCATCAAATTTTACTTAAATCATTTAAAAAAAAATATTAATTTTTAAAACATATTATTTGTAGTCGTCACTCCATATGCGTAGAGGGAGAGCATTAACTGAGCAAGAGTAAACACGTTTTTTAAGATTATGGATTCTTTGATCAGTAATTTAGCAAACAGGAGGAAATGATACGAAGTTGTTCTGGAAATTTTTGAACTTTTCAGGGATTAGAAAGGGACAAGTGCTGATGGCATAGATGCTAGATCAAATTAACTTGTTCATAAGTACCAAAGAGGACATAGAAAACTTTCTCAGCAACGAATGTCTACATTTCCAGTCATGTATGAATGCCAAAGACTTGAACACACCATGGGATATGTATACTTTCATCATTGATAACAATCTTCAGAGTACATTTCCAAGCTTAGAAATATCTTTGAAAATGTTTTTAACCTTACCAGTCACGAATTCTTCTGCTGAAAGATCATTTACAGCAGTCTCAAGAATAAAAAATGAAAAAAGGACGTTATTGGGAGAAAAAGTAACTCACTCGTGATAATGTGTGTAGAAAAGGACATAACTTTGGATATCGACTACTCTACAGTAATTGACAATTTTGCCCATGCAAAGGCCTGTAAAAAACCTATGATCATGCCATAATTATGGTGCAGTCAGACATAGGGTAGAAAAGTGGGAAATTACGTAAGTGTTAATCAAATTTTCATTTGCATCGTAGGTGTTCATTAAGATTGTGTTAATATGTGCTTCTTTTCTGGTTCACTATATTGTTTCATAATAATAAATGTTATTATCATAATGTTTTTATTTTTCACAAAATCCTGAAGGTCAATAATTTGAAATGTACACTGGGTACATTATGAAATAGACCTACTATACAGGGTGTCCGAGAATTATTGGACACACTACAAAATTATATAAAACAAAACATTAAACAGATAGAAAGAAACTGACTGTACTAACTTACAATGTAACTACACAAGTTAATAAATTTCGATGTGAGATCTCTTGGTTGCCCGTAGTACATCCAAGCAATACTCTATTTCATGCCGTGTATTGGCAAGCATCTGAGGAGTTATGGAATTAATAGCAGCTGTGATGTGCTGCTTCAGTTCCTGCAAATCAGTTCAAGGCGTCTGATAGACACGATCCTTCACATGACCCCACATGAAATAATCCAATGGAGTTAGATCTGGAGAGCGAGGAGGCCACGGAATGGGACCACCACGCCCAATCCATCTGTTGGGGAAATGCTCATATAGGCACTTACGTACACATGTTGACCAATGCGGAGGTGTGCAGTCTTGTTGGAAAATGACGTCATATCTTTTGATCTGGGGTATAACGAAATTTTCTAGCATATCCAAGTAAATGTCACCATTTATGTTTTTTTCACAGAAGAAAAAAGGGCCAATCACTTCTCTTTTGATAGGGCGCACCACACATTAACTTTTGGAGAATCACGTTCGAGCTCAATAGCAGCATGAGACGGTTCACTGCCCCATATCCTACAGTTGTGACGATTCGCAATACCTCATACATGAAATGTGGATTCATCACTAAAAATTACAAAGAAAGGTTTCGTCTTTTTCCACTCGACTCAGCATATCCACAGCAAAATCGTACTGCAGAGTGTGATCATTTCCATGCATCTTTTGTACTATTTGAATTTTATAAGCATGAAACTTTAATTTCTTCTGCAAGATATCGTGAACTGTCGATTTCGGAATGCACAGTTCTCTGCTTGCGTTACGAACGGATTTTCTGGGGCTTCGTCGGAAACTTTTATTAACTTGGTACAACCGTCTCGCTGCTGAAGCTAGGCCTACCGGCTTCTCCACGAAGTTCCGCATTGCCAGTTTCTTTAAACTGTTTCATCCACCGCTTAATTGAATTCGTTGACGGAGGATTACAACTATACTCTAAACATTACCGTCTTTTAACTTTAATGACAGACTTTAATTCCGCAAGCGATAACACACACACACACACACACACACACACACACATCGCCTTCTGCTGTACAGATGACATGACTACTGATTGGGCATTTCTCATACATTCCTCATCAGGCCACACTTAGCGCCATCTATCGGATTCTGGAAATAACAATTCTGCAAAACAAAAATATAGAAACCGTGTTACTAATACGTGACATAGAAAAACAGACAATGCTCATAGTTTTTTTTTTTTACATAATTTTGTAATGTATCCCATAATTCTCAGACACCCTGTATTTTCCATTAATAATAAATATCATTACAGAATTACTTAACATAACGCAATAAAACACACTCCAGACAAACAGACACATAGGCATCATGAGCCTGCACTGTTTAGCAAAAGAACAAATTTGGGGATGGGGGGGGGCATCTTGTCTTGTGCCCATTTCGTCAGAGACAACTCCGTCCCTGACCGAGCTAGCATATGAAAAAGGTGAAAATACTCCAAATACGTGGCAACAGTTAATAAATAAATACATCGCTCTTTCCACGTTCTAGAAACACACAGCATCCGAAAAATTGTTTTTCATCCATAGCGGAGGCTGAAAAACAATTTTCGGATGCTGTGTTTCTGGAACGTGGAAAGAGCGATGTATTTATTTATTAACGAGCTAGCATATGCATATAAGGTTCATAAGTGGAGCAGTAGGTAGTAAAATTTAGTGTGTGAAGGTTAAACAGAAGGATTTATCAGACTTTGAGAAAGGACAGATTATGGGAGAGCGGGTGTCTTGATTTCCCAAACAGCTGAACTGGTGGGTTGTTCGTGAGCCACAGTAGTTAATAGTGTATCAGGACTGGCGTGAAAATAGTCAAACAATGACCAGACGCAAAACAGCACAGGACAGTGAAAGTTTCATGAGAGAGGAGATCGCGGGGTCCGATGACTTGGTACAGCCAACAGTCACAGGTCAGCGTTTCAATGTGTCTGACAGAGCAACTGCTGCAATAGCATCTACACTGAAGAGCAATTGAATTAGAGACAGCTGGCGTTATGCAAATGTGGCACTGTGGGCGGCCCTGTAAATGGAAACGACATGACGTATGCAGCGATCTGACAATATAAGGAGTGATGCGACGGGAATCAGTAAGAGTCGGGTGCAGTATGGGTAAGACAAAGGATCTAAGCGCATTTGATCGTGGGCAAATTGTTGGGGCCCTGACGAATGGGTCACTCCATCTCGGAAGTCGTGCAGGCACTGGGATTATCACGAGCCACTGTGTCACGGGTGCACCGTGAGTACATTGAATCTGGTAAAACTATCCCTGCAAGGGCCAACTGCCGTGGACAACAGCGTGTGGATAAGCGGGGTCATCGTCGGCTAGCTCGCATTGTAACAGCGGATACACGGGCCACAGTGCAAGAAATCCCCCGGCAATTTAACGCTGATGCACAAAAACGTGTAAGCAGCCACACCATCCAGAACCATCTCCTCGCTATGGGGTACAGCAGCCATCGTCCCACGAGGGTACCGCTGCTGACCGCACATCACAGGGTGCAAAGATTAGCATGGGTGCAGGAACATCGCCACTGGACCCTAGACATGTGAGAAAATGTTGCCTGGACTGATGAGTCAAGATTCACATTGGTACATGCGGATGGCAGAATACGAGTACAGCACAAACCAGATGAAGCGATGGATCCTTCTTGCTAGCAGGGTACTCTTCAAGCTGGTGGGGGGTGGCATTCTCGTCCAGGGACTGTTTACGTGGACTGAAATGGGACCCCTGGTACGTGTGACATCGTCCCTCACAGGTCAACGTTACCGGGATATCCTGGACGACCATTTGCTCCCGTTTGTGCGTCTTCAACATCCCACTGGGGACCTCATCCTGCAACAAGACAATGCAGATCCCGAATTGTATCCGAATGGTTGGATGAACACTCCACCGACGTGGCCTCGCTTCCTTGGCCAGCTAGGTCGCCTGACCTCAATCCCATCGAGCACATCTGGGATGCCATTGAGAGAGATGTTCGAGGCTCTGACCCTCCCTCCATCAAATCTTCGTGAACTGTGGGAGCTTGTTCAGGGGTCGTGGATCCGTATGGCTTCCCAACGCTTCCGGTGCCCTGTCGAGTCCATGCTGAGATGAATCGCCACCCTCATCAGGGCGAACGGTAGTGCTACACGTTACTAGACGGGTATCTCTAATTCAATTTCTCTTCAGTGTAGTGTACTTCAGGATATGGGCCTCATATTGAAATCAGACATTTCACTTGTAACAGACAAAAGCAAAAGTCAAAGGGAAAATATTGTAAGAAGCTTCAAACAAAGACTCCGTTCGATACCACCTTGAGAGGTTTATATTTTGATGGCCGTAAGGACCAGACATTAGCCCAAGTAAAAATCAGGGCAAAATTTTACCCGAGAACCGTCACGGAACAAATCTTGCTAGTGAAGGAGCCGTCCTCGCAGTATGCTGGACATGTGATTCCCAAATTTGGCACAGCACTTGAATTATCCGACAACATATATGAGTACGTTGTCTCGAAGGTTTGTGACTTCAGTGAACTTCAAGTAATCAGTTGTGATGGACTGTAATAAATACCGATTACAGATCTGGTATAATTCGTCACCTGGAGCTAAAAATTGGCAGGCCTTTGCAATGGGTGATTTGCCTCCTCCATTTGAATGAGCCACCCGTCAGACACCTGTTCGAACATACACTATATTGACAAAAGTCACCGGACACCCCTTCAAAAGCAAATGAACGGATCCGCTGCATTGTTAAGATGTGCAGTACAGTGCAAACGGTATAAAAACAAGAGTGCGGTTGACCTCAATCATATCGCACTGTGAGGTTGAGTGAAAATATTGCAGCGGGAGAGAACCGACTTTGAGAAAGGAAAGATTGTTGGGCGTTATATCAGTGGGTTGTTCATAGGTTCTAATCGTAGAAATAAAGGCCGAAAGAGAAAGAAAAGGAGATAAATCATGTTCTGATTGTTGTTGTGGTACGTGACACGTCCATAAAGTGCTGCAAATGATCAACCAGCGGAGCACCAAAGCTATTAATTGCACGACACGGTTCGGCTCATTACATCAATTAGTTTTAAAGATGCATTCACATTTTGACATAATTAACAAATTTAAGGTTCAGTTCGACACGATGATTGATGATGTCATACCAACAATCAAGTGGAGACCAGTATTTGTGGCATTTAGGCACATAGTTCTTGCCCAAAGCTTCAGTGAAAATATTGCAGCGGGGAGCGACTTTGAGAAAGGAAAGATTGTTGGGTGTTATATCAGTGGGTTGTCCATGAGAGAAACCAAGAGGCATTTAAACATACCCAGGTCAACTGTTTTGGATGTACTGAATGAGTTGAAGACACATGGCGTGCCTGAAGCAGCAAAACGTACCGTCAGACCAAAGAAAATCAGTGATAGAGGACGTCGAAACATCGGGAGAGTCGTTACAGCTAATCGACGGAGTACTGCATAAGAACTCAGTGTACAGGTGAGTAAAAATGCTGGAACCTCGGTATGTACACGTACCATTCGCAGAGAACCTCATTCCATGGGTTACTGTGGTTGTATGGCTACTCAAAAGCCTTTTATCTCCACTCGGAATGCTACTTGTTGTTTAGCATGGTGTGAAGAACATTTATCGTGGACCGTAGATCAATGGAAATGTGCCCTATGGACTGATGAATCCAGATGCATGATCCATCAGTCTGATGGCCATGTGTGGGTATGGCAGTAGCCGGGGGAATGCTATTTACCATAGTGTACTGTTCGTACGGTCGAGTTTGGAGCTGGCAGTGTATTCGTGTGAAGGTGTTTTTCGTGGTAAGGTCTCGGCCCATTGGTTATCGTGGACAAACCTGTTAACCAGCATGTCTACCTTGATATTCTGGACAATTATGCCCTACCAACTGTGTGGCAATACTATGGAAGCTAGCCTTGTTGTTGATACCAGCAGGATAATGCACCGAGCCATAAAGCAAAGACTGTTATGGTGTGGTTTGACGATAATTCCGTATCGTGTGTGGACTGGACAGCACATAGCCCTGATCTTAATCCCATAGAGCACTTATGGGATGAATTATAGTGCTGCATAAGGAGTTTGGAACCAAGGCCTACTACAAAGCAACAGTTAGCAGCAGCGTTATGTACTGAATGGAAGAGGACACCTATCGCTGTGTTCCAAAACCTTGTCGAAAGCATGTCTCGAAGGGTCAGTGCATGCATTAATGCCAAAGGTGGACCAACACCATTCTAATGTTTATCAATAAATGCTATGTTGTGTTTCTCTTCTAAGTGTCCAGTGGCTTTTGTCAGTATAGTGTATAGATGGCCCAACAAGTGGTCCCAAGTCGTATGGTGGTCCCATAGGTAAACAACTCCTGGATGCAAAGAGTTACTCATAGTCAAATATGAACATGTGAATTGTGATTTTCCTTCAATTACAGCTTCAGACTTTTTAGTACAGACCAAAATATTTGCTGGCAATATCACATGCAGTTCAATCAGGCACCTGCTCATCTGACCTCAGTAAACATAATCCAGGACTTCTCTCATACTACCATTGGTTGATGACTGCAAACAGATCATCGCTCCTGCAAATCCATCTTCAGGATTCAGGCAGATTGTGGAATACATGAAAGTTTACACACCTTTATGGTTTACTGTCAAAACTAGGCACGCCATTGACGATGTTGCAAAGTACTTATGGGAACTTGTTAACAGATCTAGATTCTTACCAGAAAACCTCCTAGAGGTTATTGATTCCTCCCTGTAGCTATTCGCCAAGTTTTGCGCTAATTGCACAGTTTTATCTTGGTTTGTGGTAATGACAGGGTTCCCACTCAACCTGAAAAACAGGGAAAACCTGGAATTCTCAGGGAATTTGAAAATGGTTCCAAAAATCAGGGAAAATTACCCTTTTTTTGTAAATGTCAGGGAAAACTCAGGGAAAATTACCCCCCCCCCCCCCTTTTTTTTTTTTTTTTTTTTTTTTGTAAAAATCAATGGATACTTTATTTTGCCAAAAAAACATATTTTTTCAAGATTTGAAACTTTGGCTTGCAATTATTGCCGGCCTAGAATTTGGTAGATCTTACTTTCAGTTATATTAAGTATTTCCTTTATTCTCTAAAAAAAGATGCAAAATGGAATTTTTCAAATTGCCAGTTATTAAGCTTTTGTTCAATTTCTGCAGGCAGTTGTTATAACATGGAACAATCAGGCACAATGGCTCCTGCTTGAAGAAACACTTCACAAGAGAACCAACCAAATGATGGATCAAAGTTCTTTCTCTGTTGGTTCTCTTGAAACATTTTTCTTTGAACAAAGCCATTCCATCATTAAACTTAGCTGCATTGTGTTATAGAAAAACTGAAACTATTCAACTGACAGATTTTTTCTTACATATGACCTGTTTCTATGGGAATGTATTTACAAATTCCGTGTGGGTAGTATTCACAAAAGTTCACAGAACTTTGGTACAAAGAATAATGTCCACAGTTAGTTGTTATTAGTGAAAAGCAGGTAATTTTATAAAGACAAATTACGTAAAGAATTTACAAGTGTGTGCTTTGGCGAAAAAAATGAATGGAATGGAATGGAATGTAACAATTCTTTGTAACATGCCACTCTGGAAAACTTTAAAAACCACCTGGAGAACCTGGAAAAGTCGATGAATTTTTTCATTACTTTTGAGTGGGAACCCTGAATGAGTGTATTTGTAATTCCAATTTTTTAGTGATTTGCATTTTATTTTGCAGGAAAGCATTAATTTTGGTGTGATTCTTGTATAAAACTACTTTTTTTTTTTTTAATTTCCTTTTAGGTTGTCACCAACAGAGACACACAAGAAACACTTCTTTGTATAGCTTACGTTTTTGAAGTATCCACTAGTGAGCATGGGGCACAACATCACATCTACCGGCTGGTGAAAGACTGAGCTTCATGTTTTTACCATCATCACATTTGTGATCATCGATCATCACACATCGAGTGCCTCTCAATTTCTCCCTGCCTTGTACATACCACTTTTTATCACCGTGATCACGAATAGACTAGAACTGACTTCTCTTAAAGAGAAATCCATTGTTTAAATTTTTTCAGAACAATATATGGTATTTTATACCAGACATATAGCGGTACGTTGTGTACCGATATGTGGAATGACCGTGTACATCGAATGAGATTTCTTAGTGCCTGTTATTAGGTTGCCATTTGGATGCTGAGGTTTTCAAAGAAGTAAGTAATTTCAGATGGACTGGAAGTGGCATGTTCTTTGTGAGAACTGAAGACTTTTCATTTAATGAGAACTCTGTCATCAATTGTGATTGTAAATTATCTACACTGGGTGCTGATTGTTATAAATGGCTACAGGTAATGTAGCTGAATATCACTTTTTTCTTTCTGTGAATGAATAAGTGGCAGATTTTAATTTCTTACTTGCTTGTTGAAGATTTCAGTGATAGCACATTGCATCTGTGTCATAAATTATGTGAGAAACAGTCAAGTCATTGATCTCAACCAGAATACGTTGCACAGTTTTTGTCTTTTAATTTTATTTATTATGACTTTCCTTGTAAGACTTAATTGATCATCATAGATAGGGTTGATCCAAGCTGCACATGATTTATAAAAAGCAGGTTAGCATAATCATAGTGTTCTGCTGAAGATTAATTAAAGCATATCAGTTATACAGTTTGGGGGGAGGGGGTTCTAAGGCTGATATTGTTATGTAAAGGTTTAATAATGACATTTCTGTTGAAGTATTTGCATTTTTTTTAAATAATGAAAATTCTTTTTGTTTTAAATATCTGCTTGGTACATCATACTGTATATTTTTCCATTCTACATGTTTCTAAAAAACTTAACACATTACATTGAGCTTAATAAATATGAAATAAATAACCAATCGCATACCTATCGCATGTAATTGTTGTTGGCTAATAACTTCATGTCCATCATCACCACCATTCATTTCAGCTTACCATTGGTATAATGAACTTGTATTTACAATAATTTCTTTTAACATTGTGTGGAAGTCACTTAATTATCATCCAGACTAATTTCTAAAAAAGCCTACACTCAAGAACCAGATGAGAACAACCGTGCAAAGATTTAAACATTGACCACCTACAACCGAGAGGTGCGTGAAATATTTTCCCTTGAATCACATTCGATTACCAAGATATATATATTCACAGTGAATATTAATAACTTCCAACTGAGAAATTGCTTTTCACACAAAAGAAATAAAACATGTAAAAAACAACAGCTAAAAAACCACCATTAAATGGTTCTAACTGAAAAAAAAAAAAAAAACGTATGAAAAACATGTTTTAAATCTCAATACATCGAGAAATACTTGCGTATTATGAAAATTCAGTTAGACACACAAATTTGATAATTGACAAAGAATAAAAATTCAATGAACTAAGATTGCATGTGACAGTGATGGAAGACACAATGAAAACATGAAACTTCAATTAAAATTCACAAAAACAAAATTAAAACTTTCATGTAAGCTAACTATGAATGCATCAAAATGAATAACAACCCTTAAATCCAAGGCTCAACCATAGTGAAATCCCATACCATCAATCCTTGTAAAGTCTGGACATTTCACATGGCTATTACCAATGGTGCTGAAATCTCTCTCTCTCTCCTCCCTCCCTTCCTCCATTTGATGTGGTATTTTGGATAAAATGTAAAGATTAAAATGCACTTTATTCAGAGTACCTGCAATCAGACTTTATTTGATAGCAGACAAGTGTTTTTACAATAGCCAATGTCATGTTATAGGCCTCTTAGAATCAGAATTACATTCCTAATACGTACAATATTGACAAGTTTAAGGTGGTTCTAAGGAAAGAACGGAGGAAGTCGAGACATGCTTCAGTTGTTGGTATGTTGAATTACAAAACATGGATTTGCACCAAGTGATGGCAGAAAAATCTGGTAACGGTCACATTTTAAATCTGACAGTTAAATATTAGGACACATAGGTGTACCCAAGAGGGTGGTCCTTGGGTCTGGACCCCCCCCTGACACTGGAGATTTAGTATCAATTTAAAGCAATATTGTATGTATATATGGGGCTTTCACTAATGAACCAAACCCATGCCCCCCCCCCCCCAAGAGATTTCTGTTTACGCCACTGTTAGGATAACTAAAGCATACCTTGAATCTAAAAAAAAAAGAAGTTCACAGGTAGAAGTAATTTATTATTTGCAATGTAAGATTAAAAAACTGTTTTTCTGCCTTTTTTGAACATGACTTGTGCTCAGTCTTTGTCATTCCAATGGTTACATTCTTAATTAGAAATGTATGAAATGTCTTTACTCCCAGATTGAGTTACATTAGGTGCTATTTGATTGAAGAATTCAGTCAGTTAATCCTCCCTTGTTTTTGTGAACTTCTTTTTAGCAGATGTTCCTTCTTCTTACTTTTTTTTTAACAGATGTTTCTACCCTTTAAGTGAGTATCAAAGCTTGTTTTTAATGCCTTGATTGTACTTAGTAAAATTGCAGATACTGAGTGCTTTATGATGGTTTGTAGACAACCTGTGTCATGCCTTATGATTTTTGTGAACATAATTATTGTAATTATGATCACAACAAATCATAATTAAGATAAATTTGATAATTATGTTGGCATTCTCTCTAAGTATCAGCAATCTTTATGAAGTGGAGACAAAGAGCTGAGAGCAGGAATTGATGGTGATTGAAAAGTCTGAAGTGTGTCTAGAAAATGAAAACTAAGTTTTTCAATGTCAGCAATCTTTATGAAGCATATCAGAGCATTGAGACAGGCCTTTCACAGTCACAAAATCTAGAAATGTCTGAAAAAGAAATCAGGTAAATTAAATTACTTCTTCAATCGATTAATATGTTTTTCAGCAAAAATTAAAAGTGGCGGGTTGAATAAAAATATAAATTAAATTACTACACATTCTGCAAAAAGCTAGGGTAAGGGGAAAAGTTTGTGAAGATAATAAATGTCTTCTGCTAAATTTTGTATGTCAGGGGAACATTTCATTGAAGTCATGCATCATGCAGTCTTTTAGAAGAAACCCAACTACACATCATGCATTGACATGGAAAAGCTCTGTATGTTAATATAAATGCTTCTGTAACTTTTTATGCCATGCAACTAGATTTTAAATTCATGGAAAGTGGCTCGTACACATGTCACTTACCATTAAGTTATAACCACTTCTTATGTAGATCTGGTAGTTTTATAATTTTTTCTGCACCTATGTACTTGGAGAAAAACAATAGAAAGGAATGAAAAGAAGCATTGTAAATGTTATTTATAATGTTCCTTTTCATTCTTTAAACTATAAAACTACCAAGTTAATGTGCTAATAAATTTAGTAATTTGAAAAAAAAAATGTGTTATTTTTTTTTTATAAAATCCTAAGTGACATGTAAAAGTTCCTCCCATGAATTTAAAATACATATCATCCTTGCATTTGTGAGATAGAAAGTTTGGTGCCCAATAAAACAGCCATTGGAAGAATGCGCTTATAGAGAGTCATGATTTCAAGAATCATATTTGGAGAGCTAGGAATTCAAATGTTGACTGTTGCTTTTTTCTGTTCTTTTGAGGTAATATGCACAAAGAGAATTCCAGAAGTATTGACAGATATTGAGTGATTAAGAGTTCACTGCATTTTTGTTTTTACATTGTGGATCATTCTATGACCTAATCTTTTAAAAACATTTTTTTAAGTACATGGCAGTGGTTGCTCTGTCTTTTTAAAAGTTTTCACCAACCCATTCACCAAATTCAATTTTTTTTTTCACCAAATATATTCTGCAGTTGCCGTTTTTTTCACTCTCCATTGAAATATAAAAACCATAAAAACATAGTGTTATAATGGTGCAAAAACAATAGGTTATAGATTCTTTACAGTTTATCAGCAAAATATTATGTTACAGATCTCAAATCTTGATAGTATCACTACCTATAAAGTTTCTAAACAAAGAATTATTGACAGGATAAATTTCAAATTAATTAAAAATTTTGGTATTACATTTATTCTGTGACTTGGTTCTAAAAGGGCCAGTGAAAAAAAATGCAGGTGTTGTTGAAAAGTTGCTCTTTATTACTTATAGAACTTTCATCTAATAACTATTTTCATGTACTGTAAGTCATACAGTATTGGTTAATAATGCTTCACATCAAAAGATAAGAAAACCACAAATATGATTGCATTTAAAAGGTTTTATATTAATTTTTAAAATGTCCTTGGCATTGCCGAAGCAAAATTTCGTATGAAGTGTTAGCAAAAATAATCCTTTTTAAAGATTATTTTTGCTCAGACATCATTAAAAAAAGGTAATCACCTAAACTTTTAATCTATCGCCAAAACAATTCTTTTTCGCAAACTGTGAAGAATGTGGCTGGCAGCATGACCCTTGCATATGAGATTAGTAAAAGGCTAAATTTGTCTGAAAATTTCATTGCATGCTCCTTTAAAGTGCTTCATAGGTCCATTGTACTTGTAAGATGTAGGATTGAGGCCTTTGGTATTATGGGCGACACTAGTTTGAATTCATGACATGAAATAATCCCCTCACCCCCTCCTTTGCTTTTGTGAAAAATTCTTTAAATCCAAATGCTCGTTGTGAATATATTGATGCCATCTGAAACTAATTTCAGAATAATTTATTTGCTTTTTGCCACATCTTGGATGCTGGCTAACTTCTACTTAGCTCCGAGTATTATTTCCTCTGCTTTTATAATGGTCAGTACTTATAATGCAAAATACCATGATTGTTCTACAATGGCATGGGAATATTCAAAAGATAAAATTGTTATTCAATGCTATATTTATTGTACAACATCTGGGGATGCATTATGAAAATGTTTTGCTTTGTGAAAACTAATCCTGCAGCTTGGATTTCCTTCATTTAAAATCATTCAGGGTGAAATTTTCTAGAATTTTGTTTTGCATGCATTTAAAATGAAAAGTGTTAGACATTTGTTGCAATTTATTTATGTGTGCAGTTATTCTATAAAAAAAATTGGTTAAGGACTATTAAGTCAAATATGAGAATTGTTTGAAATTTACAATGCAATCTTTCTTCCAGTTATGAAAGGTTATGACGCTCCTCAATTAAAAAAATATTTTTCCAAGTGACTTGTTTCTCAGTTGCTGCCTCTTTTGTTTTCCTGTCACAATTAAAAAACATATGTATGTGCATTGCTTTCTTTATGAATAAAGTATTTTTTCCCTGTGATTGCAGCTTGTCACCAAGAGTTGAGCTACTTCTGTTAACAGTCAGATTAGAGTTACTGTTATTTTTGCATTATGTTAATATGTATGAACAAATTCTGTATGTATAATCAGTTACTGAAGGAGCATTGATTTACTGTGAAGCAGTTTTTACAAATTGGAAAGCTAAGTTATGAGAATCTAAATGATGTTTGTTTGGTTTTTCTTAAAATGGTGAGCCAGTTTTTTGTTTGTGCAGATAATGCACTCTCTTGCAGTTAATTTGAATTGATACATTTAGGGTAACTTACCATTTCATGGTCTTGCTCCCAATTCCACATTTCTAGCATGTGAGTTGTGATCATAATGTCCCAGGACCGCGAGTGTGTCAATGTAAATAGGACAGCGAGTGTATCTAGTGAGGATATTTGGCGTTACTACGATTTGGTATGAAAATGAAGACATTTTTGAGGATTACTACACGACGCCTCAAAAAGGAGCGAAAAAAAAAAAAAAATCATGCGACCAACAATAGAATAGAATAAAGTGACAGCTTAGAAAAGTGAAGAGCCCCCATGCTATCTCTAGAAACTTGAGACAATGTGATCACAACTCACATGCTGAAAATGTGGAATTGGGATCAGGACCATGAAATGGTAAGTTACCCTTAAATGTATTATCACATTATTGCACGTTTAAGTTAAACCTTACGATATTGGGCATGTTTCCAATATATGGGGTATTCATAATTTGAATTAGTCTGTATTAGTAGGAAAACATTGTAACTTCATTTTGAAAGGGAATTAAAATAGCATCCATTGCTTTATATTTTTAACTTAAAGTATTCCAATTCTCATTTTTAATTTCTTTTTCAAGAATAAATGCCTGTTTTAGTAACCAATATTTGTGATCCTGTGAATTTAAGTTGGATTTTATTTTAATATTTTAAAGAAATGCAGAAAGCAAGATATGTAAATTCTATTAGCAGCCAGCAAAAAAAAGGAGGGAAATGTACAGTGTGTTAATTTTAAAGTGCAATCCAAAGCCCCTAATTGAGTTTTACATTACAATATTTATAATAATGATACGCTATATCACACAAACCCAAAAGCTGTTTATTATAGATGCAGCAAAAGTTTGCCCTCCATCCAGCAAGCTTTTGCTTATTTTTATCAAATCTTGCACTGCATGATCAAAAGTTTCATCATCTGTGCTGGTAACGTGTTCGTTTTCAATTCTTCTAGTGGGTGAGAAATGCTGCTGCACTCTTTGAGATGGCCGACAGAAAAAAAGTCTGATATAATTTAGGAGATCTTGGGGTGGCAGGTGTGAATGCAATCTCTGAGGAAATCATCTTTTTTCCAAACAATTTTTACACTATGTTAATAGTTGTATAACTATTATTATTATTACTTTCTTCAAGTTGAGTGCACATATGCCTCATAATACCTGTTATAACATAATATTTAAGGCTGTAAGATATAAAATTTTTCAGCTATTATAACTTGTTCAAAATGATTGCACTTACCCTATGTGGCACAATTGGGAAGGTTATTGTTGGCTGTTTTTACTCACTGGCACCTATCTCAGACGTTTAGAAGTCGACAGGTTCGTGCAGACTAAGTTCGTAGAATTAAAAACACCCACAGGTTTATATGGAAACTACAACCAGAGTCGAGGTTTAAATTAAAAAATGAAGTTTAAAAGAATCAATGAAATAAAAGAACTATATACAGTGTGAGTAAAATCATTATCTCTTATCAACGTCGTCTTCACGTAAAATCAGACCACAAAAGGGCATTTGTAGTTGTACCAAGACCAAGAGGTTTGCATGAAATTTGGACATAAAAAGCAGAGAATTCCTTGCAATGGGCACTCTCAACTCAAACACTACCAGACTAGTTTTGATCCGTTTACATCACAGTCATCTTCAGTGTTACAACTATAGTGCTTAGCATCGACCTATGATATTTGTACCACTGAAGATGACCGTGATGTAAACGGATCGAAACTTGTCTGGTAGTGTTTGAGTTGAGAGTGCCCATTGCAAGGAATTCTCTGCTTTTTATGTCCAAATTTCATGCAAACCTCTTGGTCTTGGTACAACTACAAATGCCCTTTTATGGTCTGATTTTACGTGAAGACGACGTCGATAAGAGATAATTATTTTACTCACACTGTATATAGTTATTTTATTTCATTGATTCTTTCAAACTTCATCATTGTTTTATTTAAACCTCGACTCTGGTTGTAGTTTCCATATAAACCTGTGAGTGTGTTTAATTTTACAAACTTAGTCTGCACGAACCTGTCGACTTCTGAATGACTGAGATAGGTACCAGTGAGTAAAAACAGCCAACAATAACCTTCCCAATTGTGCCATATAGGGTAAGTGCAATCATTTTGAACAAGTTATAATAGCTGAAATATTTTATATCCCACAGCCTTAAATATTATGTTATAACAGGTATTACGAGGCATATGTGCACTCGACTTGAGGACAGTTATAACGTGTGTAACAGTAATAATATAGTTATACAACTATTAACATATAATATAGCCACACAAACCAAATCGATAGTTGTGACTAACCAAGGTATATTACAATTTTTACACTATTGCAATGGTTGCTTGGTGTTGTTTTCTCCCTCTTGCTGAAACCTGCATTCCTCTTGTCAGCCTCTAGCAAAATGATAAGCTGCACTAAGATGTCTTGATAGCCTTTTTGCCATCAGAGCGGTAACCCCAACTGCCTGGAGGCTGTACGATTGAACTTCTCTATGCTTCATAGAAAACTCTGTTGAATATGTTCCATATCCTCTTCACTTGTGCTTGACCGGCCGGCACCCTTTTGAAGAAGCACACTATCGGTCGCCATAAACTTGTTGTGCCACTCGTGTATTGAGGGTTTGGATGGTGGATTATGTCTGTATTCGGTATGGAAATTCCTTTGGACTTTTGTATTTGACTTCATCTCTATGAGCCATATCACACACTGGGCCTTTTCCTGTTGAGTAGCCATCACAAGTTCAGGGTTGTACCTGAAAGTAAACACAAGCCTTTTGTGTACTAATAAAACTTTATGTATTGCTGATACAAGTACGAAAACAGAACTCTTATTTTGGTCAGGTTTTATTGAGGTTCAAAGTTGTAAAGATTATTTTGTAACACCCTGTATGCTCAGATGAAGACTATTTTAGCTAAACACTGTCATAAAAATAGCAATAAAGTTCTATTTGAAGAAGCCAAGCTTATCAACACACTGGATTCAGCCATCAAGCTTAGCATTTCGGAAGCTTTTCAGATACAGTGAAACCTTCATTCACAACCACCCCCCAACAATGGTCACCTTTTCCCGGTCTGAGCGGTGACCATTATTCAGAGATTTCATGGTATATCAAAATTATTCATAATTTGTCAATGACATGGCATCCACTTCATTTCTATAAAGCATGTGAAAGCAACTGACGAAAATCTGTGATTGTCAACACCATTGATAATGTCACAACAATTTGACACTGATCCTCAGAAAGCTGGGCCAAATCACAGCAAAACTGTGACTGAAAAAAAAAATTAATTGTGACTAAATGATTTCTTCAATTTTATATACTTCACGATGCTACAACTTAAGATTTATAATGTTGGGTTGCATTTTAATATTAGCACCTCATGTTTCTACTTCTGTCCTAGTAGTTTACATTTTTTTTCCTTTTAATTTTTGTATTGACAATAGCTTGCAAATTTTAAATTTATATGTAAATGTAAAATTCAAGTTAATTTTGAGATTTGCTTCTCTTTTGTAACAAGGTTTAAATATTTTATTTTTATCCCATTAACACAAATTTCTGATTTCATACAAAGAAATAATGTTAAGTATCGCATAGTTGGATGTATTTTTTTTTTTTCAAATTTTTGGAAAGGTATTTTGTTGTTTTTAGATATACTGTTTTGTTTTTTTTTTTGGTTTTTTTTTAATCTTCCTCAAATGAAGAGAAAAAGTCACCGTACAGTTTCAAAAAATACTACTTGGCACTAGATTTATCCAGGTAACACATTCTGATCTCAGAATTTTTATTGATAGATTTTGTTTTCATTTTCTTTACATTATTAATACAAGGGAAGTGAAATCAGTTTATTCCAGCAAACATTCTCTAGGGAAGCTGAAAGGTGGTAGAATGTGTATAATATTTAGTTAAAAACAAATAAAGCATATTAAAAGTCGTAATGACTGCTTAATCATGATGAAATTGTAAAAGCTGCAGAAAACTCCTCAGCAGTACGTTTTTAACATCCCAGTGTATATGCACTTCTTATTTCTTTTTTAATACCGGATCTGTGTGTGTGTGTGTTTGTGTGTTTAATATGTGCATGTGTTAGTTAATACTAATTCAAGAGGAACACATTGTATGAAATAGCATATACCAGGGTCAGGTGTCTGCAGTTTTCTATTTTTAGGGGACTACTTTTTTTATCATAAATTAGCAATACTGGTGAAGAAATTAGAAAGACGTGGAGATAATGCAAATAGACGATGACATCGCTCTGTCCACGTCTTCCTAATTTCTTCCATTTCCTTCACCCTTTGGATTATTAGCTGTAATTTCGTAGCTTGCACCGTTGAATGCCACCAGGTGGCGACACATCAATTGCTGGGCCCATCAATATGGATTTGTGTAGTCAGATGCTGACTGATAAATCACATATGGCACTGTGGTGTAAAACGAACACACTTGGCTAGTTATCGAGAGTTCTGGGGTTCGATCCTAGCGGTGGTGGATGAATAATTTTTCAGTCGCTATTCGCTGGCTAATAATAACGTGGACAGAGCGATGTCATCGTCTATTTGTAGCAATACTGGTTCTATGCATTAAATCATTGCCTTTGAAAAGTAAAAAAAAAAAAAAAAAAAAAAAAGTATAGGAGAAACAGGGAGAAGTATTAAAGTCCAAATGAAAGAACACCAAGCAGCTATTAGGAACATTAGTAACAAAACAAGACTAGACAGACATGTACAAGCAAGTGGACACTCCATAAATAGGAACTCAGTAGGAATAGTCGCCCACCAGTCAAACTTAGTAAAGAGAAAACTAGAAGAAGGGATCGAAATAGCGAGAAGAAGAAGTACTGCAATTAACGATAATTGTGGTTGGACACTTCCAACTGAGTGGCAGCAACTACTCCAGTGACGTAGTTCTGATGATGAACTAGGCTTTATTTCAAAAATTTGACTACCAACTTTTTTGAATAATAACCTCTTATAAGACCCGTAAAAAAGTTATTCCACAGTAAGAAAAGTTGTCTGGCTGTTTTTCAGGTTTTGTTTTTGAATAAAACATCCAGTGGTATACACTGAGTGGATCCTGTAGAAGAACATTCAGTATTGTGCATTCCTAAATGGAAATAAACAAAATTTATAAAAAGAGCATTCCTGTGTTTATAGGGTAACAAAACGGCTCAGTTAGAAAACCCTTAAAATGAAATAAATATTAACCCTTTTACTGGCTCGAACAAGTTAACTCGGGGTTAGCTAAATGGGCTGAAGTCAGTTCGAACTAATATGCTCACTTCTTTATCTCAAAGACTTTGTGATGATTATATATATATTAAGATAATACAACTTAGTTGTCACAAATGTTTATTTTTTCAAGCCAGCCATGGTTTCACTGGATATTGATCTAGCTTCATCAGGTCAATACCCAGCGAAACCATGGTCGGCTTGAAAAACTAAACATTTGTGACAACTACATTGTATTATCTTAATATATGAATATGTTCATTGTCTGAGAAATGGTCCGAACGCGGCTGGAATGAGTAAACCTGAACATCAGAAAGTGTTTCTTTCCTCTCGAGTTTGTTATTGAAAGTGTTTTAGGGGGTTGATTGACACTAATCCTTTCTGAGTGATTACCTGCTGAAAGCGATTTCTGAGCGATTGCCTGCTCAAAGGGCTATAACAACGGCGACGAATCTAAGAAAGGAAACAGAAAATGCTTGAGTTACTTGTTCCTATCAAGTGGCACGATGCCTATGTCAATAGGCCTAGCTCTTCCTTATCATGCCTTGAGCCATGGAGCAGAGAATAAAGCACTAGAGAGGGAACGCTTGTCACCATTAATATGTTTAAGGTTCATACTCCTGTGATGAGAGGGAGAAAATAATTGTTTTGACATAGCTTTTGTAAAACCCGGCCGTTATGTGATCATTTCTGTTTAGGAAGCTCCCAAAACTTTGGGCACCATTTGTTTCAGGTACGTCGGCCGCTTAAAGGGTTAAAATTCAACACCTTCGATTTTTCATTAGTATGCCATAAAATATGTGTGTACATATTTTGCTAGTCCATTCTTTAAATGATATGCATTCCATATGGTTACATCTGATACATGATTAAGCTGTTCAATATGACTTTTAATATACACGGCATTAGTTTTGCCAACATACTTTAAGTTTAAAGATGTAAGTACTTCCAGAGGGTATGGAACCCACCTGGATTTCCAAAAACTATCTAACCTACTTTAAAGTTTTATAATTAAGAATCTAAATTTTAGCATTTTGCAGCAAATGGTGCAGAAGTTCTCTAATGACACTGGGTCTCCAGATTTTAAGTGGCTGAAGTTTAAAGTCTTTAACCAACTGAACAGCATTTTTTGGGGGGATAGGTAGGTAGTGGGATGGAAGGGGGAGGGGTCATTTTCTTTTTGTGAATGAAATTCTGACTTTCAAAAATGGGAGTTAGAGTGAAGATTTCCTCCTGCATTCCTGTTTTTTTTGTTTTTTTTTTCCTGCGATGTTCCCACTATCCTGTGTTGTTAAACGTTATTGTCTCCCATATATGCTTGCATTTAAGCTTGATATGGAGGGAAGAAATTTTCTGAGAATGGAAGTGATGAAGTTAAAAAATTTGTAAGAATTGATGCATAGTGTTCAAAAGTATTGATATTCTCAAAGTGTACACCATTTAGCTGAAGTAGTGAAAGCTTTGATGTCATGCATTTGTAGTCCTCAGGCTGAAAGTTCTTTCAGCATGATGGATGAAATGAAAGTCACCAGAGAGCATAAGTAAAAGGAAAGCATCAATGAGAGAGATATTCCTTGTCAGGTTGCAAACTAAAATTCATAAACAGCCTTATGACAGAAGAAAACAAAGAAGAAAAAAACTACGTAAATAAGCTAAAGTTGTAAAGAAATAGTAATTTGCCACAGAGATTTGTATCCATGGTTCCCATACTACATACGTTGAATAAATACTACGTACAGTATGCACCTGAATACTTTTTTTAATTAGGGATAATATTATCAGCGTTGGATTAAATCCGCAGGAACAATTTTTTGCCATAGTTCCTGCTTAGCGCTTCAAAATTTATGTCCCCCATCATGCTTAGCCCACCCAGTTCTGAGCAGCTGGTATTGCCACTGCTGTGCAGCTGCAGAGTCACTGTAAGACAAATCTGGCTGTGGAACTTTTGCTGAGCATGCGTGAACGAAATTTTTGCCATAATTTCTGATTAGCACTTCAAAATTTATGTCCCCCATCATGCTTAGCCCACCCAGTTCTGAGCAGCTGGTATTGCCACTGCTGTGCAGCTGCAGAGTCACTGTAAGACAAATCTGGCTGTGGAACTTTTGCTGAGCATGCGTGTTTTGCTGAGCATGCGTGAACGAAATTTTTTGCCATAATTTCTGCTTAGCACTTCAAAATTTATGTCCCCCATCATGCTTAGCCCACCCAGTTCTGAGCAGCTGGTATTGCCACTGCTGTGCAGCTGCAGAGTCACTGTAAGACAAATCTGGCTGTGGAACTTTTTGCTGAGCATGCGTGAACGAAATTTTTTTGCCATAATTTCTGCTTAGCACTTCAAAATTTATGTCCCCCATCATGCTTAGCCCACCCAGCTCTGAGCAGCTGGTATTGCCACTGCTGTGCAGCTGCAGAGTCACTGTAAGACAAATCTGGCTGTGGAACTTTTGCTGAGCATGCGTGAACGAAATTTTTTTGCCATAATTTCTGCTTAGCACTTCAAAATTTATGTCCCCCATCATGCTTAGCCCACCCAGCTCTGAGCAGCTGGTATTGCCACTGCTGTGCAGCTGCAGTCACTGTAAGACAAATCTGGCTGTGGAACTTTTGCTGAGCATGCGTGAACGAAATTTTTTGCCATAATTTCTGCTTAGCACTTCAAAATTTATGTCCCCCATCATGCTTAGCCCACCCAGTTCTGAGCAGCTGGTATTGCCACTGCTGTGCAGCTGCAGTCACTGAAAGACAAATCTGGCTGTGGAACTTTTGCTGAGCATGCTTGCTTGCAAGCAAGAAGAAACTTGAACTGATGTAGCAAGTACAACAACAACAAAAAATAAAAGCTAAAGTATGTCTTTTAAAACCATTTTATTTTGTTTTGAATTCAACAATTTTGTACTGTGAATATAATGGTGTGTTCCAGTGAGCAATTTCATTTTGCTCATACTGTGTTGTATTCACACTTCCTTGCCTCATGATATAATCGGGTTAAAGAATTCAACTTTATCATGCAGTTAAAGGAAATTTTGAATTTCAGCCATCACTGTCTAGAAACTTGAGTGTCATTCAAGATCTCCTGCACTGTTTTTAACACATGGTAATCTCACACGAAATAACCTTCAAATCCAGGATGTGTTACTGGATATTTTAAACAGTCACTCATTTTTATAAGCTATAGATATTGATCCTAAAACTCTCCTGTGTACTCATATTTTGAATGCTCTGAATACACAATATGATGGCAATAATATCAGTTACGAATCTCTTACAATCCCACCATGCCAAAGACCTGATTTATGTGTAATTTGAATCATTAAACAAATAATCGAATGAGCAGTCTTTACAGGTAATAATAATATTTGAAAATGGGAAGGGGAAACAAAAGTTTCATTGTATTTCTGTTTGTAACATTTTGTAGATTTTTTGTATAATATATTTTCACAAATATAGTATTTTATATTGACTTGGTTTGTAAAAAGTATTTGGTAGGACAAAACCACTTTGTTCTGTTATAGAGCAAATGCAGGTTGCTGTTTAATAAATTAAATCTTAAATAATTTGCTATAGCTTTTAAAGTTGCTTTGTCTTATAGTAATATGTGTAAATATCCTTCTAATGAATTTTAAAAAGTGATGTATTTTTTTTTAAGTTTGTACCTCTGAGACTTAAGTTTCGTAAAGTCTGTTATTTGAAAAATTCATATCCCTTGACTGTATTTTTTATTATCTTTTAATGTATATCTGCAGATCCTTTGATCACCGATGGCTTATACTAATCTACAAGAAGATGCAATCCATTTTTATCAAGAAGTTGTTGTTTCAAAATTATACTTTGTTTTCTTTTTTTAGTTAACATTTTTTTATGTCCACTGTATTGAAAGGAAACAGTTTAAGTACCAAATAAACAAACAAAAATCAACAGGCTGTTTAATCATAAAGAAGTGAATTTAGAAAGTGAAGTGAAATTTTGTAAAACCAACTGTTGTTTTCTTAACAGACTTCATGTATCATAAGGGCATTAAATTAAATTCTAAGCCTAACATTCCTCTGATTGGTATTTTGTTAATATTGTTACATTCGTTTTTAAACCAGTAACTTGAGTATACTTAGCATATCTCTGTTATGTTTCATTAGCTCTGTGTAATAAAAAAAGCTTCATTCTACCGTGCTAAGCACATTGTAGCATCTTAGCAGTCTTCATCATCTGAAATATGTTCCATGGTTCCAGATACGGAGCTGAAAACTGGCATAGGATGTTGCAAAGTTTTTATGCACCCTGACATATTCAAGAATACTACCCCTTCTTTCATTAAAAAAAACTTCTAAATTGTATCATGCTGGAGTGGTGTTGGTTGTTGCCATAACTGCTGCTCTTTTTCTTTTTTTTTTCTGAAATTTAGTAATAACTATGTTCTGTCCCATCTTCTATACGTTTTTGTGAAGATAGATTTGTTCCCACACATACCTATGCAATATAAATATATATATATATATAGTACTTAAATTTGACCTTGAGTGAATATTATTTCATTCTGTCTACAGTGATGTTCTAGACAAATAAGAGTTTATTCTTTATTCCTTATTCTGATAGCAATTTGTACCAAAATCTTTAATTCTAAATTTGTATGCTCCTGGCAAAATTCTTGTTTGTAGGGTTTGTTTTTCCAAGCAGAATTATAATTCATAAATTTTCTCTTGCATGGAAATACACGAAGCATTGTGTCTGACATGTTAGTGTCTGAAATAGCTGTAATTTTTGAAGCATGTGTCAAAAAGCGAAAAAATTGCCGACTCATGAATTTTATTGCAACTAGTAAATTGTCAGTCAACAGTGCATCACTTGCTTTTTAGTAAGCATAATTTCAGTGCTTGAAACAAAACTTACAAGCATATTTTGTAAATTCCTTTCTATTTGACTTCCTGCATTATATTTATGATTTTTAGTAAGCATAATTTCAGTGCTTGAAACAAAACTTACAAGCATATTTTGTAAATTCCTTTCTATTTGACTTCCTGCATTATATTTATGCTTTTTAGTAAGCATAATTTCAGTGCTTGAAACAAAACTTACAAGCATATTTTGTAAATTCCTTTCTATTTGACTTCCTGCATTATATTTATGCTTTTTAGTAAGCATAATTTCAGTGCTTGAAACAAAACTTACAAGCATATTTTGTAAATTCCTTTCTATTTGACTTCCTGCATTATATTTATGCTTTTTAGTAAGCATAATTTCAGTGCTTGAAATGAAACTTACAAGCATATTTCGTAAATTCCTTTCTATTTGACTTCCTGCATTATATTTATTGTTCCTTATTTTCTGAATTGCACCTCCATGTGGAATTATGTACTTTGAATGTGGAAAGAGTTTAAAGGCAGAAATACAATCTGTGTTCTTGTTAGTGTTTCTTGAATGCACAAAGAATTTCAAAAAAGTCATTTAAAAACAATGGTTTACATACTGATAGAAGGGCAAAGTCAGCATTTGCTTTTTCATGCATTAGAGAGTAGAAAAATAAAAATGAATTGTAAACTAATTTTTATCAGATCTCTAAAATGTAAAATTGTGATCTCGGTTTAACTTAAAACTTAATATTTTTACTTCAAAGGAAGAATACAGGCAGTCCTCGGATTATGATCGAATTCCGTTCCTAAGTCTGCCTTTAAGTCGAATTTGTACGTAAGTTGGAACAGTTAGGTGCGGTTTGTATCTAACATCTGTTAGTTAAATGTTTGTCTTAGTTAGGGATCCCAGACACATTGGGAAAAATTACGGGACACTTACGACTGAGGGTGAAAGTTTAATATGCGCATCCATCACATATGCCAGTCTTACAAAATGATTCTAACTTTTCTTATTAATCAATATTCTTATTAATCAATCAGTCTTGCTCACTCTTGCAATATTTTTCTAAAGAATGAATTTCACTTAACAATTGTTTGTTACGAAAAATGCAATTCATGAGGCAACCTTAAGGGTGGGTTGTCTTATGTTATAAACGTGCTTTTGATTAAAATATACATAATATCTAAGGTACTTTACCTGATATTGTCAAAGTATTTTGCACGTTGTTGCTCTGTGAGGCACGTGCTCCCGGCCCGAGAGGTCCCTTATGTTACGGTCCTTTGTTTAGTTATAAAAATTGTTTTATACAGAAATAACAGTTAGGTTATATATTTTCATTTCCACATTCATTCACTCGTACAATCAAACGTTTAAAATTTACTATTAATTAAAAGATTTTAGTAGAAAGAGTTATACTCGTCGGGTCAGGAGACGTCTCACAAGGGGTTCGTTGTTATGGCGAGCATCAGGAGATGTCTGACAAGGGGTTCGTAGCACCGCTGAAAGCGCTCGCCGTAACAACGAACCCCCTTGTGAGATGTCTCCGACCTGATGAGTATAACTCTTCCTACTAAAATCTTTTAATTAATAGTAAATTTTAAATGTTTGATTGTGCGAGTGAATGAATGTGGAACTGAAAAAATATATAACCTAACTGTTATTTCTGTATATAAGTTTTTTTATAACTAACATAAGGGACCTCTCGGGCCGGGAGCACGTGCCTCACAGAGCACAACGTGCAAAATACTTTGACAATATCAGGTAAAAATACCTTAGATATTATGTGTATTTTAATTGTTTGTTTTTAAGAATCATGTCATAAAAAGCTACACAATCCGCATTGAAGAATGATTTTACAATAAGCATTGATTTTACAGACAATTTGTTTTTCTCATCAGTCCACAGTGCGTTCTTGTGAGAAAATAATCTTTCGACACGCGCATTTGTTTCAGGGATACACATAACGAACTCCACTACTTTCTTTAAATTGGATAGTTCTCCTTCAACATTTTTAAAGAGATCCACCCAGACTTCATCTAAATGTTTGGATTTCAACATGTCCTTCACTTCACTATCTTCTTTGGACTTCAGAGCTGCATCCACCAGGTGTCGAGGTCGCGTGCCCTCCCCTCCCCCGATAGCAATCTGCCACGGCTGTGCTTGCCTACGTAATGAGAGCATTGACCACAGAGTTAGACACAAGAGATAACAGTCAGCTTGGGGGAAGTGTACAGGTTAAAAAATATGTTTGTAAAAGAATATAAATTGTGACTCATCGATTTTCTTTTTCAATCTTGAACTCTAAAATACAGGACAAAAAGCTGTCCCAAAGAGTTCTCTCGGAACAACAGGACGTCTGGGATCCCTAGTCTTAGTATATAATGTAACTTTCTACTCACATGCAGGTTTTAAAGCACTGAAA
This sequence comes from Macrothele yani, assembly GCA_039090855.1. NCBI lineage: Eukaryota > Metazoa > Arthropoda > Arachnida > Araneae > Macrothelidae > Macrothele > Macrothele yani. The sequence continues at coordinate 98,739,436 of CM077031.1, forward strand.
AAGCTTCCAGCCTTTTCTTGCGCTAAATCAAGGCGCATATTACGTTGATTTTGATCCTCTAACCAAATCATCAGTAACCTTTCCATTTCAATAATTAAACCACTGCATAGTTATTATTATAGATTTGATCGGGACAGAGCCTTTTACGTGCTGCATTATTTTCGCTTTATAATTTGAAATTGTTAAGACCGACTGTAGCCTAATAATGCATTACCATCAAATTTATGCATTGGTGCCATAGTTACAAAGGTAAAAACAAAACAAAAATATTGAAGCTAAATACAGTAACGCACACATGACACTGTTAACAGCAGCGTTGTCTGGCTGAAAAGAACAAAGTCATTGGCCTTCCTTGGGCTAATGAACCACTGTAGGCTTGCAATGTTTTGATGAGTGTCGCAAAGTATCGTCAGTTTGTTATTACGACCCACTGTATGTAACTTGAATATAGGCTTTACGGGGGTTGGTTCATAACTACAGATATTGTATGTAAGTCGGATGTTCGTAACCCAAGGATAGTTAGTTTTCTTAAATTATGCAATTGCCTTAAGGAAATAGAATGATTTGTAATTGATCCAATTAACCTGTATGTTATAGCAATATATCATTATATATCATGTGATTCTATCATAAAGTTCACATATAATTACGTGACTTCAAGGTTCTTCAGGAAGACGCTGTGACGTCTGTGAGTTCTGTTTTACACGTTTTGTAAAGTGAATACAGTCTGTGGTGGTGCATTAACTTATTCAATTAAAATATAAATCTGTTAAAAGTCCTAAAAATGTTACTCACGGAAGTGCGTGTTCAGTCCAACGTCAGTAGTTATTGAGTTTCTTTGTCCAAAGTTTCATCCTGCTTCAACATGGTCAGCCGTTAGGGTTAGTTCGACAGCCATTTCGTCATAAGTTTTACCCTACTTCAGATATGTCCAGTTGTTAGGGTTAGCTCCGTTCTGGCTGTGTCGACATCACATTGAATGGGTAAAGGTTTCAAGATAATAATTAAAGATTCTTGCGTTAAGAGTTACTATTTACATACCACTTGAAGTTTCACGTCGTGAGACTGTGGACAGTATGAGGTGGTGTAGTAACGATTTTAACTAGAATCTTTTAAAGCTTTTAATTTTTTTATGAACCTGACCAAACTTGGAAGACTTCCTCAGCAATTCCAAGAGAGTGCAACATTGACGAGATAACCCTAAAGGCCAAGTATGACATGAAACTTCAAGTGGTATGTAAATAGTAACTCTTAACGCAAGAATCTTTAATTATTATCTGGAAACCTTTACCCATTCAATATGATGTCAACACAGCCAGAACGGAACTAACCCTAACAACTGGACATATCTGAAGTAGGGTAAAACTTATGACGAAATGACTCTCGAACTAACCCTAACGGCTGACCATGTTGAAGCAGGATGAAACTTTGGACGAAGAAAGTCAATAACTACTGACATTGGACTGAACACGCATTTTTAGGACTTTTAACCGATTTATATTTTAATTGAATAAGTTAATGCACCTTCACAGACTGTATCCACTTTACAGAACGTGTAAAACAGAACTTACAGACGTCAAAGCGTCTTCCTGAATAGCAATATATTTTATTCAAATTACTGAGAATAAGTACATATTACCCAACATACATGCACACACTCTAATACCCGGACTGGCATTCCATAAGTGGCCTTGTAAAAAAAATTTTTATGGTCCACTTTTGGGGAAAGTCATCAAGGGACTCCGGCGACCTTCTTAAATCAACAATATATCAGCATCACCATTTCCCATTTAAACATCTTTTCAACACTAGGCTACCAATTACTAATCTCTCTATTCTAAACAAAAGTAACTGCCGCCGCCGCCACTGTTTTAGAAATTTTGCAACACTCGCCCTTTTCTAGCTCGCAGCACGAAAAGTATTAAACACAAAAATATGAAATTTACATTATTTGTAGAGAATTTTCGGAGAACAAGCTGAAATAAAAGGTTTTTCGATGCTGGCAATACTTCAAGAGCTATTGTATTTTAAAGTTAAGGTAAGCAAAAAAGTGCTATCAGTTCATGTTCCGGACACACTAACAGCAACAGAACCACGAAACTTTCTAGGCATGTAGGGTAATGGCGAAATTTTTGCACTTCATCACTCTTTTTTTTTCTTTTTTTGAATTTCGATTTAGTTTACGAGAAACTAATATTTTAAATTTAACAAAATTTTTTATTTCACGATGGGATCTATTTTAAGGAACGGATATATGGCAAACTATAAATCATAACCTATTGCGATTTTTACAGCATAAACTCACAGCCATCGTCCCTCTTTTACAAAAAGAAATTTTAAGAAAACGTCATTTTCTGATATTTAAGTATTTTTTTAAAGACTCAAAGGAAAGGAACAAGCTGCTTACTGTGCTTTCAGCGTTAACCACACAGGAAAGTTCTGGTCCCGTGACCTGCTGCCATGGTGATGCAGCTATTTTTAGCACTCTCTTCTCATTAGGTGAAAGGACAGGCTACAATCAAACTGGTAATGACACAATGCTTAATGACGTAGTGACACTTTTAAAGTTTCGCCATTTTCCACCGGCATATGTGAATACCTATGTAAATACAGGCTTTCGCCTCGTATATAAAAAGCAAAGAGGGAAAATGCAAGTGTGTTTGTCCGCGAATTGTTCCACCATTTCTAAATGACCTAGAGATCTGAAAATTGGCATACTGATAGGCCTTAAGGTCCGTATACGTAGAAAAGTACAAAAAAAAAAAAAAAAAGCAAAATGGCAGCTTTGGAACATTGTCTGCTTGAATTTTTTGCAAACTGTTTGACCAATTTTAAATGACCTAGAGACCTGAAAATTTGCATGCGTAATAAGTCTTAAGGTGTGAAAACGAAAAGGGTGGCTTTGGAACATTGCCTGCTTGAACTTTACACGAATTGTTAGACCACTTTTAAATAACCTAGTGATCTAAAAATTGGCATGCTATTAGGTCTTAAAGTCCGAATACCTGCGAATGCACGAAAGAAAAGCACCAGAAAATAAAATAAAAAACAAAAAACAGTGCTTTGAAACATTGTCTTGAATTTTTCTTCCACTTCTACACCTAAAAAAAGTCTGAAAACCAAAAAATTCAAAAGGGTGGCTTAGCTTTACTGTTTCAAAATGCTGATAAGGTTTTAAGATAATTTTGTCAGAATCACTGAAATGCTTTGAAAATTTCAAAATTTTGTTTTAAAATTAAGGGGGCACCAAAGCCTGCTTTGTTTTACGTCAAACTGTATGCATTGACGTCACAACGACGTTCTAAATCGTAAAACAGTTACAGATTTTAAATTACTTTTCCCTTTCTTTAATTTTATGTTAAAAAAATGATTTTATAGATTTACTGTTCAAGAATGGGCATGCTTGCTAGTGTAAGAAAAAAAAAACCCTCCATTATTGAAGCAATAAATAGAGAAGATATATTTTCTGAGAGAGATTGTTGAAGATTTTACTCCATTCATGCGTTTAATTAGTTTCATTCCTTTTAGTGAGAAAGCATGTCCAAATGGATCAAAATATTTTTTTTTTCAAGGCGTACCTATTATTAACTAAAGTAGTATGAAAAAACTAGAAACATCCAGAATTACAGGAATTTTAATACAAATATATAAAATAAAAGAAATTAAAAAATGCAAAAATTAATGTTTGTTTAATTACATCCAAATAGAAAAAGCTTTTTGCTGTGGTTGAAACAGATTTCCCCAAACTGCAGTTCAGTAATTCCTGTAGCCGTAAGTCCCAAAAAGTTGTAAATCAGATGCAGATCGCAAATTTTTACCATAGGTAGATCTCAACAATGCATTAATGTATACAATGAATTTAGATTTTATATCCCATAGTATATTTGGTTATATTATATTTATTATTCAACTGCAACTTGAATTTTTACAAAAGGCAGATTGGATGTATAGGAAATCAGCTGAAAGGGATGGAGGTTAAGTTTGAAAGTTGAGGAAGGGGGGTGTATCAAAAACAGTGTTCGGCTCAACAGAACGTTTGCTATGTACCCCACCATCAAAATGGTAAGCAGACTTTTCATTTTAGCATAACCTTATTTATTTCATGATACAAAAATAGGTTACCTACTATTGGCGAACTGCACATCACGTAATCCCGTTCTGAAGAGTATGTTTCATCCATGTGGTTGTTTCTATCTCCCGACAGAGAGATACACTCAACATACCTTTATTCTTTCTACAAAGTCTCTTGAATACTCTATCAATAAAAATAATAATTTTTAACTCCTAATTATCTTTATAATATGTACTCAGTTAGTAGCAAAAAAAAAAAAAAAACCCTAAATGTGATGAAGCTCATTTTCAGAACAATCAACGTACCTAACTTGTAGAAGGAACTTGTGTGGTAATATCTAAACTACTCTCTATTATGCACAAGTTTCTTCTGAAAGTTGGGTATGGAATGTTTTGAAAATGAGCTTCATCATATTTAGGTTTTTTTTTTTTTTTTTTTGTTGTTGTTTTTTTTTGCTACTTATAAGGGAGTACAAATTATAAAGATAATTAGGTTAGAAATATTAATATTTTTGTTGATAGAGTATTTAAGATACTTTTTAAAGACAGAATAAAAATATGTTGAGCGTGTCACTTTGCCAGGAGATTTAAGCCAAGTTAAAAACAACCACGTGCATGAAATGCACTCTTCAGAACAGGATTAGGTGACATGCAGCGTACCAATAGTAAGTCTCCTATTTTTGTGTTATTAATTTTGAACTGCACGTTGTTGTTGTTTTTTTGTGTGAAATGTGGTATTGAATATATAAGTTCACCTGACATATCTTTTTTAGACTTATTTATTTCTATAAACGTGGTATTTTTATAAACATGGCAGAAGTGTGATTGTATTTCAGTTCATTCAACAACGGAAAAAAAAAATTTTCTTTAATATTTGAACTTTATTTTATATAATTGCTTCTTTTATACTAGCCCACTGTTAAAGTCATTATACATTTTCTCCTCATTCTTAAGAAACAGCATATTGCCTTAATGCGTTTTCCCCCAAACCCCAGTAATTCACGATCTTTAATTACTTACCACCAAGGTAGGACAGTTTCCATGTTTTAAAATTATTTCCCATTTCGACAACTGTTCTATCTGCCACATGCTTATAACTGAGAGTAGTTTCAAACTACATATCCCCCGTTACATACAGCGCTACACAGGGCTGTAGTGGAGGGTATACGGCGGTATACGCCGTATACCCTCTGCTTTTTTACAGAATAGCGTATACCTTCAATGTCCATATTATCAACAGAACTTCAATCTCGAACAACATCGCTGCCAAGAGTTGAACATCTAATAAAAAGAACCATAAGAATTATAGAGAGCTTCGGAGAAAATCCTGGAAAAAAAAAACTCATTTAGTATTAGCAGCGAATGAGGAATTATTATTTAAAAATATCCCATTGATTCCTAACAACAAAATTGTACCTATTAACCAAACCCGTTTATTCAAAGCACCTGGCTGACAGGATGAAATCAAGACTGTGTTCAGATTCAAACAGTGAAAATGTACAACTTCTTCTAGATATTTCTTCATTAGAGCGAATAAATATTAAAACAGGTGATGTGCGCTATGGAGAACTAGAAACAAAGTGAATCTGTAGACGTTTTAACATGGGTGAAATGTCATTAATGAGAGAATATACTGATAATGTCCAAGTTGTACTCTTTGAGACAGAGAATATTCTCTCGTTTTCGGTATATTCTCTCAGAGATTGAGATAATATACTGAAACCGTCCAAGTTGTACCAGAAAACTTCAAACCCCTCTTAAGAATGATTTCAACTCTGCCTTGTTCGACAGCTGAATGCAAACGAGGATTCAGTTTAATGAACAACATTATAACCGATCTCGGAGCATCTTTGTTAATCTCCAATGCATCTAACCTGATGTTCATAAATTCAAATGGACCGCCCATTAAACAATGTAATCCAAAAATTTGTAAGATCTTGGTTGATGAATCATTGTTCAGCAACTCATAGTAGATCAAGAGTTTCATCTAGAGAAGAACAGTGCTATCAGGACTTATCTCGTCATGCTTTTTTTTTTTTTGGTTGGAGGTTTAACAACCGCCGTGAGCAACTCAATGGGCTATAAGCTGTCGCGTGTCCCTAATTTAGGGTCACTGGTTCCAGGGAAGGGAGAGAGCCAGTGCCGTAAGACAACTGTCAACACAACATCCATGCCTCACTGGGATTCGAACCCGGACTTTTTTCGGATGAATGATCAGAGGCCATCGCTCAGACCACTGCGCCCCGGGGCGGCTCAGGTTTTATGGGATATATTTAAATAAAAATTAAAATAATCTTGTGCATGCTTTTAAACATGTCATAATTGACAGGAGAGAGGAGAAGATACTTTATTCATATCTGTAAGTGAGCTCATAGTCATAATTGTTAAAAAGGCCTGGTACCCCCACGAAGGTACCGGGCTTTTTCTTTTTTAACCATGTAGGATTTGCACATAGTATACCCTCTGCTGATTTTATGACTACAGCCCTGGCGATACATTGTACTTTACGAAAGCTTATCATGCTGTCAGTGATGAACAACAAATTGATATAAGATTATATTTAAACCATCTTAATTTTATATTTTTGTATAAAACAAAATTAAATGTAATTGTCTTTGTTTTGTGTCTTATTTTTTTTTTGTCATGTATTAAATGCTTCTTTATTTTTAATTGTTTCATGAATGATTTCCTCAAGCACGGCACATTTCCAAACTATGTGTCTCAGTTCTGCAATGTACATAAATAGCGTGCCTTAAAACCGTTATTTTTTAATAACCTCCTGCGAATCGAAAAAACAAATTACATGTTATGCATTCAATGTTTTCCAGTTCATAACAATGGACTGCCGCAAAATATGTCACAATATGTAATGCTTAAGTTATTGCTGTGTATGCTGCAAATCTTGATTCACTCTCTGTTTAATATTTCCATGGTGTTCTTCAAGAAACTGAGTTATATTTTCTTTAAGTTCTAAAAAGTCAAATGTGAATGTTTAAACTAACACAATAAAAATAAAGACATGCAATAAATAATATTTTGTCTAAATTTTTTAATAAAAATATTTGGATAATGTCCTGATAGAGACACCTTTAAAATCCACTAATGCATGCAGCTTCGTTTCGCTGCGTAAAGTGGTGGCGGACACGGCATCTGATCTCGTAGCCTTAAGAGGACAGTAAAAAAATTGCAAATGTAACAATCACCTAGGAAACAAAGACAGATTCTCTTAAGGGACCATCTACAAATTGAAATGTGACTTACTGTGGCCACACGAGAAAGCAGGTTTCTTAACAAGTAAGTAAAGATATATCGTTGTTCAATTTTCGCCAATTTGCGATGAACATACTTTTTAGGTGGCTACGATAGTGTTATTTGATTGACATTGAATGTCCGTCATCACTGTTTCAGACGGTATGCAAGTTCAGCAATCGGGAGATTGTTAAATGATGTTAACATAGTATTGGCAACTGAAATCAAGAAATAATATATTTTCAGGGATTCCTCTAATTTCCGGATTGTGGGCTTGATGTTTGATCACTTGTAAGGAGTCCCAAGTCCATTTTGTGGCCAGTTTGTTGTATGTGCATGTCTAATCCTGTTTTATTTGCACCTACAACAAACTGGCCACAACATGGACTGGGACTCCTTAAAAGTGATCAAACATCAATCCCACACAATTATCCGGAAATTAGAAGAATCCCTGGAAATTTACAAGGCACGAGATGGCAACATCAATGACCATGCTGGATGGAAAATCCACCAGGCTTGGTCATCAGACCTGTGGAAGTAGTAAGACACAAGAACTCCTGACGAAGATCTAGTGTATAGATCAACGATTTGAGAGGTAATGTACCTTAATAAATTTATCCTCGATAATTCCCGTTAAATATTTATAATACTGAAAGTAATAACAGGAAGCCATGATGTCATTGTTTATTATTTTATAACTGACTTAGTTTTTTCTCTAAACATCCCTCAGATAACAACTTACGTTGGTTGGTGCCTTGGTGGCATATTGATCCAAGCCAGGGGTTGTCAACCTTTTAATACCTACCACCCGCCTTTGTATCTTTGTTGATGGTAAAATTTCCTTACTGCCCACCGGTGCCTCGGTAACTCAATTTAGCGCAAGTGCGAAGTAATTTTTAGAGGGGAGGGTTTGTAAAAAATATGTATTTAAATTCATCTTTTTATTTATATTTTATGCATGTTTATACATAGATCATTTCAAATTAATGAATTTCTGCATCTCCATCGATATAGCGCCTACAGTGTGGGAGCTGCTTAAATTGAAAAAAATTAATGTTAAATGTGAAAACAAACAATAAAGTTTATTGAAATTATCTTTAATCAATGATTAATGAGATCCTTGAAGCTGATGCTGCAAGACTAAATATTTGATATAATACATAGAGATTCAGTATCTCTTTTAGAATTGCTATTACACACGTTAAAATACGGACATGTGATTATGGTGGTGCAGTTAATTATGACGTTTATTATTTTAAAAATAAAGACTAAAAAGAAAGCAAGAGCAATTACTCACATATATTCATCCAGAGGTCGTTTTTGTTCGCATACCACCATAGTTCCGCAAGCTGTTTGGTCTCAGGTGTTCAGCAGTTAACTACGGTGGTATGCGAACAAAAACGACCTCTGGACGAATATATGTGAGTAATTGCTCTTGCTTTCTTTTAGTCTTTATTTTTTAAAATAATAAACGTCATAATTAACTGCACCACCATAATCACATGTCCGTATTTTAACGTGCGTGATAGCAATTCTAAAAGAGGTACTGAATTTCTATGTATTATATATTTTAACCACGTATAACTTGTGACTTCCTTATACGGAAGATATACATGAAGTATCTAAATATTTGATATCTGGTTCAATTTTCGTAAGGAACAAACGAAGGTTTCCTCTTTGGGTTGGGATTCCAGACACATTGGGAAAAAAATGGGACACTTACGACTGAGGGTGAAAGTTTAGTATGCGCATCCATCACATATGCCAGTCTTACAAAATGATTCTAACTTCTCTTATTAATCAATCAGTCCTGCTTACTCTTGCAATACTTTTCTGAAGAATGAATTTCACTTAACAATTGTTTGTTTTTAAGAATAATTTGTCATGAAAAGCTACACAATCCTCATTGAAGAATGATTTTACAATAAGCATTGATTTTACAGACAATTTGTTTTTCTCATCAGTCCACAGTGCGTTCATGCGAGAAAATAATCTTTCGACACACGCATCTGTTCCAGGGATACACATAACGAACTCCACTACTTTCTTTAAATTTCATAGTTCTCCTTCAACATTTTTTAAGAGATCCATCCAGACTTCATCTAAATGTTTGGATTTCAACATGTCCTTCACTTCACTATCATCTTTGGACTTCAGAGCTGTTTTACACTACCATTACTTCATCATGCTGTCCCGAAGAGTTTTCTTGGGACACGTTAACCAAAAACGGGATGATTCAGTATTTTGCGGGACGTCTGGGATCCCTATCTTTAGGGGATATTCAGACAGTTTGTTTGGTGATAATATGATTAACAGTGCTAAAGCCTGATTCTACTAGGTATGGAAAAGTACCAATAAATTAAATATTTTTCACATATTTGGATATAACGCAGGTATTTTTTTTATTTTGCCAGAGTTTTTAGTATCCACCACTATCGAAATTATATTTGCTCTCTTGCTTGACGTTGTGTTGTTTGAGCTCTGCAGATAACACAGTGTTCCCACTCAACCGGGAAAACCTGGAATTCTCAGGGAATTTGAAAATGGTTCCAAAAATCAGGAAAAATTACCCCTTTTTTTTTTGTGAAAATCAGGGAAAATTCAGAGGAAATTACCCCCCCCCTTTTTTGTGAAAATCAATGGATACTTTATTTTGCCAAAAAAACTTATTTTTTCAAGATTTCAAACTTAGGCTTGCAATTACTGCCTGCCTAGAATTTGGTAGATCTTACTTTCAGTTATATTAAGTATTTCTTTTATTCTCTAAAAAAAAAAAAAAAAGATGCAAAATTGAATTTTTAAAATTGCCAGTTATTAAGCTTTTGTTCAATTTCTGCAGGCAGTTGTTATAACATGGGACAATTAGGCACAATGGCTCCTGCTTGAAGAAACACTTCACAAGAGAACCAACCAAACGATGGATCAAATTCCTTTGTCTGTTGGTTCTCTTGAAATATGTTTCTTTGAACAGAGCCATTCCATCATTAAGCTTAGCTGCATTGTGTTATAGAAAAACAAACTATTCAACTGACAGATTTTTTCTTACATATGACCTCTTTCTATGGGAAGGTATTTACAAATTCCGTGTGTTCACCAATGTTCACGGAACTTTGGTACAGAAAATAATGTGCACAGTTAGTTGTTATTAATGAAAAGCAGGTAATTTTATAAAGACAAATTACATAAAGAATTTACAAGTGTGCGCTTTGGTGAGAAAAATGAATGGAATGGAATGAAATGTAACAATTCTTTGCAACATGCCACTTTGGAAAACTTTAAAAACCACCTGAAGAACCTGGAAAAGTCAAGGAATTTTTTTATTACTTTTGAGTGGGAACCCTGTAACATTCTCTGCAAGAAGAGAAAAAGTTTCTTCGCATTAATTTCTTCTTATATTATTTTGTGCATGATCTACATCATTAATAAAACATGTTTTGTTTTATCCTCAACACTCTGTATTTACAGAATATCTTGTTTTAATTATTATCTGTATTCAAAGTTTAGAGATGGAATTCAAAAATAAGTTGCAAAAGCATATTTTAAAAAGTGAAACTCCTGAAGTTGTTAGCAGTGTGTTCGACATATGGCGGAAGAACAAAATTTGCAACAATGAACAAAACCCCCAACCACCCACCATGAAAGCTTGATTCGCCCACTAGTGGGGTGGTAGGGACCAGGTTGATGACCATTGGTCTAAGCACTGGCTTCTGACCATTCATCCGAGATGGGTCCAGGTTCGACGGCATTGGCTCTCTTCCTTCCTTAGAACCAGTGGCTTAAATTAGGGACAGGCGAATGCTTACAGCCCATCAAGTTGCTCACAATGGTCGTTAAACTCCCAAAACAAAAACTTAAGTCATAATCAGAAGTTATCATTTGAACTCCCTTCTGTTTTTTTGCTAAATGTTTTTTTTAAGGATTTTTATTAGCATTAGATTTAGATCTTAGATTGCATTAAATAAAAAGATATTTCAACCTGTAAGTGTGGGAATATAGTTTTTCTGGGATCTGCCCAATAAGTTCTTGGTTATTGAAATAATAATATGTTTGGTGATTGACAAGTTGCCAGTTGTTCAAAGGAGCAGTTGTATTAGTACAGAGTAATTTGTTTGCCTAAACCGATGCCAACCAAAGATTTATAATGACTTAAACTTAATAAACGTATGTACCATTCCTTTATTTTTTCAAACTGTTGTATTTTTACTCTGTAAAAGATTCGTGCATTTGTCAATATTATTTTTTTCTCTTTTTAAATAACTGTAAATAATACGAAGAAAAAAAGTGACATGGCAGCTTCTCATTGCGAAAAATCAGAAAGCTTGTTTATATATTGGACAAATGTAAATTCATGCTGTACTGTCAAAGTATGACTTGGGAAGAAAAATAAAATGTTCTGATTTTATGTATGTTTTTCTGTGTTATTTCTGGTGAGCTAAAACGTGAGTCTTGTGCACTGTAGAAGAACTTTTTTTTTTTTTTTTATATTTAATCGCTCCATGCAAACAAGCAGAGTACTTTCAAATTTCCATCTATCATTTGAATTCAAGTTTTTTCCTGCAAATACATATCACTAAGCTGTTCTCTGGGATTCAGAGGTTAGCTCCAGAAAGAAAAACAAACTACCAGATAATTTCTAAATGATTATTTACTTACTGTTGCTGTATAAAACTTCTCCATTTACAGAGATCTTGGCACACTACACCAGCTTTACTGACATCCATCACACGATGTACACAAGACCTTCTGTACTTCATACTCATGATCTTTTTCTCACACTCCTGAATTTCATCCTCCCATGACTTCCTTGGCCTTCCTCTGCCTTTTCTTTCTGCCACTTGGGTTAAAAAAAAATTCTTAGTAAGCATCTCATCACTCATTCTTTCAACATAAACCACTGAATCATATTAGTCTCTACCTTGCTAACAACATTTTGCTACAGATTACACAACTGCAACATATCTCCATTCCTCACACAATCAGAACGAGTCTTGCCACAAATCCCCCGTAAGTACTCATGATCATACTCATGATCTTTTTCTCACACTCCTGAATTTCATCCTTCCATGACTTCCTTGGCCTTCCTCTGCCACTTGGGTTAAAAAAAAATTCTTAGTAAGCATCTCATCACTCATTCTTTCAACATAAACCACTGAATCATATTAGTCTCTACCTTGCTAACAACATTTTGCTACAGATTACACAACTGCAACATATCTCGATTCCTCACACAATCAGAACGAGTCTTGCCACAAATCCCCCGTAAGTACTCATGATCATACTCATGATCTTTTTCTCACACTCCTGAATTTCATCCTCCCATGACTTCCTTGGCCTTCCTCTGCCTTTTCTTTCTGCCACTTGGGTTAAAAAAAAAATTCTTAGTAAGCATCTCATCACTCATTCTTTCAACATAAACCACTGAATCATATTAGTCTCTACCTTGCTAACAACATTTTGCTACAGATTACACAACTGCAACATATCTCCATTCCTCACACAATCAGAACGAGTCTTGCCACAAATCCCCCGTAAGTACTCATGATCATACTCATGATCTTTTTCTCACACTCCTGAATTTCATCCTCCCATGACTTCCTTGGCCTTCCTCTGCCTTTTCTTTCTGCCACTTGGGTTAAAAAAAAATTCTTAGTAAGCATCTCATCACTCATTCTTTCAACATAAACCACTGAATCATATTAGTCTCTACCTTGCTAACAACATTTTGCTACAGATTACACAACTGCAACATATCTCCATTCCTCACACAATCAGAACGAGTCTTGCCACAAATCCCCCGTAAGTACTCATGATCATACTCATGATCTTTTTCTCACACTCCTGAATTTCATCCTTCCATGACTTCCTTGGCCTTCCTCTGCCTTTTCTTTCTGCCACTTGGGTTAAAAAAATTCTTAGTAAGCATCTCATCACTCATTCTTTCAACATAAACCACTGAATCATATTAGTCTCTACCTTGCTAACAACATTTTGCTACAGATTACACAACTGCAACATATCTCCATTCCTCACACAATCAGAACGAGTCTTGCCACAAATCCCCCGTAAGTACTCATGATCATACTCATGATCTTTTTCTCACACTCCTGAATTTCATCCTTCCATGGCCTTCCTCTGCCTTTTCTTTCTGCCACTTGGGTTAAAAAAAAATTCTTAGTAAGCATCTCATCACTCATTCTTTCAACATAAACCACTGAATCATATTAGTCTCTACCTTGCTAACAACATTTTGCTACAGATTACACAACTGCAACATATCGCCATTCCTCACACAATCAGAACGAGTCTTGCCACAAATCCCCCATAAGTAACGCATTTCTCCAGCACACAAACGACTCCTATGGTTCTTCTTAGTAACAGTAACAATTATATATCCACTAATAGATTAAATACTATTACGTACCTCTAATCCTTAGTTTTATGTTTCTTCTGTAGTACCCAGGCTTCACTGCCATACATCACAGTAGGAACAATTACACTTTCATACACAGCCATGCAGGACCTTCTTGAGAACTCATCATTCCTGTGAACACCTCCCAAAGCCACTATGACTTTCAATGAAGAATTTACACGCCTACTAATTTCACCATTCAATTTGTTCTCTCTGTCAATCATGCTTCCTAAATACCCAAACTCATTCACCTGGTCAATCACTGTGCCATTTAGACTTATATTACATTCAGTACTACCAGTTCCTCGCTCAAAAACCATAATGTTGGTTTTTCCCTTTCTCACTACAAATAGTGGTACTTAAAACATGTTTCATTAACACTACGGAGGGTGTTCACACATTTTAAGAATGCTTTTAATAAAAAATTAAAAAGTTCAAAGAATTGAAACTGGCAACAGCGTGTTGGATGAACACGAAAGAAACATCTGCTGCAGATAAGTATAGTGGTTAGAAGGTTGCGTACTGGAAATCCTGGAAAAGTTTGACGTGCCTGCCCCGCAGGACGCACACGACATAAAGGCAGATAGCAGCAGGAGCGAACGTCTGCGTAGCTCAGTTTGTAGAGCGACTTGTTCCGGAATAAGTGGACTCGGGTTCGATTCCCTGCGTGGACCTCAAAAATGACGGAGAAATTTACTTCGTTATAAGTCTTAAAATTCTGTTACATGTCCTGGAATTTTATCCATTTCTGCCTTTTTGCCCCTGCGCGATGTTTTGTAGTTTAGGATTTTTCTACTGACATAACTTATGTCTGACAAATTTTCCTCCCTAAACCCCTGAAAAACCCGGGGGGGGGGGGGGCTGTTGGTTTTCTTATCTGTTAGAACTGAAGCTGCGTTATTAGCATCGTGCTTATGTTATCACTTTGTCCGGCCGGTGGGACCATATCTCTGCAAGCAGTTATTAGTTTAATTTGTAAAATTATTTTTGTATTGGGAAGCTTAAAATGTGAAAATGATGATACATGCGTTCCGGTTTGTTTTTTTTTCTGATGCACAACTTCGCCGCTGGAGGGCGCAAATGGAGATCGTTTCGAATTTAAAATGCATTTTATTTCATATATGTATTTGCTTCTAAATATCCAATTGAAAAAAATTCTCTTTTCTTTCGATGGCATTTATATCGAACACTATTTTAGTTACAGTCCCTTTTTCAAATAATGCATAAATTTTCCGCTAGGGGCGTAATGGTAAATTGCGATTTTCCCAATATCTTAGCTTTTAAAAGTCCAATTTCAAAAATTCTTCCTGTGACGGAAACAGCTTGGGGGGGGGGGGGGATGTTTTGCATATATTTCTCATTTTTGGTAAGGAATGGTTTGGCCACCAGGAGGCGTAAGTGTTTATTTTTGCTTCTGATGTATTTGTAACAAAATCTGAGCTGGAAACTCAATTGAAAAAAATCCTTTGTGAACCGATACCGCTTAACTCAGGAAATCTTTTTAGAATACCCCCTGCTTAAAATAGTGCATAATTTTTTCACCAGGAGGCGTATGCATATATATTATTTTTGCCCATATCGGTGTTTATAGGAGTCCAATTTGAAAAATTCTTTCTTTGTTGGAAAACATTTTCAGTGCAAAATGTTTCTCATATAATTTCAAATATTTCTTAACGCACAAGAGCGCCACTAGAGGGCGTAAGTTCACTTTTCTGTTTACAGCAATATCTGCGAGACTAAAAACCCAAGTTTCTGATTAGCTGCAGCGGACGTCATTTTTAACATTCTGCATTAAGTTTGCCCAAGCATGTAGGAAGTTGTTTGTTGTAGGTTACAGGTTGAACAGACCTATGGTTTTACTATATTTTAAGTAAGAATGTTTGGATTGTATATCCTGGAAAAAAATCGAAAAGTCCTGGAATTTTGTGATTGAAAAAGCTTATGAACCATGTCTATGGCATGAAGATAAAAAATAAATAAAAAAAAAAATAGGACAAAACTAATGGTAATAAATAAGGATCCAAAACAGGCTTTCCTTGAAATTGAAGGACAATACATCGAACAAGTTAAATCATTTCGCTATTTGGGTCAAATTATTACTGAAGATACGAGATGTGAAAAGGAAATTAGAATGAGACTGGGGATGGCAAAAACGGCTTTTAGAGAGAATCAAAGACTACTGACAGCCAAAAATGTAGATCTAAAATTGAGGAAAAGAATTTTAAAGGCATATGTTTGGCCAGTAGCTCTCTACATTTCTGAGACATGGACATTGACCAAGAGGGAAGTGAAGAGGCTGGAGGCATTTGAGATGTGGAGCTATAGAAGAATGGAGAGAATAAGCTGGCTTGATAGAAAGACTAATGAGGAGGTCCTGGAAAGAATAGGAGAACCGAGGAATCTGATCAACATGTTAAAAAGTAGAAGAATGTTATGGATGGGACACACATTGCGCCATGGAGGCCCGATTCTGAAAGTTGTGAAGCGAAAATTCAAGGTAAGAGAGGAAGAGGCTGTAGAATAAATTTCGCTGCTGTGCCCTGACCTTTCACACCATTTCGATGATATTAAACAGAATTGGTTCAGTATACCTCCGGAACAACATTATAAAGTTTTGTCACAATCGAAGCATTTTTACATAAGTTATGACGCATAAGGGCAATGGAATGAATCCCGCTCCTGTGTCTTGACGTTTGACCTCATTTCGTCCATTTTCAATAGGGTTCGTGCCCACGTGGTCTCCTACCACATACTAAAATTTCATCGAAATCGAACCATGTTTACGCGAGTTATCGTGCGGACAGACGGACAGAGCCGGAGCCTGTACGTTTCTTCAACCTACAGTTGGAAAGCGTAAAAAGCGAAAACAGAGAATGTTCATACATTTTTAGAACGACTTTCCAGCAATATAATTAAAGTTTAAAATGAAATTATTTCTTTCTTAAATGTTCTATCTGACAGCCCTTTCTCTGGAGTATGAACCTACATCTAGATTTCCAAGATAACAGGACATTTCTTAAAATTGGTACTTTATTCCATTCCTCTTGCACTGCTTCCTATAGTCCAATCATTGTTTTACGTCTGCACTCTTTTTAAGCACTCTTAAGCCACAATAGTCCATTGGGGTGACTCACCAGGTGACTGAAGGAATTTGACCAAAATGTATAGACGTCTCTTTTTTACGCTTTCCAACCGTAAGTTGAAGAAGCGTATATGCTCCAGCTTTGTCCATCTGCCCGTCTGTCTGTCCGTCCGTCCACACGATAACTCGCGTAAAAATGGCTCGATTTCGATGAAATTTTTGTATGTGGTAGAGAACCACTGGGAACGAACCCTATTGAGAATGGACGAGATGCGGTCAAAGGTCAGGACATAGGAGCGGGATCCATTCCATTGCCCTTAAGCATCAAAACGTGACTAAAAATGGTTCGATTTCAATGAAATTTTAGTATGAGGTAGGGGACCACTCGGGGAAAAAACCCTTTTTAAAACGGACGAAATAGGGTCAACGGTCAGGACATAGGAACGGCATCCATTCCATTGCCCTTATGCTTTATAACGTAACTAAAATGGTTCGATTTCGATGAAAGTTTAGTATGTGATAGGGGATCACCTGGGGACGAATCCCATTGAAAATGGAAGAAATGGGGTCAAAGGTCAGGATATAGGAGCGGGATTCATTCCATTGCCCTTATACGTCATAACTTATGTAAAAATGCTTCGATTGTGACAAAACTTTAGTATGTTGTTCCGGAGGTGTACTGAACCGGTACTGTTTAATATCGTCGAAATGGGGTCAAAGGTTAGGGCACAGGAGCGAGATTATTCCACAGCCATTAACCTCATAACTTTACTAAAAATGCTTCTACTGCGACAACACTTTATCATGTTGTTCCGGAGGTATACAGAACCAGTTCTGTTTAATATCATGGAAATAGGATCAAAGGTCAAGGCACATAAGCAAGATTTATTTCACAGCCATTGTCCTCATAACTTGAGTAATGATTTCTGGTATGTTGGAAAGCGTATCATAATCAACGCACTGCATGATTTTACTAACTTGTTGCTCTTTTGCGATGCTAAATCGACCTTTTTTGTTACAGTCGTTTAGGTAAATCCATGCTTCATCAATAGGCACAACAAATTCCCATCTGTCTGCAGCTAAGTGATTTTCATAAAGAAGCCTACACCATGTACTGAGCTCAACAACGTGCCGAGGCAAAATGCGGTGAATATTATATTTTTTGGTTTATTCCAGAATCAAATCTTTGTTTATTACCTTGTTTACAGTTGATACAGATATTTTTAGCGACTTAGCGATTGCTCTTTGTGTCGGTGGATTTTCTTTGAAGATAAGGGACCTTACTTATGAAATAGTCGTAAAAGTATGTGCCTTCTTTGGATATTTATTTGGTGTTCTTTTTCCTGTTGAAAGCAATGCTTGACGATCTCCCCCCTCTATTATTAATGATATTGCGTCAAGTAATTTGTGCTACAGAAATGCTCACTCCATGATTTTCGCAGCGTGTTTTAATTACGGAATACGAATATTTCTCTTCGTCAAGAGCCAAAACATAACCTTCTGTCCACAGTTTGTTTACTTGCGCCATTTTCTTAGCAGACGATACTTAACTTCAGCAGATGTTTCTTTCGTGCTCATCTAACACGCTGTTGCCACTTTCAATCCTTTGAACTTCCCTCTATTTTCTGTAATTTCTTATCAAAGACTTTCTGAAAATAAGTGAGCATCCTCTGTATATTGCAAAGCAAAACCTTTTTTATCATTTTTGATTCTAAGTGATGCTCTTGAGTCGAAAATGTAGCACGAATTACTTGACTCAACACTTTGCTAACCATTCGCCCGAGACAAGTCCTGGTTCGAATCCCGGAGGCACATCGATGTCGTGTTACGGTACTTGCTCCCTCCTGAACCATGTGGCTCCAAATTACACTCACGGACATTGACATTCGCGCACCTAGAAGAAAACATGCTAGAACCGCTAAACTTTGAAAATAACTAGAGTTCGTGCTGGTATGCAAATGATCCGCGTTTGGTGCAATGGTGCATAACCGCACACCCTGTGGTGGCGCTGCAAGCACAAACCGGCAGCCTCATAAACTGGCATGTAGTCGATTCCCCAATGAAAGCGAAAAGCACCGGCCAACGCAAGCAAGAGTACAGAGCAACAAGAATGCCAGGTAGACGCCGGAGACGTCGATTTACGCAACTTTCGGACTATCATCGGCGCGCCGTATAGCCCACCACGTGTATCAATCTGACCGTACCGTCCGACTTTGTTGGGAGCAGTGGACACGTGACGGCGCTGCCACACGGCGGAGCGGCTCCGAACAGACCAAGAGGATCGACGGATCGTGCACCAGGCACGAACGGATCCCATGGGGACCCGGTCCACTATACAGGCAGATGTAGCGGCTCCTTTGTGACCAAGAACCATTTCTCGATGCCTCGCAGAAGCGAATCTGCGATCCCAGCGCCCCTTACGTGTGCTGCCATTAACACCGGAACATCGCCGGCTCCATGTGCAATGGTTCCAGGCCAACGCGACGTGGAATGCCACAGACTGGCGACGTGTGGTGTTTAACGATGAGTGCCACTTCATTTTGGGGACAGATGATCATCGTGTCCGGTTGTAGAGGTCCCCGGGTCAACGGCACAATCCCAACCTCGCTATCGAGCGTCTCCCCATCACTACAGGCATTATGGTCTGGGGAGGCATATCCTACGATATCCGAAGAGCTCTAGTAGTGGCACCTGGATCATTGACGGGCCAGCGGTATGTGGATGAGATCCTACGGCCCCATGTGCTTCCATTCGTGGCCGGGATTCCAGGTGCTCTATACCAGCAGGATCATGCCCGCCCGCACACGGCTTGGGTTGCCCGGGACTGCCTACTCCAGACACTTCCATGGCCTGCCCGCTCCTCGGACATGTCCCCTATCAAGCATATGTGGGACCAGTTGAAACGCCGGCTACAGCCGTGACGCACTATCCGGGATTTGGAGCACACCGTCCAACACGTGTGGGCCAGTCTGCCGGAGGACAACATCGGGCATCTGTTCGCCTACATGCCGGACCTTATTGCAGCATGCATCGCCCCCTTCTGTCATCCTCAATAGCGCGTCGCATCGACGCGCTATTGAGGATGACTGAACTGTGTGCCTTTGATCCCTCTGTAATTGTCGTGCAGCTCTGTTTTTGCCATCATGTGTATCATTCATCTGTATCATTACGTCCATAAAATTTCAGTTCAATCTGATGCTTCCTTTTTGGTGCGCAAATTTCATTGTCCGTGAGTGTAGATCAGATCATATGTAGAACATTTTATTTAGGAAGGGAGTGCCTGACCTCAGGTTTTAAACAACCTTTATAAATAGGAAGTAAAGAGATTTGGGCTAGAGTGCCCGATAGGGAAGTGACACGGAAGCGAGGTAGAAAGAGAGAGGAAGACGCCTTTATTTATAGCCGAGTGTCCAGTACCCAGAGTCCGACGGCTTAACGTGCCCATCCGACCCACGGCGGATATTTAGTGGTTCGAGCGTTCGTACCTGCGTGGGACCGAACCTGAGGTTTCTCCATTGAAGTCACGAACGTGGACCACTACGTCACCCGCGGGCCGGCGCCAAATTAGCACATTGAGTGGCCACTTTATTATGACCACCCCCTCAGTACTTTGTTGGGCCACCTTTTGCCTTTAATACTGCATTGATTCTTCGTGGCATGGACTCCACGACATGTTGATAGGTGATTTGTGGAATCTGAGTCCATGCTTGATGAATAGCACTTTCAATGAGTGCGAGATTGCAGGGTTGTGGATCCAGCTGTCTGATGGCTCGTTCAACTTCATCCCACAAATTCTCAATGGGGTTGAGATCTGGAGACTGTGGGGGCCACCTAAGCAAAGTGAACTCGCCGGCATGTTTCTGAAACCAATCTTGTACAATACGAGAACTATGGCAGGGCGCATTATCTTGTTGAAAGTAACCATCGCCATTGGGATAAACCATCCACATGACAGGATGCACTTGGTCCACAACGACGTTTAGATATGATGTGCCAGTCAGACGTTGATCAACACGAATTAAAGGGCCCAAAGCATGCCAGGAAAACATTTCCCAATCCATAACGTTGCTTCCACCAGCTTGAAGGGTTGTAGCAATGCATTTGGGGTCCATGCTTTCGTGCTGTTTCCGCCAAATTCTCACTCGGCCATCGGCATGGTGCAACTGAGAACGTGATTCATCGGACCACATAATTTGTTTCCAACTATCGACTGTCCAATCCTTGTGCTCCTGTGCGAACTGGAGACGTTTTCTCTTGTTAACTGCAGACAGCAAATGTGTTCGAACAGGCCTTCGGCTGCCATATCCCATCCGATGCAGTGTACGGCGAACAGTGCGTGCAGAGATCATTTGAGGGGATCCTTGATTAAGATGGTCTGTAATTTGCTGTACTGTTTCCAGTCTGGACACTCTCCGTTCCGCCCGAGCAGTCATTAGTCGATGACTACCACACGTTGCATGTAGAGACCCAGTTTTTTGGATGACAGTCCAGTCTTTAAACATTTTAACAACAGCTGCTCTGGAACATTTCACGAATATGGCGGTTTTGGTGATACTCACTCCATGGCTTTGAGCTCCTAATCATCCCACATTGAAAGTCCGTCAAATCGCATTTTTTACCCATCTCGTCACCCAAAAATGACTTCTACTACTGTCGCAAGCACTAAGCTTTCCCTTTTTATACTAGCCTTGCCCTCTGGTGGCAACAGCGTGCAGCCATAGCTCATTTGCTTATTAAAACTGTCAGGTGGTTATGATAAAGTGGCCACTCAGTGTATTACGTGTGCAACTTAATTCTCGGCCCCTAACCGCAAGCGATCATAGAACGTCGGCAAATGCAAATAGCTGTGTGCAATAATGGCTGATTGCAGCGCCATCCAACAGCTTTCCAGGCAACCGTAACCGCCCACAGCTGTAATGACAGAAGGGACGAAAGTTGACGGTGAAAGCAATGTCGTTCGAGAAGCAACATTTGAGGCATCGCGTCCTGTTCGTGTTTCAGCTGAAAAACAGTGCAGCGAAAGCCCAGTTAATGATCTGTGCTGTTTTGGGCAAGGCTACTGTGTCCTACAGTACGTGTAAGAAGTGTTTTCAGCGGTTTAAGCAGGGTAATTTTGATCTCCGCGGTGCAGAACGTCCGGGGCAGCCATAGAAAGTTGACGATGAGGAACTGGAACAACTGTTGGACGCAGATCCCTGTCACACACAGTCAGAGCTCACCCAAGAATTCGGAGTAACACGGCAAGCCATTGCAAAGCGCCTTAACAATCTTGGACGGATTCACATGGAGGGCCGTTGGGTGCCCCGCCAACTCACAGCTGCGAACAAGTCTAGGCGCTACGATGTTGCTGTGTCCTTGCTCTCCAGATTCAAGAAGAAAGATTTCCTCCACAAGATTTTGACCCGTGATGAGAAGTGGATCCTCTACGATAATCCTAAGCGGCGCAAATCGTAGTTTTATCCAAGTCAGCCTACCACCAATACCGTCAGAGTGAATAGCTGTGCATATTGAAGGATCAGCACGATGTCTTGCACTATGAGTTGCTCAAACCTTGTGAAACGGTCAATGCTGAGCGTTATTGTCAGCAACTCATTCGTGTGAGTGACGCAATGGAGGCGAAAAGGCCATACACCGGCAAGGGCAGAAGGTCGGTCCTGTTGCTTCAGAAAAACGCGCGTCCTCACATCGCGAAAACGACTTTAAACACGATCACCGACCTGGGATGGGAGATTTTGTCCCACCCGCCGTATTCTCTAGACTTCGCCCCATCGGATTATCACCTCTTTTGCTCCCTGCAACATCACCTGGGTGATACGCCCTTCACTTCTGTCGAGGAGGTCCACACAAGTATTGATGACTTTATCAACTCGAAACAAACCTCTTTTTTCCACAGTGGCATTCGGCAGCTACCTGACCGATGGCTCAAATGTATCCAACACGAAGGGGATTATTTTCCTGATTAGGTACGTATTCGATTTGCTATAATTTGCTGTCAACGTGTCGTGCCTGTGGCCGAGAATTAAGTTGCACACCTAATAATAGCTCATAGCGTTGCTTACAGCTGTCGCGTGTCTAACTCCCAAAAAACAAACTCAACACTTTACTCACGCGTTCCGGGCATGCGTTAATATAGGCAGAGGACCGTACTTATGAATCTAAAATGCTCATGATTTGATCAACACGTGGTATTTTAGCCTGTTTTAAGAGATAAATTTTCAAATTAAAAAAGGATTTCACTTACATTTCTTGAGATTTGTTTGCCAAAACTTGAATTCTTTTGCAGTAACTTTTACCTAGATCTGAGTTATGCTCTGTTTTACGGAGGATCAACTTACATCAAGCTTCTATGAATCGGAGAACGGGCTTTCTGCTCAAAACGTTTTCGCATGTTTCCCCATAAATGCGAATAATCGTTTTCTATCACATTGCGTTATGAGTAACATCTGCATATTTAAGGTATGGTTCGTTTTTGACTTACGAAAAGTTCTGATTTCACAAAACATTGTTTCATTTTATGAGCGTGATGAATACACGCGAGAAGACTTTCTAAGCTACAGGGTGATTTTATATTCATGACACCAATTAACAAACTTATAATGAGGAAAAGTGTAACAAGAAAACTACAGCAGAAGAATGTTCCACACACTTGGGAGTTTAAATCATACTATCAGGAACACCAAGCATCGCTCGGTTAAAGGGGGGGGGCACACAAAAATTTATATTTTGATATGTTATTTCCAAGTATTGTGATGCTAAGACTAAACCATCAAGATTAATAATGATAGACGAATTATGGACAAATTAATTTAGATTAATTCTTCTTATTAAAGTTGAAACGTCCACGTTTCGTAGGGGGTCGACTAGCCATATTTTTTTCATATTGTTTTACCATCCACGTGACACTCTGTTAATAGCAATTAATAAAAATGAACTAATCATACTTTTGCACAGCAGATACGCTCGTCATCAAGTGACTATTCAAAAATGTAATCAAACAAATGCTGTATTAACAGTTTACTTTTTGAAGGGAAAAACACACGAAATCAGCGTTCCGCTGCCTATACTGTACTACGCATCAACTCCAAGCAGCTGGCACAACTCACTTTCTATTATAGAAGAAAATAGAAGTAATGCATAATACGCACACAACGCGTGACATAATGAGGCAGACGGTCGCCAAAGTGTGACATCAGAAAACTTTAATAGGATCCACACACAACGCATGACGTAATGAGGCAGATGGCGTGACAGCGTGCCAACATCTCAATCGCGAGAGTGTGACGCCATAAGATTTCTAAGCATGGGAAACTTTAATAGGACGACGCCGTGACACTAAAAATGTGGTAACTCGGGGTGGTTATTTAACCCACTAAACGACTTTTTCCAATGTCGAGATGAAGCTAAATCGATTTCTAGTACCAGAAAACGGTAGGTTAACCGCTTTCATCAAAATCTTTAGAGTCGTTTTCAAAATAAAATTTATATAGAGACAAGAATTGCTCCTTTAATAGTATGGGATTATGTTCGATGTGTTCCCTTCGCTCCTCAGTAACATGTGGCAATTAGAGTTGGAAACGGGTCAAAATTTTTGGAACTGGATTCGACCGTGACGAATCTGCTTTGAACTATAAATCCGAAATTCAATTTACCTGTACATATAAAACTGAAAGCCCTCACTGACTCACTGTCTCATCACCAAATCTCAGAAACTAGAACTTTCTTATTTGGCAGGAATGTTCCTTTTACAACATAGAGGCGCACTAAGAAAGGATTGTTTCCTACGATAACTTTAAATGGGTCGAAATGGGTTTTTTAAATAACCCAGCTTTGATAACGCTAGGACATTTTGCAATGATCGAGCCATTGTTGCCCAGATACTGAAGCCCCGCCCTAAGTTTTGAATGACTTGAGTTGACCTACTCAGTATATATTTTGTTCTGAATTTATTTAACAAAAAAAAAAAAAAAAAAAAACGGGCCGCTGGTGACCTAGTGGTCAGCGTTCGTGACTGCCATAGGGATGACCTCCATTTCGTTCCTGGGCAGGTACGAACGTTCGAACCACTAAATACCCGCCGTGCGTCGGATGGGCACATTAAGCTGTCGGACCCCGGGTACTGGCCCCCCGGTAATAAATAAGGGCGTCTTCCTCCCACTTTCTACCTCGCTTCCGTGTCACTTTCCTATCGGGCACTCTAGCCCAAATCTCCTAGCTTCCCATTTCTAAGGGTTGTTTAAGACCTGGGGTCAGACACTCACTTCCTAAAATCCTCTACATATGATCTGATCTTTAACAAAATGCGCTGTATCATAATATACTTTGCATTTAAACATTTATTATCATTTGACATATCGAATGTCAAGGATTTTTTATTTGTTCTAATTTTATTAAACAAAAGAAAAAAATGTTTAAAAATATCACGTAAAAAGCGCTGTATCATAATATGCTTTGCATTTAAACATTTATATTATCCTTTGACATATCGAATGTCAAGGTTTTTTGAGCCAAAATCAAATTACCAACATTCGTTATCACCGAAGCAACGGTGATGTCCTATAAGTGGTAAGGTGACTGCAATAAATATAAATACGCGGGTAGATTTTCATAGTACGGTAATTCAAATCTGAAAAAAAAAAAAAAAAAAAAAAAAAAGTTTCTCCCTTGAGATATTAGCGATGGCAACACAATTTTTCTCACGCTTCCAAAAATATCTGACTTGCTAGCTCTTAAATGTACAGTTTCGAACAAAATTGTTTATAAGCAAGGTTCGTTTTACATTTATGCTGAAAGTAACAACGTATTTTGTTGTGTTGTCTATTAATATTTTAACGATGAAAGTGAAGAGTAACGACGTAATTTGACTTGTTTCGTGTAGGCTTGAAGTTATGAACGAAATTTCTTATGTGTCGTCTGGCAGAATAAGTCAGGCAGACATGTGTTTCCCAAAGAGCGAAGAAATGTGCAGTGCATGGCCATTTCAACTGTCGAATTTGTAATGGTGTAGTATCTTACCCTGCCCTTAGTCTTGTATTGCCCTTGCCGTTCCGCAGCTTGCCATGCCCACAATCACAGCGTCAGTCACAAACGTACCCTTGTAATTGTTTGCTACGTGTAGATACCCACAAACCTTACAGTTAATGAAATCTTGTAGAAATTGCAGCATTTGTTTTTCATTTGGAGGTTTAACAACCACTGTGAGCAACTCAAAGGGCTATAAACAGTCACCCGTCCCTAATTTAGGACCACTGGTTCCAAGTAAAGATAAAAATTAGCAGTCGTCACTAGCAGTGTGACGACTGGATAAAACACAGCTGCCGGTATGAAAAGTTGCTTTACTGACCAGGCTTGAAAATTTACCTTTCCATATGGTCTAGTGGTCAAATTATTTTTTCATTACTGAAGAATTTATTTGTGTTTTTTAAAAACCTATAAATTTGCAAGGCATTTTCTATCATCCAACTCACACGTGGGGAAGAACAGTGCTCTGCTCAGTAAATAAGTGGGTGTGATCTATTTATAGATTCACTCTTTAAGAAAGGAGACGTTTTTTTCCTCATTGAAGTTTGAGCACGAACTAATGATAATGGACGTCAGAGCTCCAGCTGGAGCTCTGACGTCACAAACTAACTTCAGAAGCTCACTTTTATTATGTTTTTCTGAAAGTTCATGATTTTGCATTGATTAGTCACTTCCTGCTTATCAACAAAAGCAATAATTATTACTTTTGTTAACAAAAGAATTGAAGTTCAAAATGGGAACTTTAACTTTCCCTTGCGGTCTTTTGTCCCCCATTGAGTCGTGTTTCCTCTGCACGATGAGCACACGGTAGTGTCTTTGGAACATTAATTTCACTTTAAACAAACTAAAATATTTTTGCTCTGCTCTTAATACAACAAACTGTTACTACAGATTGAGAAAACACGCTTTAAGTGAAATTAAATTAAAAAATCATTGTTTGTTCTGGTTATGGAAGAAATATTTGGATTCTTATTGAGTAAATAAATGTTAATGAAACCATTTCAATATATTGGAATCAATTTTAATTTACATTCTTTAGTTTTCATAAAAAAAATATATTAAATACAAAAAAAAAATATTTACAAAAACCATAGAGCTCGTTAAAAAAATTATTCCTACTCCTCCACTGTATGTAATGGTATTATGCTTAGGATGAGAACAGGGTCAGAGGTTGATTTCAGGGAGGTGGGATAGTTTAAGTCTAAAGCTTATGAATACATAAAATGCCTCATTTTTTAAAAAAATGTGCCCTTTTTTCCAGATATGACCTGTTGTCATCCCAAAGTACCCTTTTTTTAAGATCTTACGTTTTGCACACATAACGTGCCCCTTTTTTTTATATAAATGTGCCCTTTTTTAGAAAATTACCCTGCCCTTTTCAATTTCTAGGGTGAACACTAGAGATGGTGATGAGACTTGAACAAACAACAATATCCAGAACCTGCCAGATGATATGTTATTTACACAGCCCCTGGTCATTCAATTTTTCCAACGAATGACTTCCTCCCGTGCTTTTCCAGACTTTCAGTTGACATTACCATAGTTAATCAGAAGCATTAAGTTCTAGGCACTACATCATTTCTGGATTTCATGCAGCCAGTTATGAAAAATACACCACCTGACAAAGTTCCAGGACTGTGAGTATTACTCTGTTAATGGTAGTGGTAAAAATATGTTCTATGGGTAAGGTGACCAGATATCGGAACACTGATTTGAGGACAAAAGGGCGTGGCGTCCCTAAATCGGCAGTTCATTTGGGGACATATACGTACTCAGAATAAATATGTAAATCTTTTTGTCACAAAACTGCATTGCTTCAATAAGTGTGATATTACATATGAAAATTTGTGTCTTAAAATGATATATATTGTAGAATGTTGGTAATTTGTATTGACAAAGTCGAATTATAACGGCGAGAACGTATTAGCAAAAGTGAAATGCTTTATCTTGTATATGTGCCGAATTAAAATCAAGCTGTACACCAAACTAATTGCATGGCGAATTTTTCATTTTGCCAAACTTTTTGGAGAAACTTAGATCAAGTAGTCGAAATTTGACAGCGCCAGTAGTTCAGTGTCCTAGTGTTGGCCACTAACCATTCGTACAAGTGGGAACGGGTTCGAGTCCCGACTGAAACATGGATGGTGTGTTTGTCTTACAGCACTTACTCCCTCTCTTCCCTAGAACGAATGTCTCCAAATTAGAGACAAGTGACTGCTTATAGTCCTTAGAGTTGCTCGCGGTGGTCATTAAACTCGGAAAGAAGAAAACAAGTCAAAATTTGTTTTCACATGAAGCATGTCGGAAAATTAGTACAACGAAAACTACTTTTAAGAACATTTTTCATTAGAAATCTAACCAGCTAATGAGGAAGCGTAAATTCGAGGACATTTGAGGACAAACATCAAAATTTAAGGACAATTTGCGTCCCCAAAGTCATCTGACGTTTTTGATGACAGTAAACTAAATCCGAGGACTGTCCTCAAGAATTGAGGACTTCTGGTCAGCTTATCCATGGGTCAAATTGTTACTGTGTTTTCCCTCTCTTGCAGGATACATGAAGATCTAAAAAAGTGCAGACCTGTCTGATTCTGAAGACTTAACTGTCATGGATTTGAATAGAGAGTGAAAAGTTGACTTCGTTGCTGACTTCCTTGCTGCAAGTCCAGGAAGTAAGCAATGGAGACCTTTGAAATGATCAAAACTGTTTAAGGGAACAATGCCCTATCCTGTGGTCATGTTTTTGAATGGTGTGTTCGCTTTTGCGAGGGAGAGGAAGACATTGGGGTTGACCCAAGGATTGGAAGACTGGCAACCAACCGTTCTGAAGAAATGGTGGGGAAGTTTGCCCTCTGGTGCAGTCACGACTGTTGAATGACAGTACAGATGATGGAGGATGAACCCCATATCAACCGTGAAACAATCCGGCTGATTCTAAAGGAAGATCTCTGGAAAAGGAAAGATTTGCGCAAGGTTTGTGCCGCACAGTTTGACTGAACAGAAAATGCAAACAGTTGAAAGCTGCAAGGCATTCATTGCGGCCTGGGAATCGGACCTTTCGTTGCTGGACCGCCTTGTGACAGCTGACGAGACGTGGTGCTTTCAACAAGATCCAGCCAAAGAGGCAAATCGTGGAGTGGAGGGCACCAAGTTCACCGAGACCCAAGAAGTTTCGCCTGCAGAAGTCAAAAAATCATGGCAATGCTGATCACATTTTTCAACAGCAGCCACATTATTTACAGGTAATGGCTTCCGGAGGGTGTAAAAATCACCAGTGCCTTCTTGTAAGAAATTCATGTGCGGCAGCACCTGTGAGCGCGAGGAAGTTGGCTCCTTCTGGATGGCAACATGCCTGCCCACTCGACATTGTCGGTGACCAGGGCAAGATTTCATCTTTTTTGCTCACTAGCAAATTTTGCTAGTGACCAAATAGTTTGCTAGCAAAACATTTGCATGACTAGCAAGTAAAACTAAATCACATCGTAACTTATTTTCTAATAAAGTTACACAGAAATTTAAATGTGTATAAATATTTTGACTTACCTTTTTGAATAATGAATAGAATCTTAGATAAGTTCAGTGACTATCTTTATTATTAATTTCTAACAAATTCTCATACCACATGAATATATTTCACTGACATTCTAATTCAGATTTCTTCCCATATGGTTTACGCTCAGGGTGTCTGACTTTGTCATCATACCACTTTATAACTGCTGACCGTGGATTAAAAATCTCTTCTTGTGGCCCTTCTACAGTATTTCAATTGTCATCAGAGCATTTAAAGTTTCAACAGACAAATTGTTCCTCCAATCCCCTTGTATTCTTTTTAAAAAACTGAATCCCACCTCACAACATGCTAAGTGGAAGTATCGCACAAATTTCTGCTAAACTTCTACACACTTCATATCTGCCAACTACCACACAATGCCGTAGTTTCTACGGAATTAGTTGCCTGACTACGGAACTCACTATCAAAACTAAGGATTTCAAATTTTTCTTTTGCTATTATTTTTATGATATACACGAGATTCTTACAGGGATTCGTGGAATACCGCTTTATTTAATTTTTTTTTTTGTCATCAGATCATTCTGAAGATCGATATTTGGGAGAGGGGGGGCGTCTTCCATCTGGAGACGAAATTCCGTGCTTCAAAACTTTCGAACACAGTAGTGAAACGGAGTAAGAAAATTTTGCCGTAATCGCAAATTGTTCTCCCAATGTTGTCTTTGTGTCCGCTTTTCTTGTTAAATATCATTTTATTGCATAAATGTTTGCATTTTAGCTTGAAACTGTGGAGAACAATGTGCAAAAACGTAAGTTGGCTGCTGCAAAATTTTTCTGTAATCTTCAGGCATGAGATTCTTCCGCGAATTCAAGGAATTCCGTCTTTACGAAACTAGAAAACGAAAGGTCGACGGAATTCGGATTTTTTCCGTAATCAATTTTTTTTTTTCTCATGATGTTGCCTCTGTCAAGTATTATTGCTCATTAACATTTTACTGGATAATTATTTGTATTTCAGCTTGAAAATACAAGGAAAATTTCCAAAACCAGAAGTCAGACGAAGCAAAAGTTTCTTCCGTAATCGTTTACCCCCTCTACGAACACGTTTCGCAAAAAAGCGTCTATCTATGCCACGCAATAAAGGCGATCGCTTGGCTTAGGGTACGACAGGAGTTGAGGACAAAGTTCGTGGGGCAAAAGAAGGGAGGGTGGCAGAGCAGGTGGTCAAACAACCGATCCATCCCAGAGCTCTGGGTTGCCACAGCAACCATTGCCGACGTCACGTTCAGTTTCTGGCCAATGAGGGCACGATGGAGAGGAGTTTCAATGCGCTTCTACGACAGTTTGGAAGGGATGAAAGATATGGGGAGGATGGGTATTAAGTGTCGAAAGGAAATTGGCGAAAGAAAATCGCTGATCATCGCTGTTTTAACAAGTGATAATAGAAACTGTTATGTAAACTTCGTGGATTAATAATGATTTTTGGTTACTTTAAATAAAGAAATTACCTTACTAGCAATATTTGCTACTGCGATTTTTTTCACTAGCAAATTTGAATTTTCACTAGCTATTTGCTAGTTGCTAATCGGTGAAATCGCGCCCTGTCGGTGACACAGTCCCTCATCAAGTCCGGAGTACCGAGGCTAAACCATCCGCCCTACTCCCCAGACTTAGCCTTAGTTCCCGCCGACTACTTCCTGTTCCCCAAAGTGAAATTGGCATTGAAAGGACTTTTTCATGACTGTTCAGGACATCAAGAAAACCATTACTGAGGAAATGAACAGTGTTACGGTAAACGAATATATATATACATTTTTTAAATGAAGGTTTAATGACCACCGTGAGCAATTCCATGGGCTATAAGCAGTCGCCTGTCCCTAATTTAGGGCCACAGGTTCCAGGAAAGGGAGAGAGCCAGGTAAATGTGTAGTTTAGCGTCCTAAATTATTTCGTCGGAAAAGTGGAACGATTTCAAAAAAGTGAGACATACAAATCTTAAAGTATGTAATTTCATGGAAAATGGTGAAAAAATTTAATCTTTACAGTGTATTTTAAAGATTTTTACCATAATATTTACGTGTAAGTACAACGCTGTGAACGGAAACTGCGGCAGGCCTGACACAACGCCACGGCGACATCAAGCTTTGCTTCGCTGAAACGAAGGTCTTGTTATGGCGGCCATTTTATTGGTGGAAGAGTACAAGAGAAACAGAGAACGTTCTTGAGAGCAAAATGTTCCAATTTGTAGTCTACAGAAAGTAGTTCTTCATTTCTGTCGCAATTTTTCAAAACGAATGGAGACAGTTGCTTCGTCTTAGACATATCATTCCCTGATATGAAACAGAAAGTATGCAGATGCCTTTCTTTCTTCTACAAAGTACAGACCGCATTCTTTTCAACGGAAGTTACGTGGCATAGGAAAATCAAAGTTTTACACCTCCTTTTGACAGTGTTGTTCGCAATTCATTCACACTGCAGTGTTAGAATTAGAAATAAATCTTCTACAGGCCCAGCGGACCACTCAAATTGGCAAATCACTGACCCGTCAAAATGCCCACTGGTATTTGAAAGAAAAACCTTTCACATTTACAGAATATGCAAAAAATAACACGCCCTTTCATCAGAGCTGTATATCAAAAATTAAGAGCAACAGAAGTCGTGAAATTCAATACATGCATATATTAGGTGTGCAACTTAATTCTCGGCCCCTAAACGCAAGCGATCATAGAACGTCGGCAAATGCAAATAGCTGTGTGCGATAATGGCTGCTTGCAGCGCCATCCAACAGCTTTCCAGGCAACCGTAACCGCTCACAGCTGTAGTGACAGAAAGGACGAAAGTTGACGGTGAAAGCAATGTCTTTTTCTTTTCTGTCGAGCAACATTATGTCAGGGCTGGAAAATTACCGGGCGCCTAGAAATTTGGTCCTGGCACCCAACTTTTTTTACTTCAAATTTCGTAATTTGCAGTCATTACTTTGATTTCATAGATGCAAAATGTAACTTCAACAAATTGTAATTTAATAAAATCAAACTCAGAAATTTTCTGCTTTAATCGCATTTATAAATTCTGTCAGCTTTTATCCTGAACAGTGTGTTTCAAACAGAGAAACGCGACGAAATCCTCTGAGTCACGTGACTATCTTGTCAGATCGCAGAAGACATTGAAGATCCCACTGTTTGGTTTAAGTTGCCGGCCGGGGAGCAGAAACAGCAAGACGCAGATTCTCGGAAAGGCTTGTAGAACCGTTTTTCTATTTTCTTAACATTAATTCTATTTAAGATTTCTTTAAATTTTAAAACAAAGGAAGGGAAATTTTCATACATTTTTAACGTTGGCTTCTTGCGTTTAACATGTAAAGCTGTAATTGATAGATCATGCAGACAACTATAAATCGATGCCCCCCCCCCCAATCCTTATTTTATTTTAGCTTTCATTCTTCCATATTTTTCAAACTTCAACTTGACGAGATATAATTGCTTTTCTTGAGCTTTGAATCTTGGAAGCCATATTTTTATGCACTTTTGATGCACCACACACGTTTGGATGTGCGTGGTGGTTAAAAGGGCATAAAAACATTTCGGAAGCTAATGGACGCAATTCCTCCCATTTTTTTTTTTTTTTTTAATGGGGGCCTAAATTTTAATCTAACTGAAAGTTTAATTGAGGCAATATCTTTTTTTTTTTTTTATGAGGATATACTATATTTTTAAAGTGTTTTCTGTCTCCGTGGCCGTCGGCTTTCCGTAAGTTGATGTCGCAACTTTACTTTTTTTCCCATTTTGCTTCCAGAGAGCTTCACTTCAGTATTGTTAGATTGACAAGGTGTATTTTTTTTTTTTTTGTTCTTCCTCTTTATTTTATTTTTAAACCATATTTTTACAACATTTTTATCATCTGTCTTTTACGGTCGCATTACAAGGCATTCCGGAAGTTGGTCGCAGTTTTTGAGCTTTTTGGCTTTGGATAGCTTCATTTCAGTTAGATTGTTGCTGGGCTTTTTTTTTTAATTATTATTATTTCTTTACAGAATCCATATTTGTCAAGCGTTTGCAACATTCCCTTTCGTTTCTGCGGCTTTCGGAAGTTGACGGTCGCATTTTATTTTACTTATTTTTTTACTTCTAGATGGCTTTATCTTGGATTTTTTTTTCTAAAACCACATATTTACGCATTTTTTAACATCCCTTGCTTTGTTTCCGAAGCCGTATTATGCTGTACTCCGGAAGCTGAAGGTCCCAATTTTTTTAGCTATTATTTTCTTCCTAATGTTTCATCTCAGATTGATGAGGATAAACATTTTTTTTTTACATTCTTTGTTTGGATTTTTATCAAAACTATAGAACCCTGAGATTTATAGACCGAATTTGAATTTCATTTAGCAGTAAGTAGTTTGGGTAATAGGCAGTGCTTAATACACTTACATTATTACTCTGACTTTCTTCCGACAACGTCACCATGCATTACGTTTGTGCACGATACTTTGAAATTTGCTTTCATTTCACCTGGCTCCTAGATCTGGAGCTTATTTTTCCAGCCCTGCATTATGTTATTGCTCAAAAATTACTGTTATACACGTTGTAAGTGATAATGTTATTTGGTACAGGATGCTTTCATATAATTATTGCATAATAGAATAATATAGTACAATTATCTAAATAATTAACTCACAAGATAATTCCACTTAGTAGTTCTAATTCTGACTATTATATAGCTCTAATTATTGTACTATTCTCTTTTACGTGCGATATTTCAAAGTAACTTGTACACAAAACTAGCGGATAATGCTTACCTTGGCATTCCTTTCTAGCGACGGGAACATTTCACGCACGTGTTTTCCGGTCTTTGTTGAGGTTATTGTCCTAAAGTCCGTTGTATGCGATGACTGGCTTTACTTCTCACACTTTTCGCTGGGTATACTCATTGGATCTTTGCTTTAGGATTCCAAACATCAATTTTTACCGTTCTTTATACTCGAAATTTTCGCCCATACTCTGGGCATCTTCAGGAGCGTGGCGACTTTACCACCGATGTTCGTGGCTAACTTCGCGCTAATGGAGTCCGATACTCCTTGTTGCCATTCGTCGGAAAAACTTTCCTGGATATATTTCGTTAACAAGCCGGCTGGCGCCATCTATGTTTAGTTAAGACCACTTTTTTTTTTTTAATTTTTTTAATTTCTTCTCCTATCCTGGTTTTCTTGTCTTTTGCCTGTTTTTCTTTTGTTGTTGTTTTTCTTGTCTTATTAGTTCTTTCCACAGGCCCGATAATGTGCTAGGGTCGTTCTGGTTACATACCCTTGCTTTATTTTTGTAGATTAATATTGCTTCTTCCCTCCTCATTTGCCTTTCCGATGTTTTATTGTTTTTTAGCATTTTAATTTCATCGAACTTTGGGAATGTCCGGTTTTCCAATTGAAAGAGCTAAAGAATACCTTATATTTCATCAAGGAAAACAACATCTTCCATTTTGAAGGAAATATATATAAACAAACACAAGGTGGCCCTATGGGATCCCCATTATCGGCATTATACGCAGAAGTGATTATGGCATACCTCAAAAAAGAAATTATTCAAAATTTACCTGAAAAACCAATACTTTATGCTCGATATGTAGACGACATTATTATAATGTCTAAACTTAACAAAGCCAAGCTACAAGATCTAGCACAGCAGTTTAGCAAAATATGTAACACCATAGAGCTAACTATTGAGTTTGAAGAGGATAATTGCCTATCCTTCCTGGGCATTCAACTAAAGAAAAACAAAAATAGTTTTGAATACTCTGTGTTCAGAAAAGCAACTTACATACCTGTACTGATACCATACTCGTCGCACCATCCAGTGATACATAAAAAAAACAGCATAGTAAACTTGATACGGCGAGCGTACACACACACATCTAACAACAGGCTAAAAAATCAAGAGCTAGAGTTTATCTCGAAAATATCACAAGAGTATGGGTACCCGAGCAAGCTAATTAATAAATGGATACATGAGAGTAAAAAGCATATGACTCAGAGGAAAGAAGGCCAAGAAGTGCACAACCAAAGGAAGATGAGAAATAAATAATTGAAATACATTGGAGCTTTCCCATACCTGGAAGGAGTGAGTAAAGAAATCAATAGGCACTGTGCTAAATATGACTTACAACTAAGAAGCTCAGTGCACACCGGGAAAAGTATGACTGTCAACAAAAAAACAGAGGAAAAAATGCTAGAAGAATCAGGAACCTACGAAATTCCAATAGCACACATATCCCCAATATCGTACATTGGAAGTACAAAAAACAGATTAAGAAAAAAGACTTAAACAACACATATCTAACTGGCAAAAAAAAGAAGCCAAAACGGCTTTAGTGCAATTCTGCTTGGAAAACCGGACATTCCCAAAGTTTGATGAAATTAAAATGCTAAAAAAGAATAAAAAATCGGAAAGGCAAATGAGGAGGGAAGAAGCAATATTAATCTACAAAAATAAAGCAAGGGTATGTAACCAGAACGACCCTAGCACATTATCGGGCCTGTGGAAAGAACTAATAAGACAAGAAAAACAACAACAAAAGAAAAACAGGCAAAAAAGACAAGAAAACCAGGATAGGAGAAGAAATTAAAAAAATTAAAAAAAAAAAAAAAAAAAAAAAATACGGGGGAAAAAAAAAGTGGTCTTAACTAAACATAGATGGCGCCAGCCCGGCTTGTTAACGAAATATATCCAGGAAAGTTTTTCCGGCGAATGGCAACAAGGAGTATCGGACTCCATTAGCGCGAAGTTAGCCACGAACATCGGTGGTAAAGTCGCCACGCTCCTGAAGATGCCCAGAGTATGGGCGAAAATTTCGAGTATAAAGAACGGTAAAAATTGATGTTTGGAATCCTAAAGCAAAGATCCAATGAGTATACCCAGCGAAAAGTGTGAGAAGTAAAGCCAGTCATCGCATACAACGGACTTTAGGACAATAACCTCAACAAAGACCGGAAAACACGTGCGTGAAATGTCCCCGTCGCTAGAAAGGAATGCCAAGGTAAGCATTATCCGCTAGTTTTCTGTACAAGTCACAAGATAATGTTTTAGGTTGTCATTTTTATTTATGCACTTGATTCAGATTTTTATTTTTTTTTTCTGGCTTTCTCAAAACTATATCCAACTGCTTGTCTTATCCGATCCGATGCGTAAACGGCATCCTTTGTTGATTTAAACAAGCTATATTTGGAAACTATTGATTTACCTTTCACTTCTTTTTGATCCAAAGTTCAAACATTTGGTTTCTTCAATTATCATTCTTTTTCTTATTTTTAATAAAATCGATTGTCCTTGACATTCGATCCGGCGCTTAAACGTCACTCCTTGATGACTCCGATGTTCCATATTCCGCAATTTTTTCACCAAAATCGATTATTAGCATTTATAGAAGGAGTTCACCTCGCAAAATCATGTAATAGCAATTTGAAGCTAAAGAATTGTAACAGTCCTATTAAAGTATTTAAAATTGTTAAAAATAGTTGAAAAAAACACATTTTATATCCAGCTTCCATACGTTACCAGACTAGTTTCAACAGCATATTTCCGCTGTCATCTTCAGTGGTCATATATGCCAACTTTGCGGCCTGTACTACTTACAATGTCCGTTATCTTCACGGATTCATGAAGAATCCGCGAAGATAACCGACATTGCAAGTAGTACGGTTGTCTTCACGGATTCGTAAAGTAGATTGTCGGTTATCTTAATGGATTCGTGAAGAATCCGTGAAGATAACCGGCATTGAAAGTAGTACAGCAGGCCGCAAAGTCGGCATATATCACGTGAAAAAAAGCAAAAAATTATCAGATTGTGTTGTTAAAAAAATGACAAAAATGATTTATTTTCTGTACCGCAGCAGTACAAATTGGAAAGCTTTCCTGGGAAGAACGTTCTCCCTTGGATTTATTTTTTTGGGATTGGAGGTTTAACGACCACCGTTAGCAACTCAATGGGCTATATAAGCAGTCGCCCGTCCCTAATTTAGGGTCACTGGTTCCAGGGAAGGGAGAGAGCCAGTGCCGTAAGACAAACACAACATCCATGACTCACCGGGATTCGAACCCAGACCCCTTCCGGATGAATGATCAGAAGCCATCGCTTAGACCACTGCGCCACCGGGGCGGCTGCTTTCCCTTGGTCTTGTACTCTTCCACCAACAAAATGGCCACCATGACGAGACCTTTGTTTCAGCGAAGCAAAGCTTGATGTTGCCGCTAAGGCGTTGTGTTACGCCTGCCGCAGCTTCTGTTCACAGCGTCATACTTGCACGTAAATATTACAGTCAAAAATCTTTAAAATACACTATAAAGATTCAATTTTTTCATTATTGTCCATGAAATTACATACTTTAAAATTTGTACGTCTCACTTTTTCAAAATTGTTTTAACTTTTCCGACGCTAAACTACACATTTACAAAGAGTTACCGTAAGACAAACACAACATCCATGCCTCGCCAGAATCTGAACCCGTACCCATCTCAGATGAATAATCAGATGCCATCGCTTATACTGTACCACCAGGGTGGCATAAATGAATTCAAAGTGTTTCACACATTTAGTGGAGTGGTCAAAATGATGTATCTATAAGAAGGGAGAATGCTTTGAATAACCATAACCACAGTTGGACTCAGTGTATTAAACTTTCCTCATAACGGCAGCTGTCCTGGAAGTTTGTCAGACAACGTACTTTTAAGTACCTTTAGGAATTTTTGTCAAAAACTAAAGACCTTTAACACCCTGAAAAAAAAATTGAGCACTTCTCAAGGATTTATAGGGACTGTGGGAACTCTGTTTATAGAACAGAAATCAAATCTCCATAAAAAAAATTTTTGGCTTTATTTGCTTGAATTCAACAAAGTAAAAAACCCGTATGAGTGATTCAAAATTTTTTACATATTTATACATGCATGAAATGCAATAAGAGAAATGTTTCAATGATAGTTCAGCAGATACTTACCAAATAAAATTATACCTGAAATATTCAGCTATTTACAATGATAAATGGAACAACAGCAGCACCGATAACTTCTAATTTCTTGTCTAGTGATGGTCCATGTCTCCACTTATCCATTTCTTCTTCATAAACTTCCACTGCAAAACATGTCAATGCAGTGTCGTTAAAAACATAAAGCTTATTGCAACAGGAAAGTAATTTGCATCTCCACATGGGATTATTCATAGATGCAATGAATGCCCATTCATTATTAACAAAATCAAATACTTCCGCTGTGGTCATTGATCCACTTTGGTTGCGCCCACCACATACATACATTTTACCATTTAGGGTGCAACATCCCAAGCCAGCTCTTTTAGTGAGCATCGGAGATGACATGCTCCACATTCCTGTTTGCATATTATACTTTTCTACAGAATTATGGTAACAGTCCTTATCCTTTCCACCTAAAACATAAATGAACTCTTCGTAAGCTGTAGCACCTGGTGAATTTCGACATGTTTTCATACATCTCAGCATAGCAAAATCCTTTGTTTGGGGATCAAAGCATTCAACAACATTTGATGCCTTCCCCTTACAACTCCACCACAAATGAATACCTTATTTTGATGTGCTACAGATCCTATATAT
The DNA here is from genome assembly GCA_039090855.1 of Macrothele yani. Lineage (NCBI taxonomy): Eukaryota > Metazoa > Arthropoda > Arachnida > Araneae > Macrothelidae > Macrothele > Macrothele yani. The sequence continues at coordinate 98,778,377 of CM077031.1, forward strand.
CTTCTGGGATATTTCATGCCTCCACAGGAAGAACATCTAATCGTTTCTAAATCTAATATTTGTGTAACATCTTTAAGGAAACAATATATCTTTTTATTCACTGCAACCACTGCATGATAATGTGTAATAACACTGTCACTATTAATCTTTCTAACCATCCATTCTTCATTCTGAAAATTAAAGCTGTTGCCCACATAATTTTTCCCTTGGAGCAAAATGCAGATGTTTAAATTTCCTTTAACATCGATTTTTTGATCATTCCTGAAGAGATTTCGTGGCAATGTAGGAAAACTGCAAAGTTCATTCCGTTCTTCAGGAACCAAATGATAAAATGTTGCCTCCTCAACAATATCTCTACATGCATGTGATGCTCGTATCAGTTCTTCTTTAGCCACAAAATTTTTGATATAGCGGGCACGTAGAAACGGAAAACGAATATTCTTCAGGAGATCTAGTAGATTGTCCTTCCTTTCCTCGGGACAGTTCTTGACCCACTTCAAAGCACTTTCGAAAATCATTTCCTCACTCACATTCAGTTCATCACTGCGAATAAACTTTTTCAGTAAAGAGAATGATATGTTCAAGAATTTCTCGGTCATCATTATTTCACTGAAATTTTTTATAATGAAGTTATCAACCATTTCTGTTAATTCTGGACAATCTTGTGATAATGAATATCTTCGAATGTCTAGCACATTTTCCGTGTCCAGTCGGTCATTCAAAAACTGGCAGCATGCATTTTTAACTTCATCCACTTGCAAAATGCAGGCACTTGACAAAAGCATCTTAACATTTTCCATTGAAATTTTCACTTTGCATGTGTAAGCATATTCAATTAAAGATTCACAAGCATCACAATCTATGTCAGAAAAGCCAATTGTTTTCATTGATGCATATAGTCCCTTAGATGAAAACTCTTTATAGAAAAATGGTATAGCTGCTGCTAAAATAATGCGATGTGCCGATATATAGCGCTTTCCAACTTTGATGGTAATATCACAAAATTCTGTCCGCTTATTTCCAAAAAAAGAAAAGCTTCTTTTTTGCAGATCAACACAGTAAAACTCACACTCATCTCTGAGAACCATGGTTCACTTGACTGCTCCGTCAGTTTATAAAAGTTTTTCTTCTTTGCAAACACATGACTTTACTGGCACTTAATGAAAATCAAAGGCGCTATTCACAGAACTTCAAAGAAAAAAAAAACGTAGACACTATTCTTTGAGGTTTATTTCTTACCTGATTAAATTGCAATAATCACGTGTCAGGATCCGAAATTCGAATGCACCACCTGTTAATCAGAGTTGCCAACTCCCAAAACCAAAAAACAACTAACTCAGACAAAAAAAAATCTAAAAATCCGCCAACTCAAACCGTAGCCCAAACTCGATCAGCCCCCGTTATTGTGGACCAAAGTGAACTAGAATGACTGGTGCCGAAAGCGACGGATTTCTGTGCCTCGCTCTCATCATTCTGCCGCCACATGGCGACTTGAAGCGATTTGGGGACATATACGTACTCTAATTAATTATGCAAGTCTTTCTGTCACAAAACTGCATTGCTTCAATAAGTGTTATATTACATGTGAAAATTTGTGTCTTAAAAGGATATATCTTGTAGAATGTTGGTAATTTGTATTAGCTAAGTAGATTCGGCGAGAACATATTAGCAAAAGTGAAATGCTTTACCTTGTATATGTGCTAAATTAAAATCAAGCTGCACACCAAACTAATTGAGCAGCCCCGGTGGCGCAGTGGTCTAAGCGATGGCCTCTGATCATTCGTCCGAACGGGGTCCGGGTTCGAATCCCGGTTAGGCATGGATGTTGTGTTTGTCTTACGGCACTGGCTCTCTCCCTTCCCTGGAACCAGTGACCCTAAATTAGGGACGGGCGACTGCTTATAGCCCATTGAGTTGCTCACGGTGGTCGTTAAAAATCCAATAAAAAAAAAAAAAAAAACTAATTGAATGGCGAATTTTTTCAATTTGCCAGAGTTTTTGGAGAAACTTAGATCAAGTACAGTTGAATTTTTTTTTTTTTTTTTTTTTTGATTGAAGGTTTAACAACCTCCGTGAGCAACTCAATGGGCTATAAGCAGTCGCCCGTCCCTAATTTAGGGTCACTGGTTCCAGGGAAGGGAGAGAGCCAGTGCCGTAAGACAAACACAGCATCCATGCCTCACCGGAATTCGAACCCGGACCCCTTTCGGACAAATGATCAGAGGCCATCGCTTAGACCACTGCGCCACCGGGCCAGTTGAATTTGACCGCGCTAGTAGTTCAGTGTCCTAGTGCTGACCATTCGTACAAGTGCAGAGTCGTAGCGATGGGGGAGGGGGTCAGCAGGGGCGGCCGCCCTGGGTCCCAAGCCGGAGGAGAGCGCCATCGAGACGTAGATTTTTTTTATAAATGTGAAATTAATTTATACGCGTAATTTAAAAAATGTATACAATTTAAACGTTATTATGTTTTAAGGATAAAATGGTGACCAGATTAACGCTCCTGGCAATTCTCTCAGTAGAAAAAGATATTGCTAAAAATATTAATATGAACAAATAATAAATGATTTTGCTGTTATTAAAGCTCGAAAGGTACATTTGTAAATACAAAATCTTTCTGTTGAGGCTTAAGCTACTTGTACATATTTTTTCTGTTATTCATAAACACTTGAGGTAGCAATCAATTATAAATGAAAATTATTCTTCATTCAAACTATGTACAATGTTTTTTCTTCTACAATCCCTATTGAAGCTCATATAATCACCACACGCTATTGAATAGGATTACCTATATAAGTTATTTATTTTTTTAAATATATTATGAGTAATATTTTATATAAAAAATTAACATTTTGTTACTATTTCATACAATTAGCAAATTATATCGGGACAATAATTGCAAATAACAATAAAAAATAGCACTATTTTTATTATACAGGTATTGTACTATATCTGCAAACAGGTATATAATAAAATCTGACACCGTCACCTGTTCCCGTTGCAGTGGGGCAGGGAGGCGCCAATTTTACTGCTTACCCCGGGCGCCAATACCTCTAGCTACTGCCTGACAAGTGGATACGGGTTCGAGTCCCGACTGAAACATGGATGGTGTGCTTGTCTTACAGCACTTTCTCTATCTCTTCCCTTGAACGAATGTCTCCAAATTAGAGACCGGGGACTGCATATAGTACTTAGAGTTGCTCGCGGTGGTCGTTAAATTCTGAAAGAAGAAAAAAACAATCAAAATTTGTTTTAACGAGAAGTATGTCGGAAAATTAGTACAACGAAAACTACTTTTAAGAACATTTTTCATTTGAAATATAACGAGCTAATGAGGAAGTGTAAATTCGAGGACACTTTGGAACAAACATCAAAATTTGAGGACAATTTGCATTCCCAAGGGCATTAGACGTTTTTGAGAACAGTAAACTAAATTCGAGGACTGTCCTCAAGAATTGGGGACTTCTGGTCAGCTTAGTTTTCAGTCTTCAAGATGTATTTATTTTTTAATTAAAGATGATTGCCAAAAATCCCGTTTTCAGAATATTGTCTTTTATTTACGTAAAGCATTATTTTTCACACTTTTAACCATTATTAATAGTTCTTTTATAATTTTGCGAGAACTCGAATCTACGAAACTTGCTCAAGAACGCAAGTTCGTTATGGTGGACCTTACATCTACTTAGAAAAAAAAACTATTAAAAGACCATAAAATAAATAAGTAACGTTTTCAAAACATTGTTACCAATGCAAGCAATATAAAATAACATAATAACCAGGACTCGGTAACATATATCATTAAAAAATTTACGACAGAATGTGTAGGAATCAGGATGTAGCAGACATGTGACTCACAGCATGGCAACGAGCCTTAGCAACGTAAGTGAAGCACAACCAGCCCCATTGAAATGATGGCGTCTTACTTTGAAACTTTAACTTCCGAGTACAAAATGCGGTATTTGGAAAAAGTTAAAGAGATTGAAGGAAAAGATCCTTATGTGTTTATGGAGAAAATAGGTACGTAAGTAAAGCCCTCCCCCCCTCCCGCCAGGTGCCGAGAACTGGGTAAAAAAAGATAGGTTTACTTCCTTTCCAGGAATCGCTGGTTTTGGATAAAACTCCCCTTGGCAAGGTTCTATGCCTCTTTGAGCGTTTAACTCAACGAAAAGTGTCTAAGCTCTGGGAAGCAATTTCCAGGTTTTAGAGAAATGAGTAAAAACTTTTTTCTTTTAATTTTTTTTTTCGTAAAATTCTGTTGAAAAGACAAAATAATTTTGCTCTGATTTGTGCCCTATAATCTATTTATCCGTAAATAAATTTAGCAGCATAACACCGACCTGTAAACAGATCTAGACATTAAAAAGAATTTCATTTGGACAATAATTTTAGCCATTATTTGCATCTTTCGTCAAAAGTATGCTTCAGCTCCAGGTAAAAATCCAGGTGTAATAAAGATAAAATCAACTCTAGTTTGGGGGTGAAATATCATATAGAACAAAGTAGTAAACTAAAAAACCCAATACCGACAGCCAAATAACCTTAAAAGCGAAAAGCCGAAAACTTGCAAGCAACAGTGAGTCAAAGGAACGGTGTGCTCGAGATCTAAAAAATACAGAAGAGCCACAGATTTGATTTTAACTAAAAGTCAGGTTTGCTAACAAATTAGCTTTCAGCCCTATAAAAACTATGAAAAGTTTCAACACCCCCTAGATCAACCAGGAACCTTCTGAAAAGAAGCCCATGGGGGAAAAAACACATGCACAGAAATGCCGATTAGGGACCGAAGCGTTTATTTCAAAAACATTTTGATTAAGAGACAAACTCTAAAAGGTGTTCTATAAGAAAATAGTCAGTAGCAATAAAATTTATGCAAAAAAAACCCCCAGCCAGCGCCTTTTAAATTAAACTTGAAAACTTTGAATCAACGAATGAAATGCTTGGTCCAATAAGTGCAAGCATTGCACTCCAATAGCGTTTGAACAAGTGAAAAATAGATTCTCTGCTTTACCAGAAATCACTGATTTCTGGATTATACTAACATTTAAAAGGTTCTCTGCCTTTGAAGAATCTAACTCTTCAATAAAAAGTGTTTTCTAAGATCTGGGAAGCGATCTCTCTTCGTTTGGCATGTAAGCGAATTTTTTCTGTACTGCTTTTAGAGACAGCAGCTAGTAGCCTGAAAAAGACTTACGTCTCGATTTCTCTATTACCGCAATTCATAATGCCACAAAAATCTAGGCATTTTGGCTTCACATTTTTATAAACACCGACCGCTAATGATTTCACTCCACACACTAAGTGCAGGACCATGGCTTTCGGCGATTAACTTCCGAGGCAGGACAGCCCGCTATGCTTGTCCTTCAGGAACTTGCAGGGACTGTTGCCATTTCACTGAAACTTATCGATGATGTCACGTACACACCCTCATACTACAAGAAAATATTTCTGTTACAGAACGTATATACCAAGGAGGTTAGAAGAAGGAGGAGGTGGCAATAGCCTCTCTCACCGTGCTTCTGGCGTGACGCCACTTTTTATCAGCTGACTACGCCAATGCGCCCAATCCGAGAATCTCCTGTATATCTCTATGGGGAAATCGCGATTTTCAACGGGTTTTTGGACCCTTATTCTACCCATACAGTCATGAAAAAATTGAGGCTGAAATATTCATTCCCATTATTATAAAATTCCAGAAAAAATAGGAAAATATATAGTGGTATTTCTTTAAAAACTTGGACAAATAATGATTTTTTGAGCAGAACTGCATACTGTGTATGGTTACTTGCATACTGCGCTTGTGCAAGTAGCCATGTTTCAAATATTATCAAAACTCTAATGTTGAGAAATACGAAGGCCGAAATATTCCTTTTTTGCATCCTTGTTTTGCATGTGCTAAGCGTGACTGCTTCAGGCACAGGAAGTTACGTCCCGTTGCCGCATTCCCGCAAACTCGCACCACCTCAGAGAGAGGATCAAAACAGCTGCTCTGTTTCGGCTTCACTGAAAACAGGTCCTTTCACCTCCTCTTCTTCTAACCTCCTTGGTATATACCAAGGAGGTTAGAAGAAGAGGAGGTGAAGGGAACTGTTTTGAGTGAAGCCAAACCAGATCAGCTGTTTTCTGCCTCTCTATGAGGTGGTGGGAGTCTGCGCTGTGAGAGTTCGCGAACGTGACGTCACTTCCTGTGGCTTAAGTAGTTTTGCTTAGCGCATGCAAACCAAGGATGGAAAGAAGGAATATTTCGAAGTTCTTATTTTTTAACATTAGGCTTTTGGTTATATTTTAAACATGGTTACTTGCACATGTGCAGTATGCATGGTTACTTGTACATGGGCAGTAAGTAACCATTCGCACTATGCCTTTCCGCTCAAAAAATCATTATTTTGTTCAATTTTTTAAAGAAATACCAACACATATTTTCCTGGTTTTTTTTTTAAATTTTGTATTATGGGAATGAATACTTCAGCCTCAATTTTTTAAATGCCTGTATGGGCAGAGTAAGGGTCCGAAAAACCCGTTCAAAATGGCGATTTCCCCATAGAGATATACAGCAGATTCTTAGGTTGGGCGCATTGGCTTAGTCAGCTGATAAAAAGTGGCGTCACGCCAGAAGCACACGGAGAGCGGCTGTTGCCACCTCCTCTTACTTCTAACCTCCTTGGTATATACCCCTCCCTTTTCTTTACTAATAAAAAAGAAAAAAATACATTTATTTTTCTGATATAGGACAAATCATTCCTTAAGTTGTGTAATTTATATATTCTACCTCTTTTTTTCTAAGATTTTATTTATTACTCAAATTAAATGTAAGATCATTTTAATATTCTACCAGAATGTCTAGGGATTTTACTCGAAGAACAGGTTATTTTTCTTGGAAATTTACTACCTTTGTTCCATTATTTATGCATTAATATTAGAAAATAAGCCCTGGCTCCAGTTCATATCGGCATGGGTCCATGCCCACACTGAGCTCGAGTGGGTTCAGGAAAAGATTAGGCTGAAAACCAGAAGCCTAGTTTATACCAAGGTTCAAAATGTATCAGATAAGATGTTTTTGAATTATATTTCAGCTAGAATTAATACTCAGAGTGCATTGAAAAATGTAAGGGTATATACTCTGTTAAGCCTTATATGAATCAGCCTTATATGAATGTTACAGCTGGATAAGAATCATTGATATGTGGCAAAAATGGCGCAGAAATTTATAATAACTATTAATTTTTAATAACCCCATTAAATTTATAATAACTGTTTCTTTCTATAAACTATTTTTCAAAGTTCAACTCCACAACAATGGCTATCAAGCTTACGATCAGAACGCGAAATATTTTTCTCCCATTGAGACAGTGAAAGCACATCAGTAGGTGTCTTAAATTACGATGCTTTGCCAACATCTTTGTAATCACTTTGACAATTTGGCACAAAGCATTTTCTGGAAAGTGTTGATCGCAATTTTAACTGAGTAATAAGCTCTCTAGTGTCGTGGGAAATTGTATTTTAAACGTTTATATATATAAAACAATTAACGAATTCTAGTCCACCTTAACACAGATAAACAACTGCCCAGCAACGCACGACAACAAGAAAAGTAGGGGACGATTGTAGAACAGCGCCACCAAACGATGTTCTAAAAACCGTGACAACTTTTAACTTGCCGCCCCGGTGGCGCAGTGGTCTAAGGCTCTGGCCTCTGATCATTCGTCCGTAAGGGATCCGGGTTCGAATCCCGGTCAGGCATGGATGTTGTGTTTGTCTTAAGGCACTGGCACTCTCCCTTCCCTGGAACCAGTGACCCTAAATTAGGGACGGGCGACTGCTTATAGCCCATTGAGTTGCTCACGGTGGTCGTTAAACCTCCAATCAAAAAAAAAACTTTTAACTTGGGCCGTATAGCGCGCCTTCGGCACCAATCATTCTAGTACACAATACCCCCGTAATAGTAAATGCCTTCCGATTTACTTGATAACCCTTAGTCTCGGTGGCAACATGTTACGCTAGAAACCAATGGACCGCCGCCCCGGTGGCGCAGTGGTCTAAGGCGTTGGCCACTGATCATTCGTCCGTAAGGGTCCGGGTTCGAATCCCGGTCAGGCATGGATGTTGTGTTTGTCTTACGGCACTGGCTCTCTCCCTTCCCTGGAACCAGTGACCCTAAATTAGGGACGGGCGACTGCTTATAGCCCATTGAGTTGCTCACGGTGGTCGTAAAACCTCCAATAAAAAAAAAAAAAAAAAAAAAAAAAAACCAATGGACCTTATTCATGTGACGTCAAAAGTGGATTTCTGCGGACCAACATGGCTGTTGATTTTTTTTTTGATTGGAGGTTTAACGACCACCGTGAGCAACTCAATGGGCTATAAGCAGTCGCCCGTCCCTAATTTAGGGTCACTGGTTCCAGGGAAGGGAGAGAGCCAGTGCCGTAAGACAAACACAACATCCATGCCTCACCGGGATTCGAACCCGGACCCCTTTCGGACGAATGATCAGAGGCCATCGCTTAGACCACTGCGCCACCGGGGCGGCACATGGCTGTTGATTCAATGTTTTCGCTATTTGATTATCCCTTACTGTTGCCTAATTTTTACAATCCTAACGTCATAAATTCTGCCGAGGAATTAATAGAGCTACAGGGCGAAGAAGAAGAAATTCATTTCTTAGAAAAACAAATCAAGGTTACAAGGTTGCACTCTACTCGTGCTGTGACGAATGCCGGCCGCACCATCGGCAATCAGCATCTTCTTCCCAGCTCAGTTGCCGAGCGCCCGATGAATGTGTCCTTCTACCCGTTGCCCTCAGAGGTAACCGATACAGTTTGATTTGCGGTTCTTACGTTATTCGGTCGTGTGGTTGGAACGATTCAGACATATTCTGCTGCCCCTAAAGACCCCGAAGACTGCTCTGCACTCGTCGCGTGGGTAGGGTTGTTTTTTCTTCCCGGTGGATGTCCAGACCATCCCGACTCAATTTCAGGCCAAGTGCGGTAACCAGATCCGCTATATTGATGTGCTCACTGAACATCACGGCATGCAAGAAGTTTGTGCACTTTTAAGAGCAGTGTCCCAATCCTGCTACTGCTCCACAAGATTCAGCGCAGGTGACTTCTCTTCAATCCTCTGACTCGCCCTTGCTTACACGACTATCGTCTGAGGCACCTTTCAGACAAGAAAGTGCTCCGACATCGACTGGTGTGCAGCCATCTCTCTCGCGTCCGCTTTCCCAGTGCTGCCGGAGTCCTCCAAGTTCCGCGCCCCTGATCCACCAGCTGATTCTGCAGATGACCGTGTCGTGTCAGACACTGAAGTATCAATTGCAGATACTGACGGTGCTTACACCAGTGCAGAACAGACCATGAGTGACACCTCTGAGCATGATCACAGCGCTCGCCCAGATAAGAGGGCGGCTCCCAAACCTCCTCGAAACACCACCAAGCGAGGGAGAGCTGCTGAGAGCTCCACTCGCTCCTCTTCCCGGACTTGCCAGAAACTATCGTATCTTCAAGACTTTGATACCACTTCTGACCCTTCCTCTCCAATGGTATCATTTGAGGACTTTGATCAGACTCTACGCGAAACATCATTCCCGACTTTGCCTCTTGCATATGAGGAGCTGCATGCTCTCACCTGTTACACGCAAAAAGCACACGGCTTCCTCCAGTATGCGAAGACCCATGAAACTGGACTTCCTGCTATCCTGCAACAGCTTTCCGATCTGGACAATCTTGTGGACAATTCTTCTTATTTATCCGGTCCTTCCGCTAAGACGGCCAAGTTCATTCGCAAACAGATCCACGGACTCAAGATTTCTATCACCAGGGTCACCACGTCGCCGGGTGACCTGGCGCTTTCACGGTAGTTTCCTTCAACTGCCGGGGGTTTGGATCATACGAGGTGAATTCCGCCGTGCATGAGGACATCTCGGCAATTAGTGCCGAAGTCCTCTTGCTCCAGAAAACGTGGTGCTCGCCTACAACACCATTCCATCAGTGGCGCCGATGGCAGTACACCCTCCATCATGCCCACCGTGTACTGCGTTCAGGCGGAATTGCTGTCGGAATACATCACCCTTTTCGTCCATCTATCACTTCTGTTGCTGTTAACAACTTATTTACCGATCAATTACAGTGTTTTACATTTTGTATCAATTGTGCACCATGTCATATCTTTAATGTGTATATTCCTACTGACGACTCTCAACTCCATCCGGGCCGCCCCGGTGGCGCAGTGGTCTAAGGCGCTGGCCTCTGATCATTCGTCCGTAAGGAGTCCGGGTTCGAATCCCGGTCAGGCATGGATGTTGTGTTCGTCCTACGGCACTGGCACTCTCCCTTCCCTGGAACCAGGGACCCTAAATTAGGGACGGCCGAGTGCTTATTGCCCGTTGAGTTGCTCGCGGTGGTCGTTAAATCTACAAAAAAATTTCCATCCGCCTTTTCATTGCCTTCGGACTGCGCTCGCGGCGGCCCCCCCACCCCGAGGACTTTTACATCCTCACGAGTGGTTTTAACTGCACTCTACAGCCATTGCTTGACCGCACATCTACAGGGGGCGGGAGCACCGCTCTCTTCTTGTCGATCTGCTTACTCAACTTATTACCGATTTCCATTTTGTTGACTCGTACCGGCATCTTCACCCGGACATCATTTCTTATACGTACTTGGCGGAATTCTCCAACACAAGGTTCGGCGGCAGCACGTCTCGATCGCATATAGGTCATCCCACCGCTGCTACCAGCGATCACTGCGGCTAGACATCATCCTTCTACCTCCTCCGACCATTGTGCTGTGGCGTTTAGCATTTGCGTTTCCTCTTTCCCGCCTTCCAGACAACGCTCCTGGACCTTCGATGATTCCTTACTTATGGATGTGGCGTTTTGCGCCGACGTCCACCGTTTTCTTGCTGATCGACAACATCTCATCAGTACCGCTCCTATTATCCCTCGTCTATGGTTAGACATCAAAAACGATCTTCGTCTGCTCGTACGCTGTCTTTCGTTCGCTACTCGTAACGAACGTGCGAAAGATATTTGTAATCTCCGTTGCTCCTTGGCTGCAATCCCCTTACAAGATCCTTATTACCTTGTTGTTCAGGATGCTTTACGAGCGAAACTCTATCCGCTCGCCGTGGAGGCTACTCGCAGGTTGAAGATGCTTCATCTTTCTTCGCCGTAGATTTCCTACGAGGAGCTCTCACGTACCGAAAGAACAAGTGTGATGGTACCATCAGGTAGGCGAAGGTGGTGTAGTCGAAAACGCTACCCCACCTTCGCCTACCTGATGGTACTATCTCATCTGACCCTTCACGTCTATGCACGGAAGATCGGCGCTTTTTCCAGGACAAATTCCATGCGGTGGTGCCTACTGATGCTATCTCTTCCTCCCCTCTTCTTTATGCTCTGCCTCAGGTCCCACCCCAACTCTGTGATATGCAAATCTTTTTGTCACAAGACTGCATTGCTTTTTTTTTTTTAATTGGAGGTATAACGACCACCGTGAGCAACTCAATGGGCTATAAGCAATCGCCCGTCCCTAATTTAGGGTAAGTGGTTCCAGAGAAGGGAGAGAGCCAGTACCGTAAGACAAACACAACATCCATGCCTAACCGGGATTCGAACCCGGACTCCGTTTGTACGAATGATCAGAGGCCATCGCTTAGACCACTGCGCTACCGGGGTGGCCTGCATTGCTTCAACAAGTGTGATATTACACATTACAATCTATGTCTTAAAAAGATATATCTTGTAGAATGTTGGTAATTTGTATTGACAAAGCAGAACTATGATGGCGAGAACATATTAGCAAAAGTAAAATGCTTTAACTTAGGCACATGCGCTGAATTAAAATTAGGCTGCACACCATAGTTATCGCATGGCGAATTTTTCATTTTACCAAAGTTTTTGGAGAAACTCAGAACAAGTACAGTCGAAGTTTGACAGCGCCAGTGGTGCATTGACTAGTGCTGGCTACTGACTACTCGTACAAGTGGGTGCGGGTTCGAGTTCCGACTGAGACATGGATGGTGTGTTTGTCTTTCAGCACTTGCTCTCTCCCTTCCCTAGAACGAATATATCCAAATTAGAGACAGATAACTGCTTGTAGCCCTTCGAGTTGATCGTAGTGGTCGTTAAATCCAGAAAGAAGAAAAAAAAAGTCAAAACTTGTTTTCACAAGAAGCATGTTGGAAAATTAGTACAGCGGAAACTACTTTTAAGAACATTTTTCATTGGAAATCTAAAGGGTTAATGAGGAAGTGTAAATTCGAGGACATTTGGGGACAACCATTAAAATTTGAGGACAATTTGCGTCCCCAAAGGCTTCAGACGTTTTTGGGGACAGTAAACTAACTTCGAGGACTGTCCTTAAGAATTGGGGAACTCTGGTGCAATGGTCTGGTCAGCTCAAGTGGTCAGCTTACCCTTAGTGATATTATATCGGTTTATCGGTAGTCGAGGCATATCATCTGTGACGTCAGCATGGTACCCAAGCGTTCTGAACTTAGCATCTCCCCTACGAACACACCATTGCAGTATCCTTACCCGTAATCCGTATCGTTTGTGGAAGGAAGAGGAACAGAAGCACATGTTATGTGTTTGTGTTGTAATGGTATTTAAAAAATTCTGTTAATGACGTAATTTATTTTGCTTTTGAAGAAATATGTTGACTAAGGAAGATTGTTTCGTATGCAAGAAATCATTATCTAAATATAAATGTCCCATTTGCTTGATGAAATAGTAAGTTATGGAAATTTTTACATAGCTGTAGTTTTTCATGATTTGAAGTTACGTTACCCATTGTAGTAAACAGTAACAAGCGTTGGCCCAGGTTTTGAAATGTGATACCCATTTTTCTGAAATTCTGCCTGTTTCTGTGAAATTTTTGTATGTAGAGCAATTTTACCAAAAATAAAAAACAACAACCCTGAAAAGTATAACAAATTCGAAGTGATATCGATTTTTAGATGACGATCAACTTTATCAGATCAGGACTTACAAAATGCCATTTCACAGATGCAGCAGTCATAAAAATGGTTGGTTTGGGAGTATAAATAAGAAATACAGTTAATTGTTTGGGTATCTGCTCAAAAAGGGTGATTTTTCAAACATACACATTAAATGCTTCTGTGCCGCCCCGGTGGCGCAGTGGTCTAAGCGATGGCCTCTGATCATTTGTCCGAAAGGGGTCCGGGTTCGAATCCTCCCTGGTGAGGCATGGATGTTGGGTTTGTCTTACGGCACTGGCTCTCTCCCTTCCCTGGAACCAGTGGACCTAAATTAGGGACGGGCGACTGCTTATAGCCCATTGAGTTGCTCAAGGTGGTCGTAAAACCTCAAATCAAAGAAAGAAAAAATGCTTCTGTTCAACACGTCAATAATTATTTTGATGTATCCACCATAGCTCAGACTTTGCTGACATATATTCGCCGACAATACGACCATTACGGTATCTCAGTTGTAGTATTTATTAAAAGTACTAGAAATAGTTTTAAAACATACCTTATTGTACTCAGGTCAGCCTGTTTAAAATCCATTATTCATCAACTCCAGTGCAGGCCCGACGGGAGGGGAGTCGGTGCTGTAGCACCCGGGCCTGGAGCCTATTTCTAAAGTAATTTTTTTATAATTATTATTTTATGTTGTGTGAATATTTTTTGTTAAACCTTCCACGTTCGGCCCAAAAATAGTTTTATGAAGCGACGATAGATGGCAACACGTTATCGCTACATCGTGAAGCGTTTCGTTACGTTGTGAAAGTGGCAAAGGAAGTGAATAATATGGATGAAAGGTGGCGCTTAAAAGGACCTTTTTGAATGTTGATTGTGGCATATGGGTGAAATATTTATTTTAACGGAAGAATATGAAACTGTGTAGCTAGCAGAATAAAAGCAAGGAAAGTTTTATCTGCCAGGGAAGAACTGTCTGATCGCAGGAATCAGGACTTCAAAGCAATGTTCAGAGAAAAGACGGCAATTCCGTCTGAATAAATATTCCAGAATATGGTCTGCCAAGTACATTTACATTGTGAGGCTAGCATAAACTGTGAGACTAGTTGTCTGCAATACGAATACCAGTCGCTGACTGTCTCAGTGGTGTGGCCATGTGAGGTTTCTTCAATCGCCTCATCGTAAGACGATCCTTTGGCGAAACAATACGTGAGAATCATCACTCTATCAATAGGAATCTCAGCACAAAAAAAAGAACACGTACCAAGTGTGCGGGAAGAGTATTTATCATTCCCTGAAGCGTACTTTTTCCGACACATGAATTGTCCAAAACGATGAGACGCATCGACACATAGTCATGAGATGGCTGAATGCATTTCACGTGCGAGAAGAGCGTAGTATAGATGAATTGCTACCGGGGCGCCATCTATTATTGCTTTCGGAACTAGCAGGGCCGAACGTGGAAGTTTAGCCTATTTTTCAAGCTATACTGTCACCAGGGTTGGGAAGTTACGCATAAAAAAAATATTTTCTACATGAGGTGTAAAAATGCATAATTTGTCATAAATGTAAAAAATGTAATAAATTCAAAACTTGATTTAAATACAATAATAAAAAAAAAAAAAAAAAAAAACGAAGTGTTACAATTTTACTCAAGTTCCCAGGCTAGGGTGGGTTACCTGCGGCAAATAAAACGAGCTCACCATATTACATTTTTTATTTCTTCTTTCCTTTCCAACACGCTGACACCACACATTGGGTTCTCTGTGTTGCTTTGTCACTCGCCGACACAGACCGTTGTGTACGATATACAACATTATTGGTAGTCATCAAACGCTGCACGCAATTTTCATCATGTGAATTTTGTCGCTTTGTGTTTCCCACCATAAGCCGGCATCTTTTGTCTTTTTATTTTATGCTCAACTCATTATTTTTGCACTGTGGCAATTTTTATAAATGAATATAGTGTCTTTGTGCATAATTCCGACTTTGTTTATTTTCCTTTATTCCGATGACCCATGAAGTCGTCCTGTTCACAGCGGCAATTTATAAGAGAAAACCCAAAATTTAATGTTTACTTATGAGAACTCTTTGTGGACACTTTCCTAGAGGCTGTATCTTTAGATGTTTATATACACTCTAAAAATGAAAGGGGAAAAATGTGATGATTATGAAAAAGTACCAAGAAAAATAAGAATGTCTGTCGGTAGATGGCGTTCAAGAGTTTTTTGTGAAAACTCTTTTCTCAAAAGGGAGGGTTCGAGGGTTTGTTTACGGAGGGAAGAATATGAAAAACTATCCACTGCTAAAAAAAGATTGAAGAGTTGCAACCAGTCGGGTTGTCGGGAAGTGGCTTATAAAAGTGGGGCGCCCGCCTGTGATATTAGGTGTGCAACTTAATTATCGGCCCCTAACCGCAAGCGATCATAGAACGTCGGCAAATGCAAACAGCTGTGTGCGATAATGGCTGATTGCAGCGCCATCCAACAGCTTTCCAGGCAACTATAACCGCTCACAGCTGTAGTGACAGAAGGGACGAAAGTTGACGGTGAAAGCAATGTTGCTCGAGTAGCAACATTTGAGGCACAGCCTCCTGTTCGCGTTTCAGCTGAAAAAAAGTGCCAGCAAATGATCTGTGCTGCTTTGAGTGAGGCTACTGTGTCCTACAATACGTGTAAGAAGTGGTTCCAGCGGTTTAAGCAGGGAAATGTCGATCTCCGTGATGCAGAACGTCTGGGACAGCCACAGAAAGTTGACGTTGAGGAACAGGAACAACTGTTGGACGCGGATCCCTGTCGCACACAGTCAGAGCTCGCCCAGGAACTCGGCAAGCCATTGCAAAGCGTCTGCACAAGCTTGGACGGATTCACAAGGAGGGCGGTTGGGTGCCCCACCAACTCACAGCTGTGAACATGTCTAGGCGCTACGATGTTGCTGTGTCCTTGCTCTCCAGATTCAAGAAGAAGGATTTCCTCCACAAATTTTTGACCTGTGATGAGAAGTGGATCCTCTACGATAAATCTAAGCGACGCAAATCGTGGGTTTCTCCAGGTCAGCCTACCACCAGTACCGTCAAACCGAATATCCATGGCAGGAAGTTGTTGCTGTGCATATGGTGGGATCAGCGCGATGTACGCTATGAGTTGCTCAAACCTGGTGAAACGGTCAATGCTGGGCGTTATTGTTAGCAACTCATTTGTGTGAATGACGCACTGGAGGTGGAAAGGCCATACACCGGCAGGGGCAGAAAGTTGGTCCTTGTGATTTGGAATAACGCTCATCCTCACACTGCGAAAACAACTTTAAACACGATCACCGACCTGGGATGGGAGATTTTGTCCCACCTGGTATATTTATTCTCCAGACTTCGCCCCATCGGATCATCAGCTCTTTCACTCCCTGCAACATCACCTGAGTGATGCGCACTTCACTTCTGTCCAGGAGGTCCACACAAGTATTGATGACTTTATCAACTCAAAACAGCCCTCATTTTTCCGCAGTGGCATTCGGCAGCTCCTTGACCGATGGCTCAAATGAATCCAACACGGCGGGGATTATTTCCATGATTAGGTACGTATTCGATTTGCTATAATTTGCTGTCAACGTGTCGTGCCTGTGACCGAGAATTAAGTTGAGCACCTAATACAATATATATACACTGAAGTGCCAGAAAACTGGTACAGACGAGCTTATGCAGAATACATAGCAACGTCACCCCTGCACGTACTCGGTTGCGTCCACCAGTGCGTATATAAAGCGATAGACATCTTTGCCAGCGGTCGGAGCTGTTTCCGGCATGAGAATGACAAGTGATAACGATTTAAAGGATTTCCAACGCGGTGTCATAGTTGGCGCTCGTGAGATGGGCCATAGTATTTCGAAGGAAGAAGTGAAGTTCGGATTTCCATGGACAACCATTGCAAGGGTGTACAGTGACTACAAGAATTCCAGCAAAACCTCCAACCTACGATACCAGTGTGGCCGTAAAAAGACATTGGGTGAACGTGACCATCGTCAGCTGTCAAGAATCGTTTCATGCGATAGGCGTGCAACAATCTCGCAGGTATCATCGGAATTCAATGCTGGAGCCTCAACAAGCATCAGCATCCAGACTGCAATGTACCCTGCACGATATGGACTTTGGGAGCCGACGCCCAACTAGAGCCCCCTTGTGAGCTGTGCGCCTCGCTTGGGCACCCCAACACCGCCACTGGACACTTGATGACTGGAAACAAGTAGCCTGGTCTGACGAGTCGTGTTTCCAACTGTATCGGGCAGATGGTAGGATTTGTGTGTGGCGCAAACTCCATGAAGCCATGGATCCCGCCTGTCAACAGGGAACTGTACCAGCTGGTGGGGGGTTCGTAATGACATGGGGTGTGTTTAGCTGGACTTCACTGGGACCCCTGGTACGTCTACAAATGTCTGTGACCGGCCAACGCTATGTGCACATCCTTTCTGATGAGGTACATCCATTCGTGTCCTGCATTCATGCTGATGGGTTGGGCCTGTTCCAACAGGACAATGCACCTCTACACAAGTGTCGGGATGACACATTATGGTTAGAGAAGCATTCATCTGAGTTTGGGGTGTTGCCATTCCCACCCAAGTCCCCAGATCTTAACGTGATAGAACACGTTTGGGATGCCATGCAACGCGCTATTGAACACAGGAATCCAAGACCTCAGAATACACCCGAATTGTAAAACGTTCTGCAGGAAGTATGGTGTGCATTGCCTACAGCATATTTCCAGAAGCTAGTGGAGTCCACGCCCCATCGTATTTCTGCAGTCCTGTGCTCCCGTGGGGGACCTACAAGGTATTAGACTGGTGTACCAGTTTTTCTGGTACTTCAGTGTATATGCATATATTGATTATCATTCTATGAAGAAATACAGTTGCCTGGGTGTGTATTTAACCCTTTAAGTGACCTACGCACCTAGACCAAATGGTGCCTAAAGTTTTCTGCGCTCGCTATGCTGGAATGTTCATGTAGTGGCCGGGTTCTAGAAACGCTGCAGCAAAGCAACCCCACCCCCTTACCTCAGCAGTACCAACCATAAACCTGTTATTGGTAGTAAGTACTCGCTGGGAGAGTCCCCCTGACACAAGCATCATGCCACTGAGTAGAAACAAGTGACTCAAACATCTGTGTCCTATATTAGGTTTGTAGCCCTTTTAGCAGGTAATTAGTCAAAGAGGATTGGTGCCAGTTATCCCCCTAATGAGCACTTTGAATAACAAAGCTAATAACAAACACTTTCTAATCTTCCCCCTAAATAACAAATGAATTCTGGTATGAAGGTCAGTCATTCCGACCATTGGTCCACTTAGACAGCAAACATATTCGTTTGAGTTTATTTCAAACTATTTTGATAACCCCGAGTTAATTCGTTCCAGCTGGTTAAAGGGGGAAAAAAGTATTTGGACACCAATTGTCCTCTTTTCCTTACACAGCAAAATGAACAGCCAAAATGCCACACAAACAAAACAGTAGTTAAACATGACAATTTTCAAGATTCTTATGACAAAATATTTTTGTTAAATATTATACTACATGTCAATGTAATTTTTTGAAGATCCTATTACAGTGGAAAGTATTTTTGTGCAGATATCATTTTAGCTAAAAATATTTTTGTGAGGTTACTTCCCTATGGTATCAAATGCTGCCTGAATTGACCCATGAGTAAGATCCAGGAGGTGTGAACTCTGTAAGAATTGAAGTTGGTGGTGGTAATGTGTTCATACACTTGACGTGGATCGGGAACACCAGATAGAAGTCATTGCTCTTTCCATGTTTATAAGTGAGTCACAGAAAAATTCTCAACAACCGCCACCGGGAATCAAACCCAGGGTCTTCCAGTTAAACGCCGGACATGCTACCACTACACCACAGCAGCCTCGGATTCTCCAGACTCACATCTGACTAACTGCCAAACCACATGGCAGGTTGCTTCTTGGAGCCCCACACAATGCTGGGGTTTCACCAATGATAGAAAACAGCAGCTGAACAAATAACTAGGAGGCGAATAAGTAATTCATACACTCAGGAACACCAAGCAGAAGTCATCGCTCTTTCCACGTTTAAGTGAGTCACAGAAAAATTCTTGTCGGCCGCCACCGGGAAGCAACCTGCCATGTGGTTTGGCAGTTAGTCGTATGTGAGTCTGGAGAATTCGAGGCCGCTGTGGTGCAGTGGTAGCATGTCAGGCACATAACTGGAAGACCCTGGGTTCGATTCCCAGTGGTGGGCGATGAGAATTTTTCTGTGACTCACTTATAAACGTGGAAAAAGCGATGACTTCTGTTTGGTGTTCCTGATCCACGTCGAGTGTATGAGTTAATTATTCGCCTCCTAGTTGTTTGTTCAATTGCTGCTTTCCATCTTTGGTGAATCCCCAGCATTGTGCGGGGCTCCACAGGGTGTCCACATTCTGGAAAGTCAGGGGAAATCAGGGAAAGTCAGGGAAATGAAAATTGGTCAGGGAAATGCCTGAAATGTTGGTAAAAGTCAGTGAAAATAAATTATATTTAAAAAAAAAAAATCAGGGAAATTTCAATCACAGTTAGACTACAACTAGTTTTAACCCAGCGACGGGGAGTGACGCCCTCATCGCCCAACACACTTGCACTTGGTGTTGCAGACAGTCACTAACTTCCCCTTCCTACTAATGTAACCTTGTATTTCCTACCTATTATTGTAAGTTGTGTTACATTACTTGTTAACATTTCTCTTTTTGTTTTAGGTTAAAGGAGTAGAAGAAAATTTGTGATATAAGTTATACCTTATTAAAAGGCAATTAAGACTGCAGCAATGTCAAAAGCGTTGTGTGTTTAATGAACAATGGTTGGACGAACAATTAAATCCGGAGTTTTCTGGTTGGTTAGCTGCTGTGATCGGCGACAATGAATCAGCATTTTGTAAAGTGTGCTCTAAAACTATCAAGCTTAGCAACATGGGGCTTCGGGCAATCTCCAGCCACGAAAATGGCCCTAATCATTTGAAAAATATCCGTGCTAAAATGTCTCAGCCCAGTCTTGCTTCTTTCACTTCCTCTGTGAAAAAGAACTCTCTTTGTAATAACGAACTCTTGCCATCAACAACCTCAGGAAATGTGGAATCAGTACTTCTAGAAAATATTAAGTCTAATGACTCAAATACTTATGTTGTGAAAGATGTGAAGCCCAGTGACCTTAATGCTTATGTAGTGAAAGATGATGTAACAAATTTGGAAATAATATGGGCCATGGAAGTATGAATTTTGAGGTTACTCACCTTTATTCCCTAAATCATTTAGGAGGTTTTCGCCTCTACACATTTCCAACACGTATTTTTCTTATTTACATCGTGGTTCAAGGCCGCAACAACACCAAAAAAAAAAAATCATTTTCAACTCACACAAACATCACTCCCCCTCCCTTTCTTCCCTATGACCAAATTCAGATTCAAAATAATCCACCACAAATATACGCAATTGCACTCCCTAAAACACTTTAATCAAATTAAAACATCAATCAATAAAAACCTATTTACACATTTCCTAAAACGTCAAAGTTAAAAGCTGTAGCCCAAAATTATTTACAATTGCACATCAGTGCCAAATTAAAATAAACCCAAAAAACTTGACACAACCATTATATCCAACGCTGACGAACCTCTCTCTCCTCAGAAACAAGCATGACAACCAAGCACTTTCAACCACCGCCCTGGCCATTTTCAAGAAGTGGACGCAACAGATGTACCACCCGTCACCATCCACGAAACGTAGCGAATGTTCCAGTGCCCGCGCGGCATCGTCTCAATTTTACGTTCTCCGTCGTTCAGGCCCAGTGGCGCCATCTATCAGATGACCCAATATCCTTCTTTTTCTTTCGTACCTATAAATATCTGTTCGATTTATTTAATTCTTGAAACTAATCATCTTATTTTAACACGTTTTTATCACATCATTTCTTTTCTTTTTTTCCCTCTTGCCTTTTCTCCTCTGTTCTTCTCTGCGGGTTTCCTTTTTGATCAAATCCTTCCAATATGTATTTAAGCAATTAGGATCGTTAACGTTACATAACCTGTGTCTATTTTTTTCTATCAACACTGTCTCCGCCAATCTCAAATGCCTTTCTGTACGACAATTCTTAATAATTTATAAGAATTGTTGGCCTCGAACCACGATGTAAATAAGAAAAATACGTGTTGGAAATGTGTAGAGGTGAAAACCTCCTAAAAGATTTAGGGAATAAAGGTAAGTAACCTCAAAATATAGATTGTCTAAATAGCACGTGAATAATTAAGCAGCTTGATAACATTTGCAATGCTGTATGAATATATGGCCATGGAAGTGTTGTCCAAGCAAATGTCTCTGAACTCTTATACACAGATTAACAAAACATTTCAGTTAATGTTTCCTGACAGTGCGATAACTTCAAAATTTACTTTAGGCAAAAGCAAAGCATCTTATGTGATAAACCATGGATTGGCACCACATTTCAAGGAGTGTTTAATGGACGATCTGAAGCAGTGCACTGACTTTGTAATTTGTTTTGGTGAATCACTAAACAAAATTGCTCAGCATGGTCAAATGGATCAGTTTGTTCGTTATTGGGAATTCAATCTGCAAAAAGTTTCCACTAGATACTTAAGTAGTGTGTTTTTAGGACGGGCAACAGCTAATGACCTTTTAGAGAAATTCAATAAAGGTGCACCTCTTCCCTTGGATAACATGCTACAAGTGTCAATGGAGGAATCTCAGCTTTCTTCAAAAGCTGAAAGATAAACTTAGAACTGAAAATCCAGATGGTAAATTATTAGTTGACAGAGTATGTGGTCTTCACGTGGTCAATAGAGCTATGAAAACTGGACTTGAAGCAGTGAAATGGGATATACATCACTTTCTGCGTAACTTGTACTACCTTTTAAAAGATAGTCCTGCTCGCCGTGCAAATTATACTATGATTACTGGATGTAAAGATTTCCCTTTGAAATTTTGCACTGTAAGGTGGCTGGAAAATGTTAATTGTTTGACTAGGGCATTGCTTGTCTATGATCATATCAAGAAATATGTTCAAGAGTCGTCGGTTTCCAGCAAACACACAGGTTTTTTGCAGAATTCATGGAAAGTCCACTGTTGAAATGCAAATTGGCTGCATTTAGGACTATAGCTTCAGAGTGTGAATCTTTTTTGAGAAGGTTTCAGAGCCCAAAGCCTTTAATTCCTTTCTTACGCACTGATTTGCTGGACCAGTATGATTGAAAAACTTTGTGAGAAAAGCCCACTAAAATTTAAGTTTGTCCATGGGGTAACTTGTTTGGACCCAAATATTATAGTGCAGCAGCCGAGTCTAGGCAAGAAGAGAGTGCAAATTGTGCTCGAAGTTTTACTTAGTGCAAACAGGATTTCAGATGACTGTGCTGAAAAAGCTAATAAACAGTACACTTCATTGTGTGTAGAAGCTCAATATGCTTTAAAGTCTCAGTTTGATGAATTTTTAGACAGTCATGGTGATTCCATTTGATTAGACAAATTTTACAGTGCTCTACTTGACAACCAAAAACAATTCGGTGAACTTTGAGATGTAATAAAAATTTGTCTCATTATGTCTCATGCAAATGCTTCAGTGGAAGTTGGATTTTCTGTCAATAAGTCTCTTCTTGTGGAAAATCTCCTGGAAGAATCCCTGATTTTTCAGAGAACAGTTTTTGATGCCATTAAAAATCTAGGAGGAGTCGAACACATTGCCATCAATAGAAGGCTTCTTCTATCTGTAAGAGCCTCCAGACAAAGATATCAGGATTATCTTGAGAAAAAAGTGTTCTTCAAAACAAAAAAGAAAGAAAACTGAAGGAAAAAAGAAAAATTGATCATGAAATAAAGGAGGAATTGAAAGAAAAAAGACAAAGAGTACGGAAGGAACTAGAGTTGGAAGAAGCAGCATTGCAGGCAAAGATTTCAGATTGGGAAAAGAAGAAAAGTGGTGTGTAATATAAAAACAGTGACTGTGTTCCTACTGTAATATTTTTATAGTAACTCTTCTGAATATTGTGTATGGGTTTGTTTGAGTGTTTCTTCAATAAATGTAAAACCATGAAAAAAAGAGTAAACTTAAAATTAAAAAGGTGTGAGTTGGATGGCTATGGGGAAGGTGGAGACCGATATAAAAAAAAAAAAAAAAAAATTAAGTGAATCAGTTATTTGGGAAACTTTATACGTCAAACAGAAACACTTTTAAATAATATAAGTTTCTCAATTATCAAATTCAATTTTATTTGTTATCATGGCACATATATTGAAAAACTCAAATAAACCTATTTGTGTAAGGTCAGGGATTTCTTATATATTTGGTCAGGAAAATCAGGTTTGATAATTCTGTGGACACCCTGCTCCATGAAGCAACCTGTCATGTGGTTTGGCAGTTAATCACATGTGAGTCTGGATAATTCGAGGCCGCTGTGGTGCAGTGGAAGCATATCCAGCGCGTAACTGGAAGACCCTGGGTTTGATTCCTGGTGGCGGCTGATGAAAATTTTTCCGTGACTCACTTATAAACGTGGAAAGAGCGATGACTAATGTGTTACCAAAGACCATAGGCAGCAGAATCTCAAAAAAAAATTTGCGGGGGGGGGTAAACAATTAAAAAAACAGAAAAAGGCCGTAGGATATGCAAGGGTTGTACCAAAAGTAATGCAAAAGTGGGCTTAACTTTCTTTATTAACTGACAGAGGTTATTCAAATTGCACATGTTGGTGGAGTAACTCTTCCTCTATACAAAGGAAAAAAACCAACAAAAAAACAGGGATACCCACATTCTTCCCAGCCATTTTCACCTCATCTGTGTCATCAAATCGTTTGCGGAGACTTACCTTCATTGGACCAAGCAGATGGAAGTCAGAGGGGGCCAGATCTAGGCTGTACAGTGCATGGGGACCACTGACCAGCCTAATTTGCTGATCACCTGATTTGTTGCCAAAGATGCGTGTGGTCTCATACACTGAAGAGCAATTGAATTAGAGACGGCTGGCATTACACAAATGTGGCGCTGTGGGCGGCACTGTAAATGGAAACGACATGACGTATGCAGGGATCCGATGGGAATCAGTAAGACTCAGACGCAGTATGGGTAAGACGGAGGAATTAAGCGCATTTGATCGTGGGCAAATTGTCGGGGCCCGACGAATAGGTCACTCCACCTCGGAAGTCGTGTAGGCACTGGGATTTTCACGAGCCACTGTGTCACGGGCGCACCGTGAGTACGTCGAATCCGGTAAAACCATCCCTGCAAGGGCCAACTGCCGTGGACAACAGCGTGTGGATGAGCGGGGGTCATCGTTGGCTAGCTCGCATTGTAACAGTGGATAGACAGGCCACAGTGCAAGAAATCACTTGGCAATTTAACTCTGGTGCACAAAAACATTTAAGCAGCCACACCATCCAGAGCCATCTCCTCGCTATGGGGTACAGAAGCCATCGTCCCACGAGGGTACCACTGCTGACCGCATATCACAGGGTGTAAAGATTAGCATCGGCGTGGGAACATCGCCACTGGACCCTAGACATGTAGGAAAATGTTGCCTGGACTGATGAGTCGAGATTCACATTGGTACATGCGGATGGCAGGATACGAGTACGGCGCAAACCACATAAAGTGATGGATCCTTCTTGCCAGCAGGGTTCTCTTCAAGCTGGTGGGGGTGGCATTCACGTCTGGGGACTATTTACATGAAATGAAATGGGATCCCTGGTACGTGTGACATCGTGCCTCACAGGTCAACATTACCGGATATCCTGGACGACCATTTGCTCCCGTTTGTGCGTCTTCAACATCTCACTGTGGACCTCATCCTGCAACAAGACAATGCACCGTGCCATCGCTCCCAAATTGTATCCGAATAGTTGGATGAACACTCCACCAATATGACCTCGCTTCCTTGGCCAGCTAGGTCACCTGACCTAAATCCCATCGAGCACATCTGGGATACCATCGAGAGAGATGTTCGAGGCTCTGACCCCCTCCATCAAATCTTCGTGAACTGTGGGAGCTTGTTCAGGGGTCGTGAATCCGTATGGTTTCTCAATGCTTGCGGTGTCTTGTAGAGTCCATGCCGAGATGAATCGCCGCCGTCATCAGGGTGAAAGGTAGTGTTACACGTTACTAGACAGGTATCTCTAATTCAATTGCTCTTCAGTGTATTGTCATGGTGAATGTCGATCCTTTTCAGATTCTTGTTCGGTCTCTTCCTCCTTATGGCTTCTCTAAGCTTCTTAATTGTTTCAATGTACCACTCGCTGGTTATGGCACGGCCATGTTCCAGAAAATCAAGGCAAATGACACCCCTGTCATCCCAAAAAACAGTCACCATGACTTTCTATGCTGATCTCTAGCTCTTGAACTTCTTAGGCCTTCCACTTAGTAGTTCTAATTCTGACTATTATATAGCTCTAATTATTGTACTATTCTCTTTTACGTGCGATATTTCAAAGTAACTTGTACACAGGGTGCGCACGCGTGCTTGAAAACCTGGAAAGTCCTGGAAAATCATGATTACGTTTTCAAGGCCTGGAATATCCTGGAAAAACGGTGTTTTAATGCTGTCTTGAAAAGCCTTGAAATTTGAAATTAGTACTTAAAAAAATGCCCTTTTAGGAAATCGTGTTACTGTTACCCCTTCATTTTTTAAAGTTCCTTTTCTCTGTTCTCAAAAAAAAACCACAGGCAGCGGTTTCCAACGTGCACCAAATCCTAATTTGGCTGGGGGAAAAAAAGAAAAAAAAAGGCACTACTTCCAGTGCAATAAAATTGGATGATTACTAGTAGGTCGAAGGAGAGCTTGATGTCCGTCCGACAACTGGAGAACGGAAGGGAAAGAAGAAGCATTTAGCATTTGCAGGGGGTCGCGTATGCACCAAGTCAGCTGGCATCCACCAGTGAGGAGTATGCCTGAACAACACATTCATCTTCTTCTTGTTTATGTGCATGATACCCTCCCTCCCCTCAAGAGACTTCCGCTACTTATGATAAAAAATAAGAAAACTATCTTTGCGAATTTTTCACGAAAGTAGCTGAAATTTTTACATTCACTGTAATTGGATTACAGAAGCTCACTTCCAAAATTCCAATTGAATCGGTTTAAAACTTTAAAAGTTAGCATTGGTAATTTTTATTATGTGTGCCTCTTTGGACAGAGTGAGCCTCCAGCAAAAGGGTGTTACCATAACAACGGTTGATTGACAGCTGGGAGCGCCGATCTGAAGCCTTGGGTTGAAAGCATCACTTCCACAGCTCAAAAGGACTAGGAGAATATTTTCAGAAATCCATTTTTCCGAATTTTGAAAATAACACAGTAAAATTTTTACAGTAGTTAAGATACATCACAATAAAGTTCTAGTGCAAATTTCGCCAAATTCCGTTAGGAACTTTAGCAGATGCAAAAAAAAAAAAAAAAAAAAAAAAATCCGTTGCATAATCGGATTGAAAAAAGAAACAGTAATTATAAATTACGGGAAAAGCAAGTGAATTATTTTTTTTAGATGCCATGGTTTATTTAAACAGAGTGATCCTTAAATTTTTTTCTGTGATGATATGGACTCTATTTGAATTACAAACATACGTTTTTATTCAGACGTCTGAGTTACTGTTTTAATAAAAAAATCGTCTGTAATTAAAAAGTTTTCAATGGATTTAAGCAATATTCAGCAGATAAACAAACGTATTTCAGTAAATTGCAACATCATGACGTAAATTTGGTAATTTAATTTTGTCGAAAATTGGGGAACATTTTTTTTTTTACAATTTCTATTATAGTTAAAGTGAAGGAGGAAATGTGCAACTTGACAGTTCAGTGAGCTGCAGGTGGTGATTTATGGCGATGTGCCAAATGAAAAGAAGCCATTCCATCAGGTCATTCCAAAGGTTGTGTGTGTGGACGCGTCCTCCTGCTGTTTGATCTTAATCGGAATGTTTTTGTGCAGGGGGGGGTTGAGAGAAATATCCGTTTCAGCTTTACAGCTTTCACGGCTCTTTTTTTTTTTTTTTTCTTGGTAATAAATAAAAATCATAGTTGCTGCATTCACCATTGATCCGTGTTTGCATTTCTTGAATATAAACAGCAGACAATCTGAAACAGTGTTGGGCGGGTCTTGATGTTCTTCATTTTGCATATGCTGAGTTCAGTTCTGTGGGAATAAGGAATGACTTATACTGTGAATATATACAAAACTACATATTTTTGAGCTGAAAAAATAGGTCTACTTGTACACAGTAGCTAACGTGTGAACTCAGATGAAGACAATCAGACATACGGACGTCTGATTCCATAAAAAAAATCAACAGTTTTTTTATTTACACTACAGGTAAAAAAGCAAAAACATGTTTTTAAACGTTATAAAGGAAAACGGATTTTTGAAACGCAGGACTTGATGATCTTAATTTCTGAAAGTTTCTTTTCCACATCCTTTTTTTCAATTACAATACTGTCATCATCATCATCATCATTGTCAACCATTATCAATCCACTGCTGGACGAAGGTCTCCCCAAGTTTCCTCCACAACGGTCTGTCTTGTGCCAGTCTCCTCCATGTCACCCCTGCATACTTTCGAATTTCATCCACCCATCTCCCATGTGGTCTTCTTCTGGGTCTTTTTCCTGTCCCTGGGAATCCAGGATACTATGAGTTATATCACTTAGTGATATGGCAGATTTTCGGTTGCTGATATCCGCGATCGTAAGCGGTAGTTGCATTGCGATTGTTGATGATGACAAGATAAATACTGGAGTGATGTAAAATGTTGCATAAACTAAAAAAAAAAAAAGCCCCCCCCCGAACTTTTTTTAATCATCATAGCTGATCAACCATTTCATTCCATGAACATCAGCACAGTTCAGTCATTTGAACATTGGGGGTATCTGAAGGAATTCAGCCGTGCTTAAGCGCCCTAGCGCAACGAAAACATGCTAATTTTGGACAGTTCTATTCCCTTCCTCTCTACCATCCCTAATAATTGAGAGTGCATACTGTATTTTCAAATATTCTATTTATGAGCTAGTTTTCGCGCTGTTCGTTATGCTTTTATTTTCGAAATTCCTAACACTTTTGAACTATGGTTGCAGAAACGTTTATGCTTTGGGTTTGTCTGTAGGATAATTCGCATGAAAGCGGTTGAATTTCGGCGAAATTTTAGTATGCTGTTGGGTACAACCTGGAAACCTACCCTCTTGAAAAAGGTCAAAATTAAATTTAAAGGCCAAGACATAAGAGCAGTATTTGTTCTCCAACCTTAGGAATGTTAACTCACATAAAATCTGTTTGATTGCGACAAAGTTTTGGTATGTTATCAGGGAGGAGAAACCTACCCTTGTAGAAAATGATCCAACTTGAATTCAAAGGTCAGGGCATAAGAACAGAATTTATTCTTTATGGTCTTGTGCTTGATAAACTTGATCAATTTGCATAAAGCACATTCATCCATTTGCATCTTTCATCATTTTTATTACTTAAAACTGAAATTACTTTACAGTATCATGTTCAAATTATTTTTTTAAAGCATAATAATCATCCTGGAATTTTTTTGTATATGGCCTGGAAAGTCCTTGAATTTTTTTGTATATGTCCTGGAAAAGGCCTGGAAAGTCCTTGAATTTTTTTCCCCCAAAAGTGTACGAACCCTGTGTACAGAAAACTAGCGGATAATGCTTACCTTGGCATTCGTTTCTAGCGACGGGAACATTTCACGCACGTGTTTTCCGGTCTTTGTTGAGGTTATTGTCCTAAAGTCCGTTGTATGCGATGACTGGCTTTACTTCTCACACTTTTCGCTGGGTATACTCATTGGATCTTTGCCTTAGGATTCAAACATCAATTTTTACCGTTCTTTGTACTCGAAATTTTCGGCCATACTCTGGGCATCTTCAGGAGCGTGGCGACTTTACCACCGATGCTCGTGGTTAACTTCGCGCTAATGGAGTCCGATACTCCTTGTTGCCATTCGTCGGAAAAACTTTCCTGGATATATTTCGTTATCAAGCCCGGCTGGCGCCATCTATGTTTCGTTAAGAACACTTTTTTTTTTTTTTTTTTTTAATTTTCTTCTCCTATCCTGGTTTTCTTGTCTTTTTTTGCCTGTTTTTCTTTTGTTGTTGTTTTTCTTGTCTTATTAGTTCTTTCCACAGGCCCGATAATGTGCTAGGGTCGTTCTGGTTACATACCCTTGCTTTATTTTTGTAGATTAATATTGCTTCTTCCCTCCTCATTTGCCTTTCCGATTTTTTATTCTTTTTTAGCATTTTAATTTCATCGAACTTTGGGAATGTCCGGTTTTCCAAGCAGAATTGCACTAAAGCAGTTTTGGCTTCTTTTTTTGCCAGTTAGATATGTGTTGTTTAAGTCTTTTTTTTAATCTGTTTTTCGTACTTCCAATGTACGATATTGGGGATATGTGTGCAATTGGAATTTCGTAGGTTCCTGATTCTTCTAGCATTTTTTCCTCTGTTTTTTTGTTGACACTCATACTTTTCACGGTGTGCACTGAGCTTCCTAGTTGTAAGTCATATTTAGCACAGTGCCTATTGATTTCTTTACTCACTCCTTCCAGGTATGGGAAAGCTCCAATGTATTTCAATTTTTTATTTCTCATCTTCCTTTGGTTGTGCACTTCTTGGCCTTCTTTACTCTGAGTCATATGCTTTTTACTCTCATGTATCCATTTATTAATTAGCTTGCTCGGGTACCCATACTCTTGTGATATTTTCGAGATAAACTCTAGCTCTTGATTTTTTAGCCTGTTGTTAGATGTGTGTGTGTACGCTCGCCGTATCAAGTTTACTATGCTGTTTTTTTTATGTATCACTGGATGGTGCGACGAGTATGGTATCAGTACAGGTATGTAAGTTGCTTTTCTGAACACAGAGTATTCAAAACTATTTTTGTTTTTCTTTAGTTGAATGTCGAGGAAGGATAGGCAATTATCCTCTTCAAACTCAATAGTTAGAGCTCTATGGTGTTACAGATGCGGACGGCCATCTCAGAGCTACAGTGCGATAGCATCAACAAAGATCCCACTGGCAAACAACTTACCTTCCTGGCTAATATAAGGAACCACAGCACGTTACCAACAGAAATAAAAATGCAAACCCTCCAATGGGAGCAGGGATGCCAAAAATATTCTCGAAAATTAAAACTCATAAAGAAAACACACCTTTAAGACTGATTCTATCGAAAAAAATCTCACCACTCATCAACCTAGAAAAAAAGATATACAACTATCTATCCCCAATATTCATGAGGAATCAATATACATTAAAGAATAGCCATGAGTTTATAGAAAAAATCAAATTAATTAATCAAGACCTAGAGCTAATAACTATGGCCTCCATGGATGTTAAGGCGTTATACCCAAACACTCCTGTCGAGCTAGCCATCGAATTGATTATGCAACAACTAAGCATCAACAAAGAACTAAACTTGTCACAACTGAAAGAGCTAAAGAATACCTTATATTTCATCAAGGAAAACATCTTCCATTTTGAAGGAAATATATTTAAACAAACGCAAGGTGGCCATATGGGATCCCCATTATCGGCATTATACGCAGAAGTTATTATGGCATACCTTGAAAAAGAAATTATTCAAAATTTACCTGAAAAACCAATACTTTATGCTCGATATGTAGACGACATTATTATAATGTCTAAACTTAACAAAGCCGAGCTACAAGATCTAGCACAGCAGTTTAGCAAAATCTGTAACACCATAGAGCTAACTATTGAGTTTGAAGAGGATAATTGCCTATCCTTCCTGGGCATTCAACTAAAGAAAAACAAAAATAGTTCTGAATACTCTGTGTTCAGAAAAGCAACTTACATACCTGTACTGATACCATACTCGTCGCACCATCCAGTGATACATAAAAAAAACAGCATAGTAAACTTGATACGGCGAGCGTACACACACACATCTAACAACAGGCTAAAAAATCAAGAGCTAGAGTTTATCTCGGAAATATCACAAGAGTATGGGTACCCGAGCAAGCTAATTAATAAATGGATACATGAGAGTAAAAAGCATATGACTCAGAGTAAAGAAGGCCAAGAAGTGCACAGCCAAAGGAAGATGAGAAATAAAAAATTGAAATACATTGGAGCTTTCCCATACCTGGAAGGAGTGAGTAAAGAAATCAATAGGCACTGTGCTAAATATGACTTACAACTAGGAAGCTCAGTGCACACCGTGAAAAGTATGAGTGTCAACAAAAAAACAGAGGAAAAAATGCTAGAAGAATCAGGAACCTACGAAATTCCAATTGCACACATACCCCCAATATCGTACATTGGAAGTACGAAAAACAGATAAAAAAAAAAGACTTAAACAACACATATCTAACTGGCAAAAAAAAGAAGCCAAAACTGCTTTAGTGCAATTCTGCTTGGAAAACCGGACATTCCCAAAGTTCGATGAAATTAAAATGCTAAAAAAGAATAAAAAATCGGAAAGGCAAATGAGGAGGGAAGAAGCAATATTAATCTACAAAAATAAAGCAAGGGTATGTAACCAGAATGACCCTAGCACATTATCGGGCCTGTGGAAAGAACTAACAAGACAAGAAAAACAACAACAAAAGAAAAACAGGCAAAAAAAGACAAAAAAACCAGGATAGGAGAAGAAAATTAAAAAAAAAAAAAAAATACGGGGGAAAAAAAGTGTTCTTAACGAAACATAGATGGCGCCAGCTGGGCTTGATAACGGAATATATCCAGGAAAGTTTTTCCGACGAATGGCAACAAGGAGTATCGGACTCCATTAGCGCGAAGTTAACCACGAGCATCGGTGGTAAAGTCGCCACGCTCCTGAAGATGCCCAGAGTATGGGTGAAAATTTCGAGTATAAAGAACGGTAAAAATTAATGTTTGAATCCTAAGGCAAAGATCCAATGAGTATACCCAATGAAAAGTGTGAGAAGTAAAGCCAGTCATCGCATACAACGGACTTTAGGACAATAACCTCAACAAAGACCGGAAAACACGTGCGTGAAATTTTCCCGTCGCTAGAAAGGAATGCCAAGGTAAGCATTATCCGCTAGTTTTCTGTACAAGTTCTTAGGCCTTGGTGAAGAGGTGTGATACCATTCCATGGATTCATTCTTTGTTTCTGGATCATAAAGATACACCCATGTTTTATCTCCTGTCACCAGATTGAAAAAAAAATGTGTCTTCATTGGCTTCAAATGCTTCCAGCAGATCAGAGCAGACTTCCAC
Organism: Macrothele yani; assembly: GCA_039090855.1. Classification (NCBI taxonomy): domain Eukaryota; kingdom Metazoa; phylum Arthropoda; class Arachnida; order Araneae; family Macrothelidae; genus Macrothele; species Macrothele yani. The sequence goes on from CM077031.1 coordinate 98,810,552, forward strand.
CCTTCTTTCCTTCAAATCTGCAGTGGAGAAGAAGGGTTATTATAGAGGAAGTTACTCTACGAACATTTGCTATTTGGACGACTTCTTTCAGTTAACAAAAAATAAAGTTGTACCCACTTTTGCGTTACTTTCCATACAACCCTCATACGCAAGTACTTGCACAAGTTGTATGCAAGTACTCGTTCAAGTCATTGTCAACTATCCTCAATCCACTGCTGGATGAAGGTCTCTTCTACGGGGCGATTCAAAAGTCCCCGAACTCTATATTTTAAAACCATAAAAGATATCCGAGTATTGCTGCTTGTGGCTGTTGTGTGTGACCTTGGGGAACGACCTGCACCATGTGACACTACACTTATGCTGGCGCTAGCAGGCAGTAACGTTCAGTCAACCACGAGTCTCGTGCAAGAACAGAGAGTCGCTTTGTTAGAAGTTTATTTTGTGGAAAAATCTTACCAACGTTGCATCCAGCTCTTTCAAAGGAAGTTTTCTGATGCTTCTATACCAGGAAAAACAACTGTGTGTGACCTTGTGAACCTGTTTTGCGATACAGGCAGTGTTCAGGATGTGCCTAAAAGTGGCCGTCCGTCCGTGGTGACGACCACGTTTCTGGAGGAAATTCACATTTCCGTGCAACGTTCTCCCCTGAAGTCACTTCAGCGACTGTCTCAAGAGTTAGGGGCATCGTATTCAGCCACGGCCGTACAGAATTTGAGTAGTGCACGAGCTACGTCCTTTGGACTCAGAAAAGCGCATTGCCTACTGCCGGGCAACAATGTGACTAACCAGCTTAACAACACTTTTTTCAGTAACGAGGCATGGTTTCATTTGAATGGATATGTCAATAGCCAAAACACTCACATATGAGCTGCAGAGAATCCACACGCATTGTATGAGGTTGGACTTTATTGTCAGAAAGTTGGAGTGTGGTGCGCAATGTCTAGACGGCGAATTGTAGGGCCATGTTTTTTTTTTTTACACAACTGTAAATTCCGCTGTGTATGCAGACATCATCCATCAATTGGTAGCGAACGTTACTGTTGGTTTCAACAAGATGGCGCAACGTGCCACACATCAAAGGACACAATGGAGATGCTCCGCGAGTTCTTCCAGGATCGATTAAAAAACTTTGGCCGACTCACTCACCAGATTGAGGCCTCCAGACTTTTATTTGTGGGGCAATCTGAAAGACACAGTTTACCACAACAACCCTAAGATGGTAGAGGACTTGCTGAACAACGTCATTACAGCCGTGAGGGACATACCAGCCAACACGCTGAAAAAAGTGTCCACCAACATGTGTCATCAGGTGAATTTGTCTTCAACAGAAAGGTGGACAAATCCGGCATCTATTGTAAAGTGGTTTTCAGTACCTGTAAGTATGAACGTCAATATAAAAATAGTTATACATCACTATATTCTTGGTAGAAATATTTGAATTCAGAGTTCGGAGACTTTTGAATCACCCTGTATAACTTTGTCTTCATCATATCTCTTCCAAGTCACTCCAACATGCTTTCAAATTTCATCCAGGGTCATTCCACATGAAATCACCAGATTTAAAAAAAAAAATTGTACTTGTAGGTTTTTTGATTTTCCTCATTTTTTTTTATATGTTACAGTACAACATATAGGTACCCTGAAAACAAAGTTTGGGATTTATTTTCCCAACCCCTTATTGAGTAATTGTGGAGATAATGAGAATGATACTTGATGGGTGCCTAAATAGAGTAATAATAACATATTTAATAACCTCATTTCCATAGCATGATAGTTCGTCAGATTGTAGGGGGTCAAAGTTCAAGGTCCCAGTGCCGATTTCGCCATTTTTCGGCAGCATTTTTATACCAGAAGGATACTTAAACACAAAGTGAATATTTTTTCAGGCAATCATCATATATTGCTAAGAATGTTAAAACATATTTCAATTTGTGTTATGTTTCCGCTTTTTACTCAGGAAATATTTTATAACTGCTACCATTGCCAAAATTTCCGTTTTTGGGATACAATAAATCAAAAGGGGAAGCAGATACTATTTTGTCTGAGGAATATCTTCTACTGCATATCTAAATGTTATTAAAGCTTTGTTTTGTGTTTCACAATAGTTTTTGAAAGAATGATAATGCAAATTTGCCCTTCATGGTATGCAATACGGGTATACTTTTAGCATTTAATTTAACATGAAATAGTTAGTAATACATGCATTTAATAAATATATTTACTTTAATACATTAAAAATGTACTAGATGAAACCCGTCGAAATCGACGGTTAGTTTTTTTGTTTGTTATTTTGAAAGAATAAACTCATATGAAACAACAAATGTAAACTTTATTTGATTGACAAATTCAATCACCCACTTCAGTAAAGACAATAGTCCAGGTTCGTGATTTTTTTTTTGATTGAAGGTTTAACGACCACCGTGAGCAACTCAATGGGCTATAAGTAGTCGCCCATCCCTAATTTAAGGTCGCTGGTTCCAGGGAAGGGAGAGAGCCAGTGCTGTTGAAATACTGATTTATTAATTACTCTGAAAAATTCCAAACACAAATCTTTCTTTCTAGTAATTAGTGACTTCATGGCTTTCTCTTATTACTTTCAGTATTATAAATATTTAACGGGAATTATCGAGGATAAATTTATTAAGGTACATTACCTCTCAAATTTTCGATCTAAACACTAGATCTTCGTCAGGAGTTCTTGCTTCCTTCTACTTCCACAGGTCTTGAGAGGTAATGTACCTTAACAAATCTTTATTTAAGTTAATTATGCCTATCAAAGACAACAGAACATTATTTTCATTTGAAGTAATATCCATTGTTAAAGAAAAGAAAATAGAGAAAATCGGAGAAAATCAGTAAATCACTGAAATCAGAGTTCCCTGTAATTTGACTCATCTGAGAGCAAGTTTTTTCTCTCCTGCAGTCGGGATAACGACACTTGTGTTGTTCTACCACTTGTAATAAATATTGTTTTTGGTCTTCATTCTCAGTTGGGGGGGGGATTGGGGGTTTAATGACTACCGTGAGCAACTCAATGGGCTATAAGCAGTCACCCGTCTCTAATTTAGGGCCACTCGTTCCAGGGAAGGAAGAGAGTGAATGCCGTAAGAAAAACACAGCATCCATGCCTCATCTGGGTTCAAACCCAGACCTATCGTGGACGAATGATTAGAAGCCATGACTTAAACCACTGCACCACTGGTCTGGCCATTTCAAGATCAAAATCTAAATAATCTCTTGGGATATTAAGGCAATTAAAGAAATTCATAGTGTTTTTTGTTACAGAATCTTCAATCTTCATATTACGAAAAATCTTACCACTCAGCTTGATGCGTTGACCCCGTCCTTTTTGTTAAGGTACCGAAGCATAGCTTTTTTGGACTTGTAGACTCGTTTTGTTTTCCTTTTGCAATTGTTTTTAGCTTGAGCTACTTTTCATGAAGTTTCTCCAATTTCTTGATACAATCCTGTTTGTGGTGAATGAGAATATGGGCTTTTTCCCAAAACAAAGCAGTTTCCTTAACAACAGCCCTACAACTCTCCCGAATTGTCTTCTTTAAGATTTGTATAGGCAAGCTTGTTTCTGGAACTGTACAGAATTTTCCAACTATATGAAATAAAAATAAAAATAGACATTACCTTATTTATGTGGAGTATTTGATTGACACTTAAGTCAAATAAGACAAGAGAAGGTGAATGGAGAAGTCAGGTGACAGGGATAATACGGTAAGTGAATATTTCAACTGACTAGAGCGACCTTTAAATAGAGTCAGATCTGCCTGAAACTTTACAGAAAATGTGTTTTTATATGGTAGAACAACATAGAAGGGTCAGACAACAACATTTCAAAACTTCAAAAATAAGGACCACCCTAATGTACATTCTAAATATTTTCACTAACAATGGTCAATGGTATGTTTATTTACATCTTTACATAATGGGAAACGTCTTACCTACGTGAATAAACTGGATTGAAGGAATATTAAATTGTATATATACATCACACAGTCAAACGGCATAACACAATTAGGTCTTCGAGAATGTTCGCTGTTCCGATGAGAAGAACCATGATACGAATGCCTGCTAGCGTTGCTTTTGGCAACGGTTTGCTCAGAAAAGGGAAGACTTTGGACTATCTCAGTCCCTCCATGCTTCCGCCTTCAACAGTGCGTGAGTCAACTGCAGGCGATCGAATAACAACCGTACGCTTCTCCCATAGACTTTACATGGGAACTTTGCCACCCCACAACACCCGAACCATCCCCCCAATCTCATTTTTCTCTTCGACTGGCACATCTACAACTACATGGTAAGACCTTTATTTTAATACCTCAACCATATCTTTACGTTCAGCCGTTCTCTCAAAATAGGACTCACAGTAAAAAACCTTATAGAATTAATATATAGATATAATTGTTTTGCAAAGTAATAGGGCTGGTCGTTTTTACTATGCAATTGCAATACCCCCCCCCCCACCCCACACACACACTTGTTTCCAAAAAATGTTCCAAAGAAATACTTATTTGCATTCATGTTGTAAGTTTTTTGCTAAAATATAATGCCCTTTCCCAGATTTTTGGGTTTTGGAAAAGTGATGCAATCATAAACTAACATGTCATCATTCATGGCAGTCTGATATGTCCATTTGAAGAACTTTCAGTGTTAGATGAAGCAATACAATCAGATGTTGCATCATCCACCTCAAGTAGCAGAACTCAACTCCACTGTCAATTCAGTCAGCTTAGGACCTTTGAGGGTGAAACATCCAAGTCTCTTAGCTTTGTTTCAAATTTATAAAATCAGTGTTGTAAATATGTATAATTGCTATGCAAATCAGATTTGCTGAATAAGTTTTAAAGTTGTGTAATCCAATTTTTTGATTAATACTACAAATTCAGAAATTATTTATCATAAGTGTTATTCAATAACGCAGTGTTGTGTTGGTGTCTTGACTGAGGAAGACTGTACTAATGCATCATACAGCTCTTTAAAAGAAAGTGACTAAAATTTGTGAATATTCACCTGAGCAACAGAAATGATTAAAAATGAGAATTAATGACAATATTCAAAGTGTATGTAAACACCATAAAATTAAATATTTGGATAAATACCACCACTTATAAGGAAATACATGTTGTGATCCATACAGTATCCATAAAAAAAAAAAAAAAAATAAAGAAATCATTGCGTGAGATAACTGTCAGCTTTGCTGAAGAACACTCACATCTGGAACTACAGCTTGTGCCTGGGGAAATCTCTGTGTTCTAACTATCAAAAAATGGTCATTAAGAGTGACAAGACTCGTCATAGAACAGGAAAACGCAAGGAAGTAATTTACAAAGAATCATACTCTGAATCTGATATTTCAGACCATGATTCTTAAGAGTGACAAAACTCATCATAGAACAGGAAAACACAAGGAAGTAATTTACAAAGAATCATACTCTGAATCTGATATTTCAGACCATGATTCTTTGCCACTTCTCATGGAAAAGGGCCATAAGATGGAATATGGGCTTCTCATGGAAAAGGGCCATAAGATGGAATATGGGCTTCTCATGGAATATGGGCTTCTCATGGGAAAAGGCCATAAGATGGAATATGGGCTTCTCATGGAAAAGGGTCATAAGATGGAATATGGGGTACTGTAAAGTGACATGTAACAAGGGCATCCTTACAACTTTATTGACAAACATATTTTAACACCAGAAGACACATTCAAATACTGTACAGAAAAAATAAAAGGAATACAATTCCTTTTTGTATCACAAAAAGATATTAATGAAGAAATGCCATACTTCTGCTTTAAAAATAGCAAACACTAGAATTCATCATTGCTTTATTCCAATGGAGAACAATAGATTAGGGATTCCACTTGTGTCAAGCAGCAAGAAATATGAATTTGTTAACATATCTAAAGTTTTTGCAAATACAGAACTTGCAGAGGAATCCAAAAAAATTGGTGATTACATTGCATGTGTGTATGAATCAAAATGGTGGCTTGGCATTATGAAAGAATGTTCTGAAGAACACAGAGATTTCAAAATTCAGTTTTTTCATCCACCAGGGCCAGGAACATCATTTTCTTCAAATTAGTTAACTTTTTTATGGGATTTACCTAGGTAAATTCTTAAAAATTCTGCAGTTTTCAGAGAGAACTCCTCTCCTTTGTCAGGCAGATTGAACGTAAGACAACCTGACGAAGGAGAGGGGTTCTCTCTGAAAATCTGCAGAATTTTTAAGAATTTACCTAGATAAGTCCCATAAAAAAGTTAACTAATTTGAATATAATAATCTAGGAAGCTACATAACAAAGATGAGTTTGATTTACAGATCATTTTTTTGTCAACTAATGGCCAAGCATGGGTTCCACAGGCCAACATTTTAAAAGTCCTCACACCACTGTAATTAACCACTACTACTGGAAGAGGACACATTACCCTAAAACTGTCTTTGCCTTTGACTCAATTGCTTAGTAGGCCATTTAAAACACATCTAAAAGAAGGTTGTAATTTGCTGTTCCATAATTTTATTTTTCATATTAACTTTGTACTATGTTGTATAAACAGGTGAACTACTTATATGGTGGGCATATGCATCTTGATAGACTGAAATGGGTCAATCTGTATTATTATTTCGGAAACCATGGTGAAACACAAAACAAAACTTTGAGAATATTTAGATATGCAACAGAAGATAGTCCTCAGAAAAAAATAAGGTGTTCATCTGCTACCCCTTTTGATTTATTTTATCCCAAAAATGGAAATTTTGGCAATGTTGCTGTTATAAAATATTTTCTGAGTGAAAAAGGGAAACATAACACAAGTTGAAATACTTTAACATTCTTAGCAACATATGATGATTGCCTGAAAAAATATTCACTTTGTGTTTAAGTACATTTCTGGTATGAAAATGCTGCCGAAAAGTGGTGAAATCAGCACAGTGACCTTGAACTTTGACCCCCTATAACCTGACGAATTATGCTATGGAAAAGAGGTTATTACATATGAATGTACAGGTTACCTCTATTTAAGCACCCATTAAGTGTCATTATCTCCACAATTACTCAATTTGCATTAGTTAACATTAACCCTTATTTTAGCTCATTGGGGCAGGGGGGATGCAGGGGTGCAGAATATGTTCGAACAAGGTTCTGGAGAAATTAAGGCAGCTCTAGAGAAATTTTTGCCCGGGGGTAAAATAATAATAGTAATAATAACACAAAAAATTGACTTATTTAACAACGAATATAACGTGAAAAATAGGAGTAATTTACTTCACGGTAATCAGGTAATCATTTTGAAAAATGTGTCATTATGCATACAAGAGGTTATGAGCCGCTGTGACGTACTGCAAACTGCCACTCGCAAACGATTCACCGAGCCTAAACGACTTTACTAATGCCAAGGCGGAGACAGCGGGGCATGAGTAACAAGTACGACGCAACCACTAGTCTCGCTAATAAACGTTTCCGAAACTAATGGCCGCCCCGTGGCACAGTGGTCTAAGCGATGGCTTCTGATTATTCGTCCGAGATGGATCCGGTTTCGAATCCTGGTGAGGCATGGATGTTGTGTTTGTCTCATGGCACTGGCTCTCGCCCCTCCCTGGAACCAGTGACCCTAAATTAGGGACGGGCGACTGCTTATAGCCCACTGAGTTGCTCTAGATGATCGTTAAACCTCCAATAGAAAAAAATAATAATAATGGCAGCGAATGTGTCATAGGCGCCGATTTGAAAAATTATTGGGGTTCCGGGCAAAGCAAATGGCCCATACATTTTTCAAGGGATTTAAGTCGAATTTAAATTTCAGTAAAATTATCTGGCATAATTAGACGCCTGGAATGATAGAATGAAATAAATTATAGTTAATTACAGAGCTTTAAAGCTGTTTATTTTTCAGCCTTTGCCCCGCGTCACTTCTTGATTCGCCTATTCTTCGTACGTCAAAAAGTTACTGGGTTCCGCCATTTTAGGCAAGGAAAGAATTCTTGATTCTCCTATTCCTGTCTCGCCTAAAACTTTCACCTGCAGCACTAAATCATTTGTGCGTTAAAAAAAAAAAAGGAAAAAATTTTTCGTGAAAAAAGAAAAAAAAGCTAGTTGTTCATTGGAATAAATATTAGTTTTTTTGTTTTTTTTTTCCAAGTTTTAAAGTAATAGGCTTTAAGGATAGTTCTTGATGATCAATATACTCTCATAATTGCTTAAACTTGTATGAAAATCTGCTACAGTTTTGGGGAAAATTTCAGACAAAAAAAAAGTGCTCTGGGGAAATATTGGGCCCAGAACATTTTCTGCATCCCTTGTTTTATGTTGTACTGTAACATATAAAAGAAGGAGGAAAATGAAAAAAACCCACAACTACAAGCACCTGGTGAATTCATATGGAATGACCCTCCACTCATCTCCCAGGATGTTTGATTCTGGGTCTTCTCCTGCCTCATGGTGAAATTCAATCTACAGAGGCCCAGTCGGTTTGCTTCTGAGTCTTCTCCTGCCCCATGGTGAAATTCAATCTACAGAGGGAGAGTTGGTTCGCTTCTGGGTCTTCTCCTGCCCCTCTGCCCCATGGTGAAGTTCAATCTACAGAGAGCAAGTCGGTTTGCTTCTTAGTCTTCTCCTGCACCATGGAGAAATTCAATCTACAGAAGGCGAGTTCGTTTGCTTCTGAGTCTTCTCCTGCCCCATGGTGAAATTCAATCTACAGAGGGCAAATCGGTTTGCTTCTGATTCTTCTGCCCCATGGTGAAATTCAATCTACAGAGGGCGAGTCGGTTCACTTCTGGGTCTTCTCCTGCCCCTCTGCCCCATGGTGAAATTCAATCTACAGAGGGTGAGTTGGTTCGCTTCTGGGTCTTCTCCTGCCCCTCTGCCCCATGGTGAAGTTCAATCTACAGAGAGCAAGTCGGTTTGCTTCTTAGTCTTCTCCTGCACCATGGTGAAATTCAATCTACAGAAGGCGAGTTGGTTTGCTTCTGGGTCTTCTCCTGCCCCATGGTGAAATTCAATCTACAGAGGGCAAGTCGGTTTGCTTCTGATTCTTCTGCCCCATGGTGAAATTCAATCTACAGAGGGCGAGTCGGTTTGCTTCTGGGTCTTCTCCTGCCCCATGGTGAAATTCAATCTACAGAGGGCGAGTCGGTTCGCTTCTGGGAATTCAATCTACAGAAGGTGAGTTGGTTTGCTTCTGAGTCTTCTCCTGCCCCATGGTGAAATTCAATCTACAGAGGGCAAGTCGGTTTGCTCCTGATTCTTCTGCCCCATGGTGAAATTAAATCTACAGAGGGCAAGTCGGTTTGCTTCTGGGTCTTCTCCTGCCCCAGGGTGAAATTCAATCTACAGAGGCCCAGTCGGTTTGCTTCTGAGTCTTCTCCTGCCCCATGGTGAAATTCAATCTACAGAGGGCGAGTTGGTTCGCTTCTGGGTCTTCTCCTGCCACTCTGCCCCATGGTGAAGTTCAATCTACAAAGCAAGTCGGTTTGCTTCTTAGTCTTCTCCTGCACCATGGTGAAATTCAATCTACAGAAGGCGAGTTGGTTTGCTTCTGAGTCTTTTCCTGCCCCATGGTGAAATTCAATCTACAGAGGGCAAGTCGGTTTGCTTCTGATTCTTCTGCCCCATGGTGAAATTCAATCTACAGAGGACGAGTTGGTTTGCTTCTGGGCCTTCTCCTGCCCCATGGTGAAATTCAGTCTACAGAGGGCGAGTCGGTTAGCTTCTGGGTCTTCTCCTGCCCCATGGTGAAATTCAATCTACAGAGGGCGAGTCGGTTTGCTTCTGGGTCTTCTCCTGCCCCATGGTGAAATTCAATCTACAGAGGGCGAGTCGGTTTGCTTCTGGGTCTTCTCCTGCCCCTCTGCCCCATGGTGAAGTTCAATCTACAGAGAGCAAGTCGGTTTGCTTCTTAGTCTTCTCTTGTCCCATGGTGAAATTCAGTCTACAGAGGGCAAGTCAGTTTGCTTCTGATTCTTCTGCCCCATGGTGAAATTCAATCTTCAGAGGGGAGTCGGTTTGCTTCTGGGTCTTCTGCTGCCCCATGGTGAAATTCAATCTATAGAGGGCGTGTCAGTTTGCTTCTGATTCTTCTGCCCCATGGTGAAATTCAATCTACCGAGAACAAGTCAATTTGCTTCTGGGTCTTCTCCTGCCCCATGGTGAAATTCAATCTACAGAGGGCGAGTCTGTTTGCTTCTGAGTCTTCTGCCCCATGGTGAAATTCAATCTACAGAGGGCAAGTCGGTTTGCTTCTGATTCTTCTGCCCCATGGTGAAATTCAATCTACAGAGGACGAGTTGGTTTGCTTCTGGGCCTTCTCCTGCCCCATGGTGAAATTCAGTCTACAGAGGGCGAGTCGGTTAGCTTCTGGGTCTTCTCCTGCCCCATGGTGAAATTCAATCTACAGAGGGCGAGTCGGTTTGCTTCTGGGTCTTCTCCTGCCCCATGGTGAAATTCAATCTACAGAGGGCGAGTCGGTTTGCTTCTGGGTCTTCTCCTGCCCCTCTGCCCCATGGTGAAGTTCAATCTACAGAGAGCAAGTCGGTTTGCTTCTTAGTCTTCTCTTGTCCCATGGTGAAATTCAGTCTACAGAGGGCAAGTCAGTTTGCTTCTGATTCTTCTGCCCCATGGTGAAATTCAATCTTCAGAGGGGAGTCGGTTTGCTTCTGGGTCTTCTGCTGCCCCATGGTGAAATTCAATCTATAGAGGGCGTGTCAGTTTGCTTCTGATTCTTCTGCCCCATGGTGAAATTCAATCTACCGAGAACAAGTCAATTTGCTTCTGGGTCTTCTCCTGCCCCATGGTGAAATTCAATCTACAGAGGGCGAGTCTGTTTGCTTCTGAGTCTTCTGCCCCATGGTGAAATTCTATCTACAGAGGGCAAGTCGGTTTACTTCTTAGTCTTCTCCTGCCCCATGGTGAAATTCAGTCTACAGAAGGCGAGTCTGTTTGCTTCTGAGTCTTCTCCTGCCCCATGGTGAAATTCAATCTACAGAGGGCCAGTCGGTTTGCTTCTTAGTCTTCTCCTGCCCCATGGTGAAATTCAGTCTACAGAAGGTGAGTCTGTTTGCTTCTGAGTCTTCTCCTGCCCCATGGTGAAATTCAATCTACAGAGGGTGAGTCGGTTTGCTTCTGAGTCTTCTCCTGTCCCATGGTGAAATTCAATCTACAGAGGGCAAGTCGGTTTACTTCTTAGTCTTCTCCTGCCCCATGGTGAAATTCAGTCTACAGAAGGCGAGTCGATTTGCTTCTGAGTCTTCTCCTGCCCCATGGTGAAATTCAGTCTACAGAGGGCCAGTCGGTTTGCTTCTGAGTCTTCTCCTGCCCCATGGTGAAATTCAATCTACAGAGGGCGAGTCGGTTTGCTTCTGAGTCTTCTCCTGCCCCATGGTGAAATTCAGTCTACAGAAGGCGAGTCTGTTTGCTTCTGAGTCTTCTCCTGCCCCATGGTGAAATTCAGTCTACAGAGGGCCAGTCGGTTTGCTTCTGAGTCTTCTCCTGCCCCATGGTGAAATTCAATCTACAGAGGGCGAGTCGGTTTGCTTCTTAGTCTTCTCCTGCCCCATGGTGAAATTCAGTCTACAGAAGGTGAGTCTGTTTGCTTCTGAGTCTTCTCCTGCCCCATGGTGAAATTCAATCTACAGAGGGTGAGTCGGTTTGCTTCTGAGTCTTCTCCTGTCCCATGGTGAAATTCAATCTACAGAGGGCAAGTCGGTTTACTTCTTAGTCTTCTCCTGCCCCATGGTGAAATTCAGTCTACAGAAGGCGAGTCGATTTGCTTCTGAGTCTTCTCCTGCCCCATGGTGAAATTCAATCTACAGAGGGCCAGTCGGTTTGCTTCTGAGTCTTCTCCTGCCCCATGGTGAAATTCAATCTACAGCCCCATGGTGAAATTCAGTCTACAGAAGGCGAGTCGATTTGCTTCTGAGTCTTCTCCTGCCCCATGGTGAAATTCAATCTACAGAGGGCCAGTCGGTTTGCTTCTGAGTCTTCTCCTGCCCCATGGTGAAATTCAATCTACAGAGGGCGAGTCGGTTTGCTTCTGAGTCTTCTCCTGCCCCATGGTGAAATTCAGTCTACAGAAGACGAGTCTGTTTGCTTCTGAGTCTTCTCCTGCCCCATGGTGAAATTCAATGTACAGAGGGTGAGTCGGTTTGCTTCTGAGTCTTCTCCTGTCCCATGGTGAAATTCAATCTACAGAGGGAGAGTCAAAAGTTTTGCAATATTTTGGTCACCTTGTCTTCATACGTACCTTTAAGATGAAAGCTGACCAGCATTCAAAGTATAGGCCATTGTGTTGCACTGTCTTTAGCTATCCGTCTGCCAGTTCTTCAATTCCGCAGCTGTACCAGTTCTTGTGCATCAAGGCGAAGAACTCCATCATCCCAGCTGCCACCTCCTTTGTTGTTGAAGTGCCACCCGCAAATGAAGTGGGCCATGGACCGGAACAAGTTATTATCCGAAGGTGCAAGGGCCGGGCTATATGCTGAGTGTGGCATTAGTTCAATGCCCTCAAGTTAATGGAGTTTTGCCCAGGTCATTTGTATGTAGGGGTGGCTTAGGATGCTGTCCAGCAGGCTGTGCCTTGCTTAACCATTGTGCAGATCATTTCCGATTATCATAAGGGACCCACTTCTCGTCACAGGTGACGATTCGATGCAGTAGAGGTTCCTGTTTATTCTTGGCAAGCAGCGATGTGCAGACTTCCAAATGCTTGGTCTTGTTGGCAGTTGTCAATTCATGCGGCAGCCACATGTCCAGCTTTTTGACCTTACCCAGCGCAGCCAGACGCCGAATGACTGTCGTGTGGTGGACACCTACCTCTGCCGCTATCTCACGACAGGTGCAAACTGGAATTTTAGCTAAGTGGACAGTGGCTGGCAAGTTAGTGCCCCCCCCCACACACACAACTGGCTGCTAAGTTAAGAAATCATAGTGGCCAGAAAGAAGCCTCCAGCATAATAAAATAAGAGGGGGGAGGGATTAATAGGAACTTTAATGTAACTGCTGTTATTTACATGAACGGCTTTTTCTGAACATAAAAGCCACTTACTGTGTAAAATAAAAACCATTTTGTAAATCTTTTTTTCCCCCTCTGGGTTTACTCATTCCGAAAACATCGATAGTATTGGTGGAAATTTACCACGTTTCAGTGAAAACCTCAATGTTTTGATGCTTTTGCTAATAAGCTGATGAATTCGTACTTTTCCATCTGCAGCCGTAAATGGGCACATCGGTGGGTAAAATCTCTGCTCAATATAATGGTGATTACTCACCAAATCAAATCCAGTAACCAACAATATCTGTTAAAATGCTCGATATATCGGTGGAAACCTCGATGTTTTTTTTATATATCGGTTCCAGTAGCATCGAGGAAAAGAACTATTTCGTCGATGAAACATCAAACAAAATAGCCAATTCAGGACATAAAAAAATGGTATTCCCTTCCTCTTTACAAGAATGCAACAAAAAGAAATTCATTTACTTTATGCAGTAAATGTTCTTTACCAGTTTCAAACGTTAGTAATGAAACCTCGATGTTTTTTCGATGTATCGGCTTCTGAAACATCGAGGCTTAAAGTTAAATTCTTTTAGTGCTACATGAAATGTGTGTGCATATGCCAGAAATACTAAACCATTTTCTTAGGAATTGCAAGCTTCAAGAAAAAAAAGCTGTACTTTCCATAAATTTTAATATTTTGGGCCGAAATTTTTCCCTGGACTTTCTAAGGATTTCCTTACAAGCTGATGTTAAATTCTAAGGTGATTCAAAATGCACGTCTGCAAATACTGAGGAACAAGCTGTCAATAAAGTTCATCCTCAGCTAACACACGGATTTGGAAAAAGATGTGGGGATTCATAATTCGTTGAGTTTTGTGATTGTGTCGGTTTGTTTGGGAAAAAGGAATTGAATAATGTGAAGAGTTTCTAGTAATAAAACACATTTCGTCATCCTGCGCAGCAAAGTCCGTAAGAAAAATAAACACGCTGTTGTCACTGGACCACGGGTTGCACGTTATTGCACTTTGAACGGGGCTCGAAAAAGCGATTTCTGACAGTGTAACTGTTCTATAATTTACCCACAATCCCATGTGAACATCCCTGCCTCAACCATTGTAGGAAAAGTTTTGGCTAAAATTCGCCTTCCTCCCGTCTTGCGGCGAAAGTGGAAAGTGCGTGGAGAGACTACAGCGAATACGAACTTACGATACGATTCTTACAGACTGTATATTTTTCAGTAATATTGCTGTTTGACTGTATGATTCGTGGAGATTTCATTTCAAAACAATATGATTAATAAATGATATTCACACAGATATCTGCTGTTTGATTCTGGAACTACTTGTGTCAAAATCGAGGGCTGATCATTCAGCGCCCACCGCGTTTTTAGTACAACATGCGCAGGCCGATAAATCGATCACCTTCACACTAAAAGCGTTCTACAATATTGAGGTTTAAACGCCGATTACACAGGTCTGCGAAATAATACTTTTTTTTTTTTTTTTTTTTTCCTGCACCGTTTTAGGTGTTTCTAATGTTTTTCAATACACTGAGTTCAGAAATGCTGAGCTTTTCCCTCTATCATGTAAGGTTTTTCCACAAAGTGAGGATGAAGATCCAGGTAAATCACACAGAAGATCTAGCAGAGTCAAAAAACTTTATTTACAAAAAATTAAAAATAAGCTTTATTTTACATTTGTTATGTTTGTTATAGTTACCACAAAGTCAAAAATCTTTTAATGTCTCTTCTTCTTCCCCTTGAAGCTCCGTTTAGAACTTTTTCTCTTGTGCACTGCTTGCGGCTCCTCCCTATTCAGCATTCAGCAGTAGTCTGCTATCATGCTCACATTCCACCGGCTCTGATACCTCTGTTCCATTTCCTTTATGTCCTGGTGGAATCTCTCTCCTTATTCTTCACTCACAGCGCCTAGATTTTCTGGGAAATAGCCTAGATGAGAGTTCAAAAGTGGAGCTTCAAGCTCATTGAATAGCCCAAGGCTTTGAAGTTCTCCAGCATGTTTCCTATGATGTTCTTGAAGTCAGGGTCTTTCTGGTTGCCAAGAAACTTCTTTACAACTTCTTTAATGGGTGTCCAAGCCGATCTCTCAATGTCATCCATTTTGGTTTCAAAGATTTAGTCTTTCATGAGTTTTCGAATGTCAGGACCGATGAAAACCCCTTCTTTCAGCTTCGCTTCTGACAGCCGTGGAAACTTACTTGCCAGGCACTTGAAAGTATCACCATCTTTTGGCAGGGCTTTCACAAACTGCTTCATGATGCCAAGTTTGATGTGAAGTGGAGGCAGGAGTACTTCTTTTGGGTCCACCAAAGATTCGAAGTGCATGTTCTTTTACCCTACTTTTAGCATCCTGCTTAGCCACACCTTCTGAGTCCAGTGCTTGGCTTTAGCACGACTGTCCCATTCACAGAGGAAACTCTAGGATCCTTGGTCAACAGGGTGGCTACACTTGACCAAGGGTCATAGAGAGCACTTTCAGATCGCCACAGATGGTCTATTCGTATTCCTTGTAGTTAAGCTTGGTCAGGATCAAGGCTAAATTCTTATACCTCTCTTTCAAATGAACGAAATGTCCAACCGGTATAAAGGCATATTTGTTGCCGTTGTGAAGAAGTACAGCTTTTAGACTTCTTTGTGATGAGTTAATGAAGAGTCTCCAATCTTCCGCATGCTGAATTTTGAACATTTGCATCAAACCGGGGACATCGGAGGAGTAAACAAGTTCACCATCTTGAGAAAAGTAAGGCACATAGTCTTTCTCTCGGTTTCAAAACAAATAGAAAGAAGTTCCAGGGGTTAACAAGTTCTTCTCCTAGAGTGTAGAGCCTAGCAACTGAGCAGAGTCTTTTGGAAGGGCCAAATCTCGGATCAAGTCATTCAGTTCTGATTGTTAAAACAGCTGGGGCTCACTGCAGTCGTCGACTTGAAAATAGTCGTTAGCATGTCATCTGACTTGCACCCTGAAGGTGCAGGCACATCGTCTTACCTTTCTAGAGGCAAAGGTATGGGAATGTCAGGTCCGTGAGGCACAGGGTGCAGTGCAGATTCAAGGTTTGGGTAGAAGATTCCTGTTTTGTTTTTTAAGATGCACCCCTGTATGTTGCACGAACAAAAGTAGAGTCATCGCTATGGTTTTGGGGCTCTCTCCATGTCATAGGCACTCCAAAACGAAATTTCATCTTACCCTTAGACCTCATACAGAGTCCTTCCACGCAACTTGAACGCACTCGATGCGGGGCCCACGACTAGTCTTGGTCTGCAACCCTTACACCGAAGTATGCAAAATACACTTTTCCAACAAAGTCTGTGATATGCCGCTGTTGCTTTTTCACTACAAGTTTGCCACAGATATAGCAAAAGCTGTCGGGAGAATTGACACAACCTCTTGAAGCCATCAGTCGTAAATGCACACACCCTATCCCTTTCAGGCATGTTTGCCTTCAACACCATGTTTAAATATATATAAGAAAACATTACAACAATATTCTGGTGACAAAAATTCCCGACAGAAATTCTCGATTTCTGTCGAAACTGTATGTGATAGAATTTTTTGAGTATTTTTACTGAAATCTGCATCAAAAAATACATAAGAAACACCATTCACTTTGAAGAAAAAAAAAATCATCGATGGCAAAACTTCGACGTTCAAAAACGTCGAAGTTTTTTTTGCCATCCCTAGTTAGGACTGGTTTCATTTTCTTTTACCTTTACTTCTGAATTATTATACTTTTGTAAATTGGCACTAATTAATACAGACATTTAACATGGACCAGGAACATCAAACAAAGATCTTCGCTCTTTCCACGTTTATAAGTGAGTCACGGAAAAATTCTCATTGGCCGCCACCGGGAGTCGAACCCAGGGTCTTCCAGTTACGCGCCGGATATGCTTTCCGCTACATGTTCCTGGTCCACGTTAAATGTCTGTATTAATTATTCATTCGCTTTCTAATTATTTCTTCAGTTGCTGCTTACCATCTTTGGTGAATCCTTAGCATTGTGCCGGGGCTCCAAGAAGCAACCTGCCAACTTTGCTTGGCAGTTAGCGCGTGTGAGTCTGGAGGAATTCGAGGCCGCTGTTGTGTAGCAGAAGCATATCCGGCGCGTAACTGGAAGACCCTGGGTTCGACTCCCGGTGGCGGCCAATGAGAATTTTTCCGTGACTCACTTATAAACGTGGAAAGAGCGAAGATCTTTGATAAATTGGCACTAAAAATAACAAATGGCCAAACTGGCGACCACGGAAATAAATTTAATAGCCAAAGTTGCCAGTTAATCGCCATCTGGCGAGCCGTGAGTGCTAATTTGCACCTATATATGTCACGACATGTTTTTCGGGGTCCACTTCAACCACACATAACAGAACATTGTCAGAAACAGCAGCACGTCAGTGACCACGTGCTTCATTCTGCAGGTCTGTAACTCCGCTTCAAAAATTCACAAACCATCGCCGTATGGTTCATTCGTTGGTTGTATTCTCCCCAAACGCTTTGTTAACGTTTCGAGTGGCAATTCCTGCAGAATGGCTCAGTTTAAATTCATACAGGAAGATTACTCTCAAATCCGACGTCCGCATGTTTCCTTTGCAAGCCACGTTACATCCAAACAAACCACGCCTGAACCTTGTTCTTCACACACGTGCTAGCTATTTATAGTAACTCTGTGACGTAATACCCGCCACACCTGTGGGTGGTTTCATTCCGCTGTTGTGGGGGTCTGTCTCCACTGGTCATTTGCTCTGGGCATTTCATTCATACTAACCCAATATATCCCCTCCAATCTCAGTTGGAGGAGTATAATCATAGAGTTGTATTAAAAAAAAAAAAAAACTGCATACGTGGTCATCAAAACGAAAACTTTGAGTAACGCTCATGTTGAAAATTGACTTCCTAGTTTCTTAATTAATTTACTAATCAAAACTTCTATTGTGGGAATTTTTACTAGCAAAACTTTTATTTTATTGCAAATTTTCGGAGAAAACTCTTCTTCTTCATTCTTTCTTTTGTTGTCACTTTTTCCTGTACCATCGGGGTTATGGTTAACCTTGGTGATTACGGTTATTTTTCACCAAATCCTTGACAGATGTTAGGCAGGGATAATCCTCTGCAGTCATTGATGATGGAATTATGATTCTCTGTGAAGTATTTTAGGTAATTTTTTTTTTTTTTACTTTGTTCTCTAAACTTGGAGGTAGCCTTATACCGAGTGCACCATATAAAAGAGGCCCAGTGGCCAGACGTTGTTTGGTGGGTTTCCAGTTAAAACCGCTTTGTTCCACTTCTAACAGGTTTCTGCGTGTACAGCTGCATCTAGGAATTCTCTGGAGTAGTTATTCACAGCCAGAGCAGGGTAGGTATGCTGTCATAATTGTAAGTGAATAGAGAACAAAGGCAACAGAAATGGTTTTAAGTACGGAACAGCGGATTTTTATTGTGGAACAGTATTTCAGAAACAACTCATACAAGGTTTTAAATGAGTTCTTTACAGAAAACTTTCCACATTGTGCAGCAACGGTGAAATCAGTGGTACAGAAGTGTTAGTGCGGAAATTTCGTGAAACTGGCACGGTGTGCAACAGGAAAAGAAACAAACCCAAGACAATTCGTACAGAAGACAATATGAAGGATGTGTGCACAATGATGTTACAAAGCCCTCGTAAGTCGATTCGCCGATTATTGTCTGCAACGGGATTATCTGCCACGTCATGCCGACGCATACTTAAGGTGGATTTGCATTTTCGGCCGTACAAAGTTATGGCGCTCCAAGAACTTAAAACTCCTGATTATGCAAAATGGATGCAATATTGTAAGTGGTTTCAGGAGACCATTGTCAGCCGTGAAATAGACCCAACACTTTATTACATGACAGATGAAGCATGGTTTCATCTGTCCGGGTATGTCAATGCGCAAAACAGCAGGATTTGGACCGACACGAATCCCAGACGGACAATGGAGACTCCTCTGTATGACCAAAAAATAGGCGTTTGGTGTGCCTTGTCTGCAAAGAGGATAGTCGGCCCATTTTGTTTCACTGATACCATCAACTCGGAGCACTACGTTCAGCAACTGTTCAACCCATTTGTTGCTGCACTTACAGAAGAAGAGCGAACATATGCTTTCTTTCATTCAGATTTGGCAAAAACTACTGCATGGAACAGTCTATGTGCTGTGCATGAAGTGTTTGGGGAGGACAGAACTGTATCGAAGGGACTATGGCCACCCAGATCACCCGATCTCTCCACCTGTGACTTTTATCTGTGGGGAGCATTGAAAGGGAAAGTGTACGCAACTTATCCGCACACCCTTGATGAATTAAAAGGGAACATTACAGATGCCATATCCCAGATTACTGCTGATGAATTGTGATGCATTACAAACAACATGTTCCATCGTGTGCTGTGTCTTGATGTTGTCCTTTCAGCAATTATTGTAAACGCAGGTCAATTATTCCTGTTTTCTGTCATTTCAACTATTCTTTACCATGTATAGTAACATTACCTGACTGTTGTCGTTCATTATACTCGGGCCTCTTTTATATGGCACACCCTGTATTATACTTCTTATTAATTCTCTTTAAAGAATCAAATAAAACTTTGTGATAAGTACTTTTTCTAGTGAATTTTACTGCTGTTGCGTGTTCTTACCAGTAAAATTTAGGAGCTTCTCAATTTCTCCTTTACAATAGTTATTTTCTGCAAGGATGACTTTAAGTTGTTTATGGGGTTTTTTCTTATTGGCTGCAGATACTGTTTTAGAAAACTTGTTGCAAACTGGGAAAGCGTGAACCATGATTAGCAATAATATATAAAAGATAACTGAAAACATAATAAAACAATAAATACTGTCAGGATAATGACTATAGAGGTTTGAAATTGCTCTAAACTCAAAAATAGGCAAAATTCACCGAAATAGGGTAAATTTCACAAAAATGGGTAACTTTAAAAATCTTGATTGGCCCCTGGGCATTTGCAAAATGGTTTTTATCAAATGCTAAATTCTATAGATGTTCATGGAAGTTATTTTGTAAAGTTGTTAGTAATTATTCATAAATAAATAAATATTTCTTTAAACAGCTAAAAACTTTCATCATGCCCCTTGTGCACACATCAAGCAATGCTTTTTCAGTGTTCTAGATTTTTATTCTGGAGAAAATGGTCATGGGCTTGTGAGTTCTGATTGGTGGTGGTTGGGGGGGGGGTGTACAGATGTGCATGCAAGAGGTTAGTACTCACATCAAGCAATGTTTTTTCAGTGTTCTAGATTTTTTATTCTGGAGAAAGCGATGGGTTTGCCTCCTCGGGCCCCTCCGTGGTAACAATGGCACACATAACAGCAACTAGGCCTCTGTGAATCTTGGAGAGGTGCAAGCTAGTTCTATGTGATATTGGTGAAAAGACCCCAACTCACTGGGTTTTGTTCCAGAATCCTTAGGTTGAATGACCAACTGGAACCCTCAGCTGTCGTCTAATCCCCTACACTGATGTACTTACCTGATTAAAAAGACAAAAAGAAATATTAAGAATGACTCAAGTGTGGGATATGGTGGACCTACCACACTTGAGAAGGACGATCCACCACGGAATCGACCTGGACTTTCTAAACGGCGTATGAGAAAGAGATCTCAGCGGAGTGAATGTAAGATTGGTGTATGGAATACTAAAGGTATAAATGGCAAGATGAGTGAGGTGATTGAGGAGATGAATAAGTATAGACTGAATGTGCTGTGTGTAAGTGAAACCAAAAAGAAGGAAATTGGGGTAGAAGAAGTGAATGGCACGGTGAGTGTGTGGTCTGGAGTATTGGATAATATGAGAGGACAGGCTGGTGTAGGTGTGATTTTAAGTGAAAAGATGAAGAACAACTTGATTCATTATAGTTGCATAAGTGAGAGAATTCTCTGGATTCGTTTGAAAGTGAAACTTCAGAGAATTGTAATTGTTGTAGTGTATGCTCCTTGTGACTCGGAACCTTCTGATAAGAAAGAAGATTTCTGGAATGAGCTAAAAGCTGTTTTGAGCCAGTTTGGTGCTAAAGAAAAAGTTATAATAGCAGGGGATTTCAATGCTAGAGTAGGTGTGCAGAATGCAATTTCTGACAATGTTCTGGGTATGTTTAATGATCCTTGTGTGAATGATAATGGTGAAAGATTAATTGAACTCTGCATTGAAAATGGTTTGTGTGTATCTAATACATTTTTCAACCACAAGTATATACACACATATACTTGGGAAAGTCATACTCTTGGTCAAAAGAGTGTGATAGATTTTGTTGTTTACGATCAGCGTTTGAAACACTTAGTTGTTGACACCCGTGTGATGAGAGGTGCAGATGTTGGTTCTGATCATTACTTGGTAGTGTCACGAGTGAAACTTAATGTTGGTTGGAGGAAAAGGAATAGGAAGAGACCCAGCATAGAAAGAATAAAGGTTGATAGGCTCCTTGAAGATCATCAGCGGTACTCTGACTTACTCAGAGAACGACTGAAGGATCTGAAATCTTGTGAGAGGGATGTAGAAAAGAAGTGGGAATGTTTTAAGAACTGTGTTGTCACTGCTGCTAAAGAGGTCTGTGGCACCACAATAGTGGGTAACAATAGAGGTGATGCTTGGTGGAATAGTGAGATTAATGAGGCAGTAAAGAAAAAGAAGGAAGCCTATTTGGGGATGTTGCAAGGTAGAGTCTCTGTGGATGAATATCGCTGTAAGAAGCATGAAGCTGCTAAGCTGGTTCGCCACAGTAAGGCAAAAGATAGGAAGGAGAAAGTGGAAAGGCATGAACTGGCTTTTTGGAAAGATAGAAAGTCCTTCTGGAAGTACATGAGACTCAGGAAAAATAGGGGAAACAAAGTTGTAAGTTGTGTGAAGAATGAGATTGGGGAAATGATATGGGAGCCCAATGAGTTAAGTGACAGATGGGGTGAATACTTCTGTGAGTTATTAGATCAGGAGAGCAAAAATGATTCTGAGACAGATGTAGATGATGTCACAATGAGGGATGAAAGCACAGAAGGGATATCAAGAGAAGTGTGTAAAGCTCTAAAATCTCTTCAGAATGGTAAGGCTCCAGGAGTTGATGGCATAACTGCAGAGATGTTGAAATATGGTGCTGACTCTATAATTGACTTGTTAACTGAAATTTGCCAGTTGTGCTGGGAGTTAGGAATGGTCCCTCAGGATTGGAAGGATGCTATTATTGTTCCTTTGTATAAGGGAAAAGGTGATCAGACTGAATGCAAGAACTATCGTGGTATTAGCCTACTGAGTGTGCCAGGGAAAGTGTTTGGTAAGGTTGTTATTGAAAAAGTATGGGGTCTTACATAATTGAAAGTGTGGGATGTTCAGAGTGGTTTTATGCCTGGTAAAGGCTGCACTAACCAGATTTTTGCATTACGCAGGATGATTGAAAAGTATATGGCTGTTGGGAAGAAAGTTTTTACTGCCTTCATAGATTTAGAGAAAGCTTACGACCGAGTGAATAGGACACTTTTGTGGAAGGTATTGAATGAATATGGTGTTACTGGGAATCTACTTAATAGTGTAAAAGCCATGTATGCTGGTAGTAGAGCTTGTGTACGAGTGAATGGTGTTTTATCAAAATGGTTTTCCATTGGTGCAGGAGTTAGACAAGGTTGTGTAATGTCACCATGGCTGTTTAATATATTTATGGACGCATGCATGCATGAGGCCAAAATATATAATAGTGGTTTATGTCTGGGTGATATCCGTGTGTGCAGATTGCTGAATGCTGATGACACTGTCCTGTTGGCAGAGAGCAAAAGTGAGTTGCAGAGTGTGTTGACTCGGATGCACGAAGTTTGCATGAAATTGAAACTGAGTATAAATAAGGGAAAAACCAAAGTTATGGTGTTTGAGAGAGGAATGGGTAGCACTGAATGTAATGTAAGTATAAATGGCACTGTGTTTGACCAGGTGAATGAGTTTGTGTATTTAGGAAGCATGTTTGACAGAGAGAACAAGTTGGATGGTGAAATCAGTAGGCGAGTGAATTCTTCTTTGAAAGTCATAGCTGTTCTGGGAGGTTTTCACAGGAATGATGGGTTCTCTAGAGAGTCCCGCATGGCTGTGTATGAAACAGTAATTGTTCCTACTCTGATGTATGGCAGTGAAACCTGGGTACTGCAGAAGCATAGGAGTCGTTTGTGTGCTGGAGAAATGCGTTACTCACGTGGGGTTTGTGGCAAGACACGATCTGATTGTGTGAGGAATGAAGATGTATTGCAGTTGTGTGATGTAAAGCAAAATGTTGTTAGCAAGGTGGAGACCAATATGCTTCGGTGGTTTGGCCATGTTGAAAGAATGAGTGATGAAATGCTTACTAAGAAAATATTTTCAACCCAAGTGGTAGGAAGGAAAGGCAGAGAAAGGCCAAGGAAGACATGGGTGGATCAGATTCAGGAGTGTCTGCATGAGAAAACGATTATGAGTATGAAGTATAAAAGATCTTGTGTAAGGCGTGTAATGGATATCAGTGAAGCACGAGTTGTATGTCAAGATCGCTGTAAATGGCGAAGTTTGATACGACAACAATAAGTAAAAATATCTGGAAGTTTGTATTTCTTTTTGGAGCTAACCTCTGAATCTCAGAGAAGAGCTTAGTGACATGTATGTATGTATGTATGAGAAAATGGAGTTGTGAGTTTGTATTTTTGGGAGAGATGCGGTAGAGGTAGTACCTACATCAAGCAATGCTTTTTCCAGTGTTGTAGATTTTTAAATCTGGAGAAGATGGCCATGGGCTTGTGAGTTCTGATTGGTGGGGGAGTTGTGCAGCAAAATATAGTACACTCATCAAGTAATGCTTTTTAGTTTTCTATATTTTTTATTATGAGAGAAATATTTAATAAAATGTGACCAGTAATTTTAGTAAAGAAACACTCCTCTCTCAAAACTTGCTGAATCAAATGCATGTTCTTCAGCTTGCATTCAGTGGAAACTTAGTGCAGTTGTTATTGAATGTTTTTTTTTTTTTTTTTCTCCATTTTTATAAAAATTGTGATTGTTTGTCTTTGGAAGAAAAGCTTGTGTAATTGAAGATTTTTAAAGGTGTTTGAATGCTGAGTTATTTATGTTTTTAGCTGTAGTGTGGGTTGCTACAAGTTGCACAAAGAACAAGGTAGCTGTGAGAAGAAAGTTCCAGAAAAACAGATAACAGCACTTCCTGAAATTGCACCAGAGGGTAAGTATTCTCTCTCTCTCTCTCTCTCTCTCTCTCTCTCTCTCTCTCTCTCTCTCTCTCTCTCCTCTCTCCTCTCTCTCTCTCTCCAGGAAAAGATATTCTTTATAATAACTGCAATAATGATAACAGGGACCAATCCATGCGGCATTTGATACCATTGGACAGTATCTTCGGAAAAATATTTTGAACTGTCATGGTGTTTTCACTTTCAGTAAATTTTTATCTTAAGAAAATATTTTCTAATATCTCTTTTTTTCTCTCTCTCTCTATTTCTCTCACTATTCTTGAAAAGATATTCTTTATAATAACTGCAATAATAACAGAGATCAATCCAGGCGGCATTTGATACAGTTGGGCAGTATCTTCAAAAAATAATTTGGACTGTCATGGTTTTCTTCACTTTCAGTAAAATTTTATCTTAAGACAATATTTTAGTGTGAGAGACATCCAGAATATTGTTGTGTTGTTAACTGTGCTTTTTTTTTCTCGTTACAAACTGTTCATAGTAAAACAGTCTGACAGATGCTTATCAATCGCTGCATCGTCACTATCAGCAACTGAGGCAAACCTCGCTGTGAAGAACCCCAAAGCATTATGGGAGCACCCCCCCCCCACACACACACATACATTTTCTAGAGCTATCTCAGAAGTAGACATGGGCACATCAGTGGACATTCACACATTGGTGGTATCAGTGGAAATATTTGATGTATCAATGGAAACCTCAATATTTCGCTAAAAAGCCAAAGAATCCACATTTGCAGCAGGTATGGGCGCAGTGATGAATAAATCGCCATTTAATATTGGGTATTCGGAAATTATGTATACAATTTCAAAGTTGATTAGTACAAAAAGTATTTATGATACGAATGTTTTACGTTTTGTCTAAGATTAAGCAAGTTCTAAAGTTTATTGCTCTGCAATCAATACACTTCCACATGTGCTTCGTTCATAGCACGCAGGATATCGAGGCGGTAGTCGATTTTGGACCAAGTACGGTGCAGAATGCCTGGGGTGGCGTGGAGGAAGGCTGCAGTGACGCGCACTTTCTGGTCACTGAGGGAGGCAACCTTTGTCCGGTAGACAAGGTCTTTAAGGAACCCCCATAAAAAAAAACACAGGGGGTTATGTCTGGCAAACGGGGAGACCATGTCATTGGACCTCTGCGTCCAATCCACTGACCAGGGAAGTGTTGATCCAAGCATGCACGTACGTCTGATG
Organism: Macrothele yani; assembly: GCA_039090855.1. Taxonomy (NCBI): domain Eukaryota; kingdom Metazoa; phylum Arthropoda; class Arachnida; order Araneae; family Macrothelidae; genus Macrothele; species Macrothele yani. The sequence continues at coordinate 98,835,986 of CM077031.1, forward strand.
ACCAATGATGGGGAGCCCCATCTTGCTGGAAAATGACGTCTGGAATCTCCTGCATTTGCGGAATGCTGAACAGTTGTAACATATCCAGGTATGTGCCGCCAGTTATGGTTTGTTTAGCAAACAAGGCTGGTCCAATCACTCTGTCTTGCATGATGCCACACCAAAACATTAACTTTGGGGCTGTGTCTTGTTTGTTCCAGGACAGCATGAATTTGGCAATTATGCTTGTTGACTGTACCTGACATATGAAGTGTTGACTCATCATTGACACAGATTCTTGACAGGAATTTGGGGTTGCTGTCCGTGTGATGAAGCATTTCTACGTCAAACGCTGCATGACGCGCTTTGTCATTGTGCTGCACCCTTTGCACCAGCTGCATGTTGTAGGTGTAAAGACGAAGGTGTTTGTGTAGCACTGTGTGAACTGTTATGGCAGGTATCCCCAGTTCGCGACTAGCTGAACGAATGGACGTCGATGGGTTCCGTTGGTACGCCTAAGGCACAGCCTCCACAGATTCTTCCGACACAGATGGTCTGCCGCTGCTCGTCCCTTTCAACACACTAACAGTAGCTTTGAATTTGTCTACTCACTGCTGGATACTCCTCTGTGTTGGTGGTTTCCTCGTGTCCTCTCTCCTGAAATTTCTCTGGACTTGGGTCAGCGATTTCGACCCTGCAAACCACATAACGAAAACAGCTTTTTCCTGTGGCGTCGCCATTTTCGCTATGTTGTGTCACACTGCGCTACCAGGCACCTAGTGTCACCTATCAAAGCAAAAATAAAACTTTAGAACTTGTGTAAACTTGAACAAAATGTAAAACATTCGTATCACAAATCCTTTTTGTACTAATCAACTTTGAAATTGTATACATCCTTTCCGAAAACCCTGTATATCGATGATAGCTCGCCAGTAACCAATAATATTTTAGTTCAACATCAAGTAACCAATAATATTTTAGTTCAACATCAAGTAACCAATAATATTTTAGTTCAACATCAAGTAACCAATAATATTTTAGTTCAACATCAAGTAACCAATAATATTTGTTAAAATGCTTGATGTATCGGCTCCTGTAAGATCGAGAATAAGAACTATTTTCAGTGACAAAACATTGAAAAAAATTGCTTATTCACGACATAGAAAGGTGATATTCCCTTTCTCTTTATAAAAATACAAAAAAAGAGAAATTCATTTACTTATTGCACAAAAAATTCGCATGGGTTACGCTTTTGTAGTTTCAAATCGGTCATAAAACCTCGATTTTTTTAATATATTTTTTTTGTACATATCCGTTTCTGTAACGTCGAGAAAAAGAACTAAAGAACTCTATTTTTGACAACGAAACATCGAACAGAACTGTGAAAAAATCGCTAATTCATGACATAAGGTTATGTATTCCTTTCCTCTTTAAAATATTGCCGCAAAGAGAAGTTCATTTACTTCACGTAGAGTAGGACAAGCCGCCAATGGTAACCGATGACTCGGGTACAGTTGGCAAATTTTGAGTGAAGCTATTGCAAAATCTAAGCTCATTAAGGCATCTACTACAACAAATTCTAAAAAAACGAACGCGTAAAATTTATGACTTCCAGAACAAAAGTACGAAACATTCTAAAAAAGAAATGCATAAAATTTATCATGAACTGCTTTCCTTGTCAGCCTTCATGTTGGTTGTGATCAGGTTGCATGTAAAGAAAGCGGAAAGACACGTACTCAGATCGGGAACCACGTTTTTCATTTTGTATCGCTAAAAACGGACACACATACACAAACTTCCTTTTATTATTATAGATTAAGCAAGTGTTGAGCTAATAGAAGGGGTCTTTTCATTTCTTCGTTTTTCAATTCAAACGATTTTATTTAATTAATGTTAGTGAGCCGACTTTCGTGAAACGGTTCAAGTAAAAGGCCATCTAGTTGTAATTGGAATTCCTCAATGGCACGGACTTCCGGGAATCGGAAGACGTCAAAACATGAACATGGGCGATGTCCAATCGCGTGCCAAAAATCATGGTGATTGGGTGTGTCATGTCGTGGCTATGCCTGAACAACTAATTGTCCCGAGTCTTGTATAGAGTTTCAGGTTCAGTTTCAAAGCATTAAGGCAATATTCCCATCTTAGAATGACTAGATATCTTCGACTAGTCAGCTTTCGTGCAATGAAGGAGATGCAGCTAGATAAGAAATAATTTATTTACAACTGTCAACATCACAGGACACACACACAATCCAAACAGAACCAAAATGCTATATAATTCGGGAAACCGTTACGATCTTTTTGATTCTCTGCTATGCAGTTTACTTGAGTTGAGTTCACATATACAGTTCAGTTCACTTGAGTTTAAAATACAATAATGTCACTTGCACAATACCAGATTTTTTTATTTTTATTAAAATTGGTTGTTTTTTAATGGCCATTAATTTTATATGACACGATGAATCATCATGTTATCAATTCCATGTAACTCACCATGTCCTTCCCTTTCTCCATGGCAAGTTTCGCCACGATCGGCTGAAGATCTTTGGAGGAGATAGGTAACAAACGGCCCCTTCTCAAAACCCGGAAAAACCGCTAAAAATGCATGTTTTTGGATGATTATTCCTCAATGACATTGAATTTCGGAAATCGGAAGGCGTCAAAACCTGACCATAGAATAATCACCCTGTCATAGTCAGCAGTTACATTTTAATTATATTACAAATAAATTTATGAAAAAGTGAAGATTTATTTACGGGTAAGTTATGTATATTTCCGCTTAAATCTATAAATTCTACAAAAATGTCATTTTTTTTAGTGAAATATGTAATTTTGAAATTTTATAAAGGCGTGAACCCATGACAGTCCCACTTTCATGCTTAGGAAATTGGTTAACAATAATGTGAAGTGTTGTATATAATTTTGTGAAAAATTTTGAAGATGTGCTTTTTGATAAATTAAAATTTTTAATTTTAATTTACATTTGAAAAACAGTTTTCATCTCAAACCCATATTGTGTTGTATATCATAGGAAAGCTCTTGGAAAATGCTGCAAAATGACACCTCTCTTATCATTTTAGCTTAATTAGGAGAGTTGTTACAGCAATTTAAAATTGTGGCAGTGGGGTGTTTTTTGGCGATTTTTGACAACTTCACATCGCCATATTTTCAAAATGGGTCGACATGTTTTAATAAAATTGAGTATTTTTCTTCATCTATATGTAGGCTACCTCTGTGCCAAGTTTAATCGAAATCTGAGATGGTGAGTTAAAATTCATATTAAAATTGTGTTGATTTGACACGGAATGAACCGACCCACAATCACATCATCCCCGAGGCTTCCATACTCTGCTGCAGTCCGAATGCGCACTTGTGCCTCGGGCAATCTTCCAGGTCCTCATTGCATCTCATCAGGGCCAAGGGTGGTTATTCCCATTATTAGGTAGGTGGTCATAGTATTCTGATACGGCCATGTATGTATAGTGGGAAATGAAGTTCCCTGAAGAAATGATTCTTCACATATACCTGGAAGGCAATACAAGTATGGTTGGCAAGAAGTGCCATATTTTCATCACTGTTTTCCAAGAGGTGCCAGAACTTGTGACCCACAACCATACCTGAATGTGTGAAAAGGCTGTATTGACGCTGTGAGGGAGCTTCAGATTGTTTCAAGTAGTGCGAATCTGAATAATCCTGAGATTGTAAAGCTACATCTGCTTGGAACTTTGTCACCCTGGGTAGTGGAATGGCAGCATGCTCAGAGAGACATTGGGAGATGCGGATTCGATTCCTGCTCCAGGGCGATGTAATTTTCAAGTTTTCTGAACAGGTGGTTGCATGGAAAATACTGCACTTCGTGGCAACCATGTCGTTTGTATTGCGTTCCAGGTATATGTGAAGAGTTATTTCTTCAGCAAGATTTGTTTCCCATCGATATGAAACAGGGAAAGCTTAGCATTAAAGGCAATTCAATTTTTTTGTATTTTCAACTTTTTACATGTAAATGAGAAAAAATGTATAAATGAGGTTTTTACTGTATCTTGAAAGTTAAGGCTCAGATACATGTGAACAAAAGGAATTCATTATTAACTTAACAATCAGAAAGGCCGAACACTTACCTAAAAGTTCTTGGCTTCATTCCTGTTATACACTTCGTGCACGTTAACGAGAACATTTTGTTATGCAGCTGGCCCTCTAAGGTTAAACCTTTCATCATATCTGCTCACAGGTTGTTGATGTTGTTACTATAATTCCTCAGGTCATAAAACAGATATGATGAAAGGTTTAACCTTAGAGGGCCAGCTGCATAACAAAATGTTCTCGTTAACGTGCACGAAGTGTATAACAGGAATGAAGCCAAGAACTTTTAGGTAAGTGTTCGGCCTTTCTGATTGTTAAGTCATTAATGACTTGCACGTAAATTGTGCATTTTTTGGTGCTTATTGCCTATGAAGATGCAAATAATATGATTGGGAATTCATTATGATCGGTTTAGTTGTGTTCATTTGTCATTGGCTTAAAAATGAGAGTCAATAAGGTTAATTTTTGTTATTTAATGCCATTTTTCTATCGCAGAAATAAAACTTGGTAAAACTCAAAAACTATATACCATATTTTCTGGCATCGTTGACAGTATTTTTCCCTGAAATGAGTCTTGAAAATTAACCAAGCATCCTGGAACCCAAAGGTTACGTTTTTGGTAGGCCTATGCTAACATACATATCATTAAGCTGTTCTGTGATATTCAGAGGTTAGCTCCTCAAAGAAAGACCATCTGACAAATAAACATTTAATAGATAATACAGACCACCAGATAACTTTTTAACTGATTATTTACTTACTGTTTCCGTATCAAACTTCTCCATTTACAGCAATCTTGACACACAACACGGGCTTCACTGACATCCATCACAGGACGTACAGCCCTTGTGAAGCTGCTAAATTTCATGGCTAGTGGAATAAAAATTTTACTAGCCAAATGACAAAATCTACTGGCCATGCAAAGTTAAAAATATATATATAGTTCAGTTATTTCTCTACTTACGTTTCTATGCAATTTAATGGCTGAATGTTTTTTTTTTCTTTCTTTCTAATGAGAGACACCTCCCCCATTAACTTCATAAAAACAGATGCAGAGCAGTTACTGCATAGGATCATTAAATTGACTACAAATATTGAATATGCTTCAGTTCCAAAATGATTGATTTTTTGACAATTTATTTTCTGTGCTGTAACATCATTACTCTTACTATCTTAAGTTACACACACATAATTTATTTTCGAGAGGCCATTAAAGTTAGATGTCTAATTTCATTAATAATATTTAAAACCAAGGGACAAAAGCTAGGATATATATGCATAAAGTGGCAGTAATAATGTTGGTACAGTTTACCACTAATATGTACTATACGTCTGATCTTCCCATCAGAGGTATCTGCCCACCACAATTCAATAGCATTTTGAGCATCAAAATCTTCAATTGAAGGGCCATTGCATTTAGTCATCATTAAGTCATTAAAGTGTCACTATTCAGACATGCCCGATTACTCATTTTTATGAGGTTCATTTCTGAAAAGCCATGCTCACAAGGAGCAGTACTACATGGCATTAGATGTAACATCTGCATCATCTTAAAAACAATGCCGTACCAGTTTGTTTATTTTCGTTCTGCATATATGTGGTTAAACAGAGATTCAAAGATAATTCTTTTACCTGTAGATGACATAATACTTGGTGCAAAGTATACCATGGCAATCATAGTGAGAAGAATTGGCCGGAAAACGTGTAACACACAAACATTAAAAGAAATCTTGAAATCGTCATCACACGCGTAAGTTACGTTGAAAAATTATGAGTGGGACATTTCGGTAGCGACTTTCCACCTTCATCAGCCATGGAATGGGACACGTGGTGAAAGTTTCAGTTGTTGCCAGATTTCAATATTGCTTTCAAAGCAAAGGTTGGCATGACGAAGATACATATACCTTGGTAAAGATCAATTATAACATGACAAAGGTTGCTTCAGTAACCTTGACCCTTTGGTTATTCTAAGCTGATCTGTCAGCAGATTAAGTTTCTCTCAAAGCTCACCATCACTTCCATTCATTTTCTAAGCAGCTGCACGAACAAAGGTGAGAAAACTAAACTCGATATTCATTCACAAGTGGGGTGGGGAAGTTAGACAAAATAGTTGCTCACTTGGGGAAAAGCAATCTACCGCCCATCGTTGGCTACTATGTTAAGATATTTACTAGCCACTACAAAATATCTTGTCGCCATTTGGCCACTGACTACCGACATTTGCAAGGGCTGACGTCGTACACAAGACCTTCTATACTTCATACTCATAATCTTTTTCTCATTCAGGCACTCCTTAATGTGATTCTCCCATGACTTCCTTGGCCTTCCTCTGCCTTTCTTTCCTGCCACTTGGGCTTAAAAATTTTTCTTAGTAAGCATCTCATTACTCATTCTTTCAACATGGCCAAACCACCGAAGTATATTAGTCTCCACCTTGCTAACAATATTTTGCTTCACATTACACAACTGTAACACATCTTCATTCCTCACATGATCTAAACGTGCCTTCCCACAAACCCCCTGTAAGTAACACATTTCTCCAGCACACAAACGGCTCCTATGTCTCTTCTGTAGTACCCAAGTTTCACTGCAATACATCAGAGTAGGAGCAATTACACTTTCATACACAAACAACTCCTATGTCTCTTCTGCAGTACCCAGGTTTCACTGCAATGCATCAGAGTAGGAGCAATTACACTTTCATACACCCCATTGAGTTGCTCACGGTGGTCGTTAAACCTCCAATAAAAAAAAAAAAAAAACTTTCATACCCAAACAACTCCTATGTCTCTTCTGCAGTACCCAGGTTTCACTGCAATACATCAGAGTAGGAGCAATTACACTTTCATACACAAACAGCTCCTATGTCTCTTCTGCAGTACCCAGGTTTCACTGCAATACATCAGAGTAGGAGCAATTACACTTTCATACACAAACAACTCCTATGTCTCTTCTGCAGTACCCAGGTTTCACTGCAATATATCAGAGTAGGAGCAATTACACTTTCATACACAAACAGCTCCTATGTCTCTTCTGCAGTACCCAGGTTTCACTGCAATACATCAGAGTAGGAGCAATTACACTTTCATACACAAACAACTCCTATGTCTCTTCTGCAGTACCCAGGTTTCACTGCAATATATCAGAGTAGGAGCAATTACACTTTCATACACAAACAACTCCTATGTCTCTTCTGCAGTACCCAGGTTTCACTGCAATATACCAGAGTAGGGGCAATTACACTTTCATACACAAACAACTCCTATGTCTCTTCTGCAGTACCCAGGTTTCACTGCAATACATCAGAGTAGGAGCAATTACACTTTCATACACAAACAACTCCTATGTCTCTTCTGCAGTACCCAGGTTTCACTGCAATATATCAGAGTAGGAGCAATTACACTTTCATACACAAACAACTCCTATGTCTCTTCTGCAGTACCCAGGTTTCACTGCAATACATCAGAGTAGGAACAATTACACTTTCATACACAAACAACTCCTATGTCTCTTCTGCAGTACCCAGGTTTCACTGCAATATATCAGAGTAGGAGCAATTACACTTTCATACACAAACAACTCCTATGTCTCTTCTGCAGTACCCAGGTTTCACTGCAATATATCAGAGTAGGAGCAATTACACTTTCATACACAAACAACTCCTATGTCTCTTCTGCAGTACCCAGGTTTCACTGCAATACATCAGAGTAGGAGCAATTACACTTTCATACACAAACAACTCCTATGTCTCTTCTGCAGTACCCAGGTTTCACTGCAATATATCAGAGTAGGAGCAATTACACTTTCATACACAAACAACTCCTATGTCTCTTCTGCAGTACCCAGGTTTCACTGCAATATATCAGAGTAGGAGCAATTACACTTTCATACACAAACAACTCCTATGTCTCTTCTGCAGTACCCAGGTTTCACTGCAATACATCAGAGTAGGAGCAATTACACTTTCATACACAAGCAACTCCTATGTCTCTTCTGCAGTACCCAGGTTTCACTGCAATATATCAGAGTAGGAGCAATTACACTTTCATACACAAACAACTCCTATGTCTCTTCTGCAGTACCCAGGTTTCACTGCAATACATCAGAGTAGGAGCAATTACACTTTCATACACAAACAACTCCTATGTCTCTTCTGCAGTACCCAGGTTTCACTGCAATATATCAGAATAGGAGCAATTACACTTTCATACACAAACAACTCCTATGTCTCTTCTGCAGTACCCAGGTTTCACTGCAATATATCAGAGTAGGAGCAATTACACTTTCATACACAAACAACTCCTATGTCTCTTCTGCAGTACCCAGGTTTCACTGCAATACATCAGAGTAGGAGCAATTACACTTTCATACACAAACAACTCCTATGTCTCTTCTGCAGTACCCAGGTTTCACTGCAATACATCAGAGTAGGAGCAATTACACTTTCATACACAAACAACTCCTATGTCTCTTCTGCAGTACCCAGGTTTCACTGCAATATATCAGAGTAGGAGCAATTACACTTTCATACACAAACAACTCCTATGTCTCTTCTGCAGTACCCAGGTTTCACTGCAATATATCAGAGTAGGAGCAATTACACTTTCATACACAAACAACTCCTATGTCTCTTCTGCAGTACCCAGGTTTCACTGCAATATATCAGAGTAGGAGCAATTACACTTTCATACACAAACAACTCCTATGTCTCTTCTGCAGTACCCAGGTTTCACTGCAATACATCAGAGTAGGAGCAATTACACTTTCATACACAAACAACTCCTATGTCTCTTCTGCAGTACCCAGGTTTCACTGCAATATATCAGAGTAGGAGCAATTACACTTTCATACACAAACAACTCCTATGTCTCTTCTGCAGTACCCAGGTTTCACTGCAATACATCAGAGTAGGAGCAATTACACTTTCATACACAAACAACTCCTATGTCTCTTCTGCAGTACCCAGGTTTCACTGCAATACATCAGAGTAGGAGCAATTACACTTTCATACACAAACAACTCCTATGTCTCTTCTGCAGTACCCAGGTTTCACTGCAATATATCAGAGTAGGAGCAATTACACTTTCATACACAAACAACTCCTATGTCTCTTCTGCAGTACCCAGGTTTCACTGCAATACATCAGAGTAGGAACAATTACGCTTTCATACGCAGCCATTTGAGACTCTTTTGGGAATCCATCATTCCTGTGAAAAACCGCTAAAGCAGCTATGACTTTCAATGAAGAATTCACTGGCCTACTAATTTCGCCATGTAATCTGTTCTCCGTGTCAAACAAGCTTCCCAAATATACAAACTCGTGCACCTGGTCAATCACTGTGCCTTTTAGACTTGTATAACATTCAGTACTACCAAATTCCTCTCTCAAAAACCATAACTTTGGTTTTTCCCGTATTTAGACTCAGTTTGAATTTTATACATCCGGGACAAGATACTCTGCAACTCACTTTTGCTCTCCGCCAACAGGACTGTGTCATCAGCATACAGTAATCTGCACACATTGGTATTACCAAGACATAAACCAGTAGAATTACTAAGATATAAACCAATAGTAAAACCAAGACATAAGCCAGGCCTATGCTAAATCCCCAGAGGAAAGTTATCTACTCGCAAGTTAAAGTGTTTATTGGTAAGCCTATACTGCTGAATGTTAAAGTGTTTATTGGTAAGCCTATACTGCCGAATGTTAAAGTGTTTATTGGTAAGCCTATACTGCCGCATGTTAAAGTGTTTATTGGTAAGCCTATACTGCCACATGTTAAAGTGTTTATTGGTAAGCCTATACTGCCGCATGTTAAAGTGTTTATTGGTAAGCAATACTGCCTTTGTCATGAAACGCAAGGGAAGAATAATATTCCAGCAAAGCACACTGAATTTGCTTGTACCACTTACTGGTCATCCATGAAACACTTCTCAGAAAACTTGAAAATTTTTATCGTTCTGGACCGGGAACTGAACCCACATCTCCCGATTACCGGTCCAGCATGCTACCCATTACACCACCCAGGAGAGTGAAGCTCCAAGCAACTGGGACATAGGAATCTGAAAGTCCTCAGATTTTTGGTAGTCGAAGCATTCCAGCTTCCTCATAGCGCTTTGACCCAATTCTCATCCGGACGGATGTAGGTTGGAGGTCACCAGTACCCAGGGCTCAAACTTTTAGGTCTAACTCTACTAGCCCAAAAAAATTCACTCGCCATCACACCACTGTGACATGCAAGAGACAGTGAATTTGCAGAAAGTTTTCTGTTTTAATGATTGTGTATGCAAATACTTAAAATATATTATTTTTCTTTTTTGGCATTGGTGCAAATTGTATTCTAACTATTTGAAAATTTTTTTTTCATTTGCTTTTGTCCATGAGCTTGTTTCTGTGCTTTTTATTATAGCTGTTAGCTGGTCACTCAACCTCGTGGTTGACGTCGTTTTTTGTAGTTGGTTGGAACAAATTTTCTATTTTTGCAATCTTAAAGCATTCCCAGAATACTTTGTAAATATTGCAACTTTTATTTTTAACTTTAAGTACCTTTTCCAAAGCGATCAAAAAAGTGAATTCAGTATAATTCACATATACTGAGTGTATATTCGCGATGAATATCACTGCAGAATACTATTTTCACACATTAACAGAACACAGAAACAACGAAGTAATCATTTTATACGCAGACAAACAATTTCACCGAAACATAAGGTTACTAGCTGGAAGCGGTCTAAACGCAGAGTCAAACATCAAGCACATGCGCTGCTCAGGCTCCCATGCAAGGCTGAGAGGTTAGAGCTGGAAGTGCAGTAGAAATCGCATCCACGGAGAACGTAGCATGCATGTCTGATAGGAACGTCATGCGCATGCGCCTCTTTGGCTTCCTTGCCGTGCTTGGAGACTAGGCTAAAATAGAGAAGCGCAGTAAAGATTGCTTCCACAGAGAACGTAGTACGACCATGTGTGTCCGAAAAAAGGAGCCTCGCGGAATTGCCTGGTTCACAACAGTCGGCATTAACGTAACCGGCCGCAAGTCGAATACATTCACTTAGTAGTGTAATCATGAAACGTGTTTCTATTACGAAATAACTGAAAAATAATGCATAAATGAATTTGAATTTTAAATCCTTTTTGTCTTTTTTTTTCACGATTTTGTGCTGCATTTTGTCTCCTGATTTCAAAGGGAAGCGGAGCTTCCTTACGTCTATGGATGCTTCGCCGTTGCTTTGCTTAAATATTCTGTCTATTTTCCATGTATTATGAAGAATATTTCTTCCTTCATTGATTTATCTGTGGGAAGATTAATGTTTTTTTCTTTATTCATGCTGCTTTTGCTGGGATGCATTTACGAAAAAAACACCATTTAGGGCACTTATGAAAGAAGAGTGGAATCAGTGGATGTGGGCCACAGACCACAACCTAACCCCAACAGGTCATCTGAAAAAGCCATCAATTGCTCAGCTGTGTGAGTGGGTCTTAAAAATCATAGAATGCTGTGAAGAGTGAAACAGTAGTAAAATCTTTTTTTTAAATATGACATCAGTAATGTGTTAGATGGCCAGAAAATAACATTCTGTTTAAAGATAGTGACACTTCAGTCATAATTGATGACCCTGATTATGGCAAGGATGCCAGTGATATGGATAACACCAGTGAATTTTCTGGATTTGAAGATATGGATGACTGAAATGTTTTTTCTTATATGTAGAGGTAAAATTTGCATTGCTTTTAATCTTTACGAAAGTGCTGAGGCCTTATTTATATGTTTACTATTTTTTCTCAAAATTTTGCATTTTAAAATTGGGTGGGTGTGCATCCTTGACACCGAGAAATGTGGTATGTGTGGTAAGTTTGCATGTTAATATTTTACTGTGCCAGTATTGGTTTGCCAAGCTTCATTGTGCAGATAAGTTGAAGTTAACAACAATGAAATTGAGGTGTTACTTGAAAGCAACACACATGGAGCTACACAGACACTTCAGGCATACCATCGCACCATGGCATTTTATTTGGGGAAGCTTGGATATGTGAACCCCCTTGATGTTTGGACACTGCTGGATTTGAGTTAGAAAAATATTCTTGCCCACATATCTGCTTGCCACTTACTGCTGAAACAGAATCAAAATGATCTATTTCTGAAGTGAATAGTAATGGGCAATGAGAAATATATTATGTACACTGACATGGAGTACAAAAGATTGTGGAGCAAGCTAGGTAAGGCTTCACTAACCACTCAAAAAGCAGCTCTGCATCCCAAGAAGCTAACGTTGTGTGTCTGGTATAACTGGAAGGAACTGTTCTATTAGTAGTTGTTGCAGAGCAACCAAACAATCTATGCTGATGGGTTCTGTTCCTAACTGGACCAAATGAAGGTTGCACTTGATGACAAATGTCCCAGTGGTGCAATGGTTTAAGCCCTGGCTTCTGACCAATTGTCCAAGATGGTTCCAGGTTCTAATCCCAGTGAGGCATGGATGTTGTTTGTCTTACGGCCATGGCTCTCTTTTTCTCAGAACCAGTGGCTCTAAATTAGGGATGAGTGACTGCTTTGTGTCATGGGCTACAGCCCATGAAGTTGCTCATGGTGGTCGTTAAACCCCCAATCGAAAAAAATGATGACAAATGTCCAAAAATGATCTGCAGGAAGTTTGTCTCCCACCAGGACGATGCCAGACCTCTTGTTATTTAGTCACCAAAAAAGCTTGTTTGAGCTTGGCTGGAATCTCCTGCTTTGCCCCTCCTATTCACCCAACCTTCCATCTTTCAGATTTCTATTTGTTCTGGTTTCTGCAGAACTCTCTCAATGGAAAGGACTTTACTTCTTTGGAGGCCTGCAAAAATCATCTTGACCAGTTCTTTGTCCTAGAACCTGTAAATTTCTGGCGGAATAGAATCCTCAAGCTATGTGATAGATGTCGAGAGGTACTGAAAAATAATGAATAGAGGTTGAGAGGTACTGAAGAATAATGGTGCACACATTTCTAAATAAATTGGGAATAGTATCTAACATTTTTTTTTTTTTTTTCACTTTTGTCTTCAACTGTAAAAATACTTTTTACACAACATCTTGCCACGTTTCACTGTATCTCTCTGTTTCAGTTCTTGGACACATGTTTTACAATATGGCTTCAAATTGAAAGAATGCAGTACACATTAGCATGTTGTCCAACTCAAGCCCATATGCTGCATTAATTTTTGTGTTGATTTTGTGGGAGCTCTTGTAATCCTCTGTTGAATATCATCAATTACAGGAAGGTCTGTGAACAGACGGCAATCTATTCCATTTTGCATCACCCACAGATCATGTTGTGAGCTACTTCCAAATGAAGTCCATTATGCTGCAACAGGAGCATTGGGAAACTGCTCTGCAAAGATTTTGCATGTTTCCTGAATGGACCCTATATGCGCTTCTGCTTCTGCTATGACAAATGCTTATTTCCAAGAGTATGGCATCCTGGGTGAAACACCACATTTCATCTTGACTCCACATAGACTTACTCAAGTGGTGGGAGTCAAGCGAGAGACAGAAGCCCCACGCAGGTGAGCAAACATGATCTCTCGTAAGTGGTCCTGAAATAATGCATTTGATACTTAGAGGCTGGTTGTTTTTATGTGGACCCACCCCCATTGTATAAGACACAAAAGTTATTTGGCTGGATGAGTGTGGTTTGTATACCTAAAGATGTCTTTGAGGTATTGATCTTTTTTTGTCTTCAAAAAATTGCTTGTAATACTCAGTAGTACATTCTTGTTGATTATGTATTTCAATTTTTGTGCAATTTGCAGCTGCGGAGCCAACATATGAATTTGAAACAGAAGATACTGTGTCCCCAACACATCTGGCCTTGCTAGGTAAGTGATAGAGATTTCAATAAAATGTCTAAACACATCATTAGGTTTTGTTACTGCTATCTGTGTTATAGTGATTTACTGTGATAAGACTGATCAAAAAAAATATTTGAATGCTGGACTGTATCAGTTTTATTTGGGAAACATATGTACAAATTCCAGTTTTATTCAGTATGCATCAAAAGCATGAGTACCCGCAGAATTTTTCCAGCGAGGGTCAGGGCAAAGTTCAGCACACAGATGTCCTCTAAGCTCTTAGTCATGCACTGTAAATGACAGGAAAACGGACTCCATCTAATTTCATAAAGGGAAATTATTTATTTTTTAAACGAAAGAGAGACAAGAATGTTGCAGAGTATTTAGCAGCAATTTAATTATAAAGTAATGGAACAAATATTGTGAAACCTTTTTATTTGACAAAGAACAAATGCTTATGATAATTGAGCTGGATTATGATAGTGTTACAAAGATAAAAATTACAGTCCTCTATTGGTTTGCGCAAATCAATCAACAATCTTTATAAAAATCTGCATTCCCATACACCCAGTTTCGATGGACACTCATTATGCACAGACAAACTAGTCTCCTCTTGGTCATGGTTGATCTCACCTAAGACTTCTGGATACTGAAATATCTTTCAGTGGTGTATGTTGTTGGAGGGAGTATGGCTGTGATTTGTAGTGCCTTAAAACTGCTTGGCCAAGTTTTTTCGCTTCTTGCATGCTTTCTGAAAGGGAACTGGTTGGTCAAGTTTTTCTGCTTCCTGTGTGCTTGAAAGGGAACCGCTTAGTCAAGTTTTTCCACTTCGTGTGTGCTTTCTGAAAGGGAACTGCTTCCTCAAGTTTTTCTGCTTTCTGCGTGTTTTCTGAAAGGAAACTGCTTGGTCAAGTTTTTCTGCTTCCTGTGTGCTTGAAAGGGAACTGCTTGGTCAAGTTTTTCCACTTCCTGTGTGCTTTCTAAAAGGGAACTGCTTGGTCAAGTTTTTCCACTTCCTGTGTGCTTTCTAAAAGGGAACTGCTTGGTCAAGTTTTTCCACTTGTGTGCTTTCTAAAAAGGAACTGCTTCATCAAGTGTTTCCATTTTCTGCATGCTTTCTGAAAGGGAACTGCTTGGTCAAATTTTTCCACTTGCTGCATGCTTTCTGAAAGGAAACTTCTTGGTAAAGTTTTTCTGCTTCTTGTGTGCTTTCCAAAAGGGAAATCTTTTCCTCTTTCCGCTAACAACATATTTTTCCTAAACTGTTACCACAACCCTGACTCTGTGTCTGAATTATCAAGATACTACACGCTGTTTGTTACAAAAATGTCTTTGTCCGAGAAATTAAATTTAACCTCATAAAGTTTACTAATATTTTGGGGAAGTAAATTAAAAAGAAAAAGATGATTTCTTCTCTTTCGAGGATCTACTTTTTGAGAAGTTATCGAAGAATCCAAACACAAAGTGTAGTCAAAAGGACATTGATATTCTTCTGCAAAATTTGATGGTACATTAAGTTTATGCACTTGTTTTGCCACATTTTTAGGTGTGAGAGGAAGGTTAGAGAACTGGTTTCAGTGGGTGAGAGATCCACTATGTTGACAGCTAGTGTGTTTTGCCTTGGTGAGCAAGGCTGGAGATGCAGTATGTAGTCTTTAAAAATATTTGAAATTTATCACTTCTCTATTCTGTCTTATATTTATATTTAGATTGATTTTTAAAATTTCTATTTTATTTTGGGGGATTAAAATTTTAAGGGGGATTACTTGATCCTTATTGCTGGCACCCATGATCAGAAGTGAAGTAATGATGGGAAAAGTATTTATTTTATTTAGACAAAGTAGCAGTACTTTTAGACTGTGTTAGTGTTACATGTCATCTACAGAATGCAATAATTTAAGACCAACCAAATTTTTTTAGTTTTTCACAGGTATATTTAAACATATTAATTATTTGAAAGATGTATTCCAAAAATATACGCATGAGCATTTTCACTTGAAGACCTTTTTAACAAACATTGTTCAAAATTATTCAAATTTAATACTTTACAATGGCATCCTTCATTGAAAAATACCTCCTGTGAAATGCCGAAAATGAAGGATTCTGGATATTCTGGATAATACCTTACACCAAACACAGTTTCACATTTGATATGTGGCTGTTCTTCTTAAACCCTATCTTTTGAAACAACCCAAAGATTATCCATGGGGTTTAAGTCTGGACTGTTACACACTCGAGCACAAGGGTCGTCATCTGAACAACAGAGTCCTTCAGTGTCTGGGACCTGTGGCATGGGGCACCATCATGCAGAAATATGGTGCACCCATAAATGTTCAAATGAGATGTCCTGTACCTAGGCCTGTTCATGCTGAGAAATGAGAAATATAGAGCAACAGTACCAGACTTTGGCATAGACCCCTCATGTCATGTGCTTGGAGTATGTTGCATAGTAGCAACTGTGCATTTTTCATCAAATCTCTTTCCTTTTGGATGCTAGATGTATCATTTGTACATGATACAAATTGTTGGAAGGTCAATTTATCGGGAAAAAAATCACTGACACTCCACTTTTTAACAGTCCAAGATTTATGTCTCCGAGTAAACTCTCATCTTTTTTTTTTCTTCTTTCATAATGGGAGTTAGTCAAGATAGGCTTGTAAGACTTGAAACCAAATTCTTTCTCAAATGACTTGAGACAGAGATTATGCTGACTTCTGTCCACATAGAATGCACAGACCCAATAATTATCTGGCAGGAAGGAACTCCTTGGGGAAAGCATGACAATTTGTCATATAGCATAGCCATCTCAAAGTTTCCTTGGACGGCCACTCATCTTCCAGTTGCTAAATGTTCCGTCATCTTGGAATTTCTCGATTGCATTATGATTAGAAGTCTTCCCGATGTGCAACTTTTGCCTATTTGTCATTCTGAGTGGACTTCTTGGTATTAAGTCACTATTTATAATGCGAGGTAGAGAAAATGCAATTCACACCCTCTTTGCATGGAAACTAGCAGCCAGCTGAAGTTCAAAATAAAGAAGTAAGTTCAAATAGCTGGCCAACTTGATAAATCTTTGCTGTAGACGTATGATGCAGTTACAAAATGAAATGGACCAGTCATGAAATGATATGACGTGATCCAATGAAATGGCAGAAAAAATTATTTGTGGGCTTAAACTTTCACAAATGACTGTAATGGAAAAGATCATGCATCTTAACAATGTACTGCTCTCAAGCAGAGTGTGATATTAGAAACATTTGGCGTGTACAAAATTGTTCCTATAGTTTGAATCCTAGACACAAATGTTAATGTTTCATGCTTATTTGTGGCCACCTTTGCAAGAAATGGTTTATCATGAAGAATTATGGGAATCCTGTCGGTAAGTTTTTCAAAATTTGTGCATTCAGAAATGGAAACAGCATTACTTTTGTTAAGTGAGTAATTTCTAAATTGTCAGGTTTGGTTATTTGTTAAAATATTTATATTCGTGCATTCAGTGATATTTTGTATGTAAAACAGAAATACATGAAATGGATACATTATTATACACACCCCAATAACAATATGCAAAACTCAAGTATTGCATCCAGTCACATGGGATGCTGAAACTGGCAATGCCTATATACAGAGAGCAGGTCTCTATGTGTTGGAAACCAGTCATGGAAAAGTAATCATTGGTAAAGGCAAAGTCATAAGTGAATTTAACTGTGGAGACATAGTATCTGTGAGGAAAGCCCATTGTTCAATCACTGCAACTGTTAAATTGTTCGGATTTCCACATTAGATTGCTGCATGTGTATACCAATATGTAAAGTACACCAAAACCTCCAACCAATGAGAGAAATGTGCTGTTGACTCTCATTACAAGGAATTGCATGACTACCGCTGGGCAGATTATGTCGAATTTAATGAGGGCACATCCCCAAGGTTCTGCACAAAGACTATCCATTATACCATGGAAAAATAGGCAGTCGACGTCCACTTCATGTCTGCAAGGCACTGAAAGATTAGACTACACGATTTGTTGACTGCAAGGCACTGAAAGATCTGGCTACAAGATTGTTTTGCTGCAAGGTGCCAAAAGATCAGGCTGTGAGATTTGTTGACTGCAATGCACTGAAAGATTAGGCTACAAGATTTGTTGATTGCACGGTGCCAAAAAATCAGGCTACAAGATTTGTTGACTGCGAGGCACCGAAATATCAGGCTACAAGATTTGTTGGCTGCAAGGCACTGAAAGATTAGGCTGTGAGATTTGTTGATTGCAAGGCACCAAAAGATCAAGCTACAAGATTTTTACTGTAAGGTGCCAAAAGATCAGGCCACAAGATTTTTGACTGCAAGGTGCCGAAAGATCAGGCTACAAGATTTGTTGACTACAAGGTGCCCAAAGATCAGGCTGCAAGATTTGTTCTGACTGCAAGGCGCCAAAAGGTTTGGCTACAGTTTGGAAAGGCATATCTCAGCTGGAGTGCAGAGGACTTCAAACAAGTCATCAGGTCTGATGAATCATGGTTTTGACTCTATTATGCCAAAGGGATAGTGCATGTGCAGGGTTTAAAGAAAACCCAGCTTAGGTGGGGTTTTGGGGGGGGGGGGTTATTAGGCTTTTTTAAGTTCCATTGAGTGTTTTGGGGGTATTCAGAGTTTAAGTTTAACATGGTTGAAGCAGTTGAACTACTGACATTGCATATAGTTATACACTGAGTGGCCACTTTATTATGACCACTCCCTCAGTACTTCATTGGGCCACCTTTTGCCTTTAATACTGTGTCGATTCTTTGTGGCATGGACTCCACGAAATGTTGATAGGTGGTTTGTGGGATCTTAGACAATGCTTGATGAATAGCACTTTCCAGGAGTGTGAGATTGCAGGGTTGTGGATCCAGCTGTCTGATGGCTTGTTCATCTTCATCCCACAAATTCTCAATGGGGTTGAGATCTGGAGATTTTGGGGGCCACCTAATCAAAGTAAACTCACCGGCATGTTCCTGAAACCAATCCTGTACAATAAGAGCACATATCATGTTGAAAGTAGCTATCGCCATTGGATAAACCATCCTCATGGTTTATCCAATGGCTACTAACATGATACGCATTATTATCATGTTGAAACTAGCCATTGGGATAAACCATCCACTTGGTCTGCAACGATGTTTAGACATGGTGTGCTAGTCAGACGTTGATCAACACGAATTAAAGGGCCCAAAGCATGCCAGGAAAACATTCCCCAAACCATAATGTTGCCTCCACCAGCTTGAAGGGTTGTAGCAATGCATTTGGGGTCCATGCTTTCTTGCTGTTTCCGCCAAATTCTCACTCAGTCATCGGCATGGTGCAACTGAAAACGTGATTCATCGGACCACATAATTTGTTTCCAATTATCGACTGTCCAATCCTTGTGCTCCTGTGCGAACTGGAGACGTTTTCTCTTGTTAACTGCAGACAGCAAAGGTGTTCGAACAGGCCTTCAGCTGCCATATCCCATCCGATGCAATGTACAGTGAACAGTGCATGCAGAGATTATTTGAGGGGATCCTTGATTAAGATGGACTGTAATTTGCTGCACTGTTGCCCTTCTGTTGTCTGTTACCAGTCTGGACACTCCGTTCTGCCCAAGCAGTCACTAGTCAATGAAGACTGCACGTTGCACGTAGAGACCCAGTTTTTTGGCTGACAGTCCAGTCTTTAAACACTTTAACAACAGCTGCTTTCAAACACTTCATGAATGCGGTGGTTTCGGTGATACTCGCTCCATGGCTCTGAGCTCCTACAATCATCCCGTGTTGAAAGTCCGTCAAATCGCATTTTTATCCATCTCGTCTCCCAAAAATCACTTCTACTACTGTCGTAAGCACTAAGTTTTCCCTTTTTATACTAGCCTAGCCCTCTGGCCGCAACAGCATGCAGCCATAGCTCATTTGCTTAAAACTGTCAGGTGGTCATAATAAAGTGGCCACTGAAGTGTATTTCATTTAGTTTAAAAAACAATGTTTACGAATGCAAAATTTATAACTTAAAGTTCACTATAGTTTTGCTGGAAACTATGGTCCAGCTTAATCAGGACTAAACATTTTCATTTGTTGCTTATGACAATGTTACCAGTTTCACGTATCAGATGTCTTGTGGTGGCCATTGGTTTTGAAGCTGGACGATAGTCCCCTTTAAGTTGTGAATGTTGCATTCATAAACGTTGTTTCCTTAATTATGTTTATGCATTGCCTGTAGTTCAACTCGATCATGCTGAACTGTTAGACCTAAATCAATATTTGATAAAGGCTTTTTAGAAGAATTTTGCATTTTTCAAAACCATAATAAGCTGGTAAATGATTTGTCTTCATCTCCATACCTATTGAGCACGTGAAAAGCACTCGTCAAAACTGACGGCCGCCATGACACATAAAACTGGTAACATTGTCTTAAGCAAGAAATGAAAAGGCGTAGTCCTGATGAAGTTGGACCACAGTTTCCAGCAAAACTATAGTAGACTTTGTTATAAATATTGAATTCATAAACATTGTTTTCTAAGTTAAATGAAATATAATTGGCCAGCCAGGTCCTCAGAATGAATTCTTGGCCAGACATCACAGAAATCCTGTCATTCTTCTGTTCCTCACGTTTTTTAAAAAGGTTCGTTAAAAATCATGATGTGTCCGGACTCCATAGCTTCTTATTTAACCAGTGGGTGTCATACTGAGAGTGAATGATATATTTATTAATATATGAACTAAACACAATTAATTGTTAAAAAATGAGGATAAAATAATAGCCTTGTTACCTTTTTTTCAGTCAGCAGCTTCATTCCGACTAGTTGCTCTTGGTAGAAATTCATTATTACGCTTGACCCTCGATTGATCGATATTCTTTGAGAACAAATTGCGTAGTCAAGAGATTTCACAAATCAAAGTCCCCCACAGGCAACATGTAGACAGCAGAAGGGATTGTGGGTGGCAGTTACTTTGCAACGAAAACTCAACAACTGACCATCGAAAAATTTATGATAGCTAAAATCCATAAAAATTTTTTATTGAAATTATTATTTCATTAGATTAATTTCTTTCAAATCTCTATCTGAAGACATGTTTTTTATGGATTTTAGCTATCATAAATTTTTTGATGGTCAGTTGTTGAGTTTTCGTTGCAAAGTAACTGCCACCCACAATCCCTTCTGCTGTCTACATGTTGCTTGTGGGGTACTTTGATTTGTGAAATCTCTTGACTATGCAATTTGTTCTTAAAGAATATCGATCAATCGAGGGTCAAGAATAATAATGAATTTCTACCAAGAGCAACTAGTCGGAACGAAGCTGCTGACAGAAAAAAGGTAACAAGGCTATTATTTTATCCTCATTTTTAAGAATTAATTGTTTTTAGTTCATATTTTAATAAATATATCATTCACTCTCAGTATGACACCCACTGGTTAAATAAGAAGCTATGGAGTCCGGACACATCATAATTTTTAATGAACCTTTTTAAAAAACGTGAGGAAGAGAAGAATGACAGGATTTCTGTGATGTCTGGCCAAGAATTCATTATAATAAGCCACGTAGTGACATTCAAGGGTTAGAAATAACGATTTGAACCGATATTAGGTCCTCGGAACTTCATCAAACATACTTGTGATATACACAATCCAGTGACATTATTGTGACCACCTCCTACTTTTGACGTCAACAGGCGTAGCCAATGAAAGAAGGCAAGTGTTGTGAGCTGGCTTGGAGGGTATATATGGTGCACTGCAGGCAATCTGAAAACATATCACTCATTGCTGCCATGGATAAAAGGAGCAATTTATCAGATTTGCAAAAAGGGGTGATTATCGGCCTTCGGGCCAAGGGTGGCAGTATTTCTGAAACAGCGCAGTTCGTGAACTGTTTGCGTGCTGCTGTGGTTAAAGTGTATCGTGATTGGAGAAACGGCGCCTTTGCGAATAAGCAAAGTGGAAACTGCAGAGCACCATGTGCCATTGATGTGAGATGTAAATGTTGACTTTGAAGGTGCGTGAGAGCCGATCGACATGCTACTACAGTGAGGCAACTCACTGGCCCAAGGAACCAGGGGGCTATCGGAAGTGTGTCTAAAATGGCAGTTCAGTGAACCCTGCTGCGTATGGGGCTCCGATGCAGACGGATGGTCACTGCACCTGTGCTAAGGAAGGTGCATTGGCAGAAAAGGCTTACATTTGCACTGCAGTATCGGAATCGGACTTCCGCTGACTGGCAAAGGATTACCTTCTCTGCTGAGTTACGTTTTCTGTTTAACGGATGGACGTTGGGGTAAAAGGAGAGAAATGTCGTAGAACAAAGAGTCTTCAACCATTGCTGGAAGAACATAAGCTGGTGGGGACAGCTTTATGGTCTGAGGAATGTTTTTGTGGCATTCTCTGGGTCCACTCATACCTGTGGAAAGCGCCATGGACCAAATTCATTATGAATGCTCCAGGGAAGACAATACATGCTGATTGTCTTCCCTGGAGCAAATGCGATCCTCCAGCACGACAATGTGATGTGTCACACAGCTAGAAATGTCCAAGAGCAGTTGGAAGAGCACGATTAAGACTTCAAAATAATTCCGTCTCTCCAATTCCCTAGACTTAAACCCAATTGAGCATCTGTGGGACCACCTTGATTGTGGTATTCTCCCTATGGATTCTCCACCACACACCCTCCAGCAGCTGCCGGATGCACACTGCAGTCAACATGGCTCCTCATACCTGTTAACACCTTCCAGCATCTTATTGAGTCACTCCCAGCCTGTCTTGCTGCTGTCTGCGCTGCACACAGCGGTTACTCGGGATGTTAGTTGGTGGTCACGATAATGTGACTCGACCATGTATTAGGATGCCAAGTTGCAAGTCATGAACCCCTTCCAACAGCAACCTGTGAGCTAAAAACTGTTCTGATAAATGATATACTATTAAAAATCACCAATCACTTACCCTAAAGATCATGGTAATTTCCATCCACAAGCACTTCAAGCACGTCAATTATCGTAATGTTGTTGGCCTTCAAAGGTTTACAGACTCCTTGCTCATGATTCCTTCTTCCGGGGATGAAACATCGTTTTTTTTTTTTTTTTTTTTTTGCTAAACAAACAATGCTGGGTTTTTTTCAGCCATATGAGATGTAACCATAGCTCGTTAATTCCATAAAAACCACACAAGCATACTACTCATTCATGCGTTCAGTTAAAAATCTGTGTGTGTGTGTGTGTGTGTGTGTGTGAAGGGCTGAATGAGAGTGGCGCTTGCAGTAGGGTCAGCACAAGTTTTGAAATGGATGGAGCATTTTGTTACTCACAGTTGACAAAGGTTTAACCACCTGGGAATGTAATGTAGTGTAATTATGTTCATAGATTTTTAACTAAATGTATGAATGAGTAGTATGCTTGTGTGGTTTTTATGGAATTGACGCGCTATGGTTACATCTCATATGGCTGAAAAAAACCAGCGTTGTTTGTCTAGCAAATAAAAATAAAATAAAATAATAATAATAATAATAATAATAATAATAATACGATGTTTCATTCCCAGAAGAAGGAATCATAAGCAAGGAGTCTGTAAACCTTTGAAGGCCAACAACATTACGATAATTGACGTGCTTGAAGTGTTTACGGATGGAAATTACCATGATCTTTAGGGTAAGTGATTGGTTATTTTTAATAGTATATCATTAATGAATTGCACGTAAACTATGCGCACTTTGCTGGGGTTTAATACCTTAAAAGTGCAAATATAATAAATGTTCTGATAAAGAAATGGGAACATTTCACTACTGAGCTCCTAAACCACTTTGTTGGTAGCAAATAGGATCATTGCACAAATGCCACTAAGGAGGTGCGAAAGCCTACCCTAAAATTTTCATTGCCCATGCTGCCATTGGGCCCTGTTCAAGAAATACCATTTTTAAGTTTTTTTAACTTAAAAATATAATCTGGATTTTGCCAGGTAATAATGAATCTCATGTTCTTTGTGTAGCTGTATGTATTTCCCGTTAGGAAGTGCATTTTTACTTCTACATAGGAACATTATCAAAATAGCATTCACTAACCCACAAAAATTCAAATGTTCACCACCCTTCCAAATCCTTAATGTGTAAGCCTTTTTTTTTTTTTTTTTTGTTGTTAGTATGGCCAGGGGTATATAACAAGGGTGGATAGGAATGCACTGTAGGTCATTACTGATAAATACACAGTTGACGTGGACCAGGATCATCAAATTGAAGTAATCGCTCTTTCCACGTTTATAAGTGAGTCACAAAAAAATTACCATCGGCTGCCACCGGGAATTGAACCAGGGTCTTATCCAGCAGTTACGTGCCGGATATGCTTCCACTGCACTACAGCGGCCAGAATCCCCAGCATTGTGCGGCGCTCCAAAAAAGCAGCCCTGCCGTGTTGTTTGGCAGTTTGTCGTTTGTGAGTCTGGAGAATTTCAAGGCCGCCGTGCTACAGTGGAAACATATCTGGCGTGTAATTTGAAGATCCTGGGTTTGATTCCCGGTGGTGGCCGATGGGAAATTTTTCCGTGACTCACTTATAAACGTGGAAAGAGCGGTGACTTCTATTTGGCGGTCATTACTGATTGTTGTGCTGTTTATTTGTGCTACTAAGTAGGAGATTCCAACATGGAAAGTGGAATCTGAAGCTGTAACAGCACTCTAAAGCATCCCTCAGGGCAGTGACAGAGTGGGATGTGGCTGACGACTGCTTTAGAGGAGAAGAGTGCAAAGCAAGGTTGCTGGCTTGAAGGAAGGGAGTTTAGGAGGGGGAAATATTGTGTCTGTGTCGTGGCATTGGAATTTGATTTAGGTAAACAAAAAGAAATTTTTCTGTTTTAGAGGAGAAGAATGCAAAGAAAGGTTGCTGGCTTGAAGGAAGGGAGTTTAGGAGGGTGGAAAATATTGTGTCTGTGTGTCATGGCATTAAAATTTGATTTAGGAGAGAAGAATGCTAAGCAAGGTTGCTGGCTTGAAGGAAGGGAGTTTAGGAGGGGTGAAATGTTGTGTCTCTGTGTTGTGGCATTAAAATTTGTTTAGGTAAACAAAAAGAAATTTTCCTGATTTAGAGGAGAAGAGTGCAAAGCAAGATTGCTGGCTTGGAGAAAGTGAGTTCAGGAGGGGTAAAATATTGTGTCTGTGTGCCATGACATTAAAATTTGATTTAGGTAAACAAATAGAATTTTTTCAAGTGCAGTACTATTTTCATAAGCAAAAATGTGAATTTTTGAAAAACAATTAAGACAGTGCATTCCCAGCAAGAGAAAGTTGAAGGGAACATTATACCAATAGTCATACCTCACACCACCGAACCACTATACTCCAGGCACCAAAATAGATAATAGTGGTTTATGTCTTGGGGATATCCGTGTGTGCAGACTGCTGTATGCTGATGACACTGTCCTGTTGGCAGAGAGCAAAAGTGAGTTGCAGAGTATGTTGACTCGAATGCACGAAGTTTGCATGAAATTCAAACTGAGTATAAATAAGGGAAAAACCAAAATTATGGTGTTTGAGAGAGGAACGGGTAGCACTGAATGTAATGTAAGTATAAATGGCACTCTGATTGACCAGGTGAGTGAGTTTGTGTATTTAGGAAGCATGTTTGACAGCGAGAACAAGTTGGATGGTGAAATCAGTAGGCGAGTGAATTCTTCTTTGAAAGTCATAGCTGCTCTGGGAGGTTTTCACAGGAATGTTGGGTTCTCTAGAGAGTCCCGCATGGCTGTGTATGAAACAGTAATTGTTCCTACTCTGATGTATGGCAGTGAAACCTGGGTACTGCAGAAGAAGCATAGGAGTCGTTTGTGTGCTGGAGAAATGCGTTACTTACGTGGGGTTTGTGGCAAGACACAATCTGATTGTGTGAGGAATGAAGATGTATTTCAGTTGTGTGATGTGAAGCAAAATGTTGTTAGCAAGGTGGAGACTAATATGCTTTGGTGGTTTGGCCATGTTGAAAGAATGAGTGATGAGATGCTTACTAAGAAAATATTTTCAGCCCAAGTGGCAGGAAGGAAAGGCAGAGGAAGGCCAAGGAAGACATGGGTGGATCAGATTCAGGAGTGTCTGCATGAGAAAAAGATTATGAGTATGAAGTATAAAAGATCTTGTGTAAGGCGTGTAATGGATATCAGTGAAGCACAAGTTGTATGTCAAGATCGCTGTAAATGGAGAAGTTTGATATTACAACAGTAAGTAAAAATATCTGGAAGTTTGTATTTCTTTATGGAGCTAACCTCTGAATCTCAGAGAACAGCTTAGTGTGTATGGAAAAATTTTGAATGTTTTAGTGTGAACTGTAAAGTGCCACTGCACTTTGAGTATGTGGAATATTTTAGACACATACAAAAAGGAACAACTGCTTTCTGGAAACGAATGTTTCTTGAAAAGAACAAACATTATGAAAACATTTTGGCACTAGTAGAAATATCCAGTATATTTCCCTTATCTACTTCTGCATGTGAGGTTGGGTTCAGTTTCACGAAGAGAATCCAGGGTGATTGGAGGGGAAGTTTAAGCTTACAAACATTATGAAAACATTTTGGCACTAGTAGAAATATCCAGTATATTTCCCTTATCTACTTCTGCATGTGAGGTTGGGTTCAGTTTCATGAAGAGAATCCAGGGTCATTGGAGGGGCAGTTTAAACTTACAAACATTATAAAAACATTTTGGCACTAGTAGAAATATCCAGTATATTTCCCTTGTCTACTTCTGCATGTGAGGTTGGGTTCAGTTTCATGAAGAGAATCCAGGGTGATTGGAGGGGAAGTTTAAACTTACAAACATTATGAAAACATTTTGGCACTAGTAGAAATATCCAGTATATTTCCCTTATCTACTTCTGCATGTGTGGTTGGGTTCAGTTTCATGAAGAGAATCCAGGGTGATTGGAGGGGCAGTTTAAACAAACATTGTAAAAACATTTTGGCACTAGTAGAAATATCCAGTATATTTCCCTTGTCTACTTCTGCATGTGAGGTTGGGTTCAGTTTCATGAAGAGAATCCAGGGTGATTGGAGGGGCAGTTTAAAGCTTACAAACATTATAAAAACATTTTGGCACTAGTAGAAATATCCAGTATATTTCCCTTGTCTACTTCTGCATGTGAGGTTGGGTTCAGTTTCATGAAGAGAATCCAGGGTGATTGGAGGGGAAGTTTAAACTTACAAACATTATGAAAACATTTTGGCACTAGTAGAAATATCCAGTATATTTCCCTTATCTACTTCTGCATGTGTGGTTGGGTTCAGTTTCATGAAGAGAATCCAGGGTGATTGGAGGGGCAGTTTAAACTTACAAACATTGTAAAAACATTTTGGCACTAGTAGAAATATCCAGTATATTTCCCTTGTCTACTTCTGCATGTGAGGTTGGGTTCAGTTTCATGAAGAGAATCCAGGGTGATTGGAGGGGAAGTTTAAGCTTACAAACATTATGAAAACATTTTGGCACTAGTAGAAATATCCAGTATATTTCCCTTATCTACTTCTGCATGTGAGGTTGGGTTCAGTTTCATGAAGAGAATCCAGGGTGATTGGAGGGGCAGTTTAAACTTACAAACATTGTAAAAACATTTTGGCACTAGTAGAAATATCCAGTATATTTCCCTTGTCTACTTCTGCATGTGAGGTTGGGTTCAGTTTCATGAAGAGAATCCAGGGTGATTGGAGGGGCAGTTTAAAGCTTACAAACATTATAAAAACATTTTGGCACTAGTAGAAATATCCAGTATATTTCCCTTGTCTACTTCTGCATGTGAGGTTGGGTTCAGTTTCACGAAGAGAATCCAGGGTGATTGGAGGGGAAGTTTAAGCTTACAAACATTATAAAAACATTTTGGCACTAGTAGAAATATCCAGTATATTTCCCTTATCTACTTCTGCATGTGTGGTTGGGTTCAGTTTCATGAAGAGAATCCAGGGTGATTGGAGGGGCAGTTTAAACTTACAAACATTGTAAAAACATTTTGGCACTAGTAGAAATATCCAGTATATTTCCCTTGTCTACTTCTGCATGTGAGGTTGGGTTCAGTTTCATGAAGAGAATCCAGGGTGATTGGAGGGGAAGTTTAAACTTACAAACATTATAAAAACATTTTGGCACTAGTAGAAATATCCAGTATATTTCCCTTATCTACTTCTGCATGTGTGGTTGGGTTCAGTTTCATGAAGAGAATCCAGGGTGATTGGAGGGGCAGTTAAAAAACATTGTAAAAACATTTTGGCACTAGTAGAAATATCCAGTATATTTCCCTTGTCTACTTCTGCATGTGAGGTTGGGTTCAGTTTCACATGAAGAGAATCCAGGGTGATTGGAGGGGAAGTTTAAACTTACAAACATTATGAAAACATTTTGGCACTAGTAGAAATATCCAGTATATTTCCCTTATCTACTTCTGCATGTGTGGTTGGGTTCAGTTTCATGAAGAGAATCCAGGGTGATTGGAGGGGCAGTTAAAAAACATTGTAAAAACATTTTGGCACTAGTAGAAATATCCAGTATATTTCCCTTGTCTACTTCTGCATGTGAGGTTGGGTTCAGTTTCATGAAGAGAATCCAGGGTGATTGGAGGGGAAGTTTAAACTTACAAACATTATGAAAACATTTTGGCACTAGTAGAAATATCCAGTATATTTCCCTTATCTACTTCTGCATGTGTGGTTGGGTTCAGTTTCATGAAGAGAATCCAGGGTGATTGGAGGGGCAGTTAAAAAACATTGTAAAAACATTTTGGCACTAGTAGAAATATCCAGTATATTTCCCTTGTCTACTTCTGCATGTGAGGTTGGGTTCAGTTTCATGAAGAGAATCCAGGGTGATTGGAGGGGCAGTTTAAACTTACAAACATTATAAAAACATTTTGGCACTAGTAGAAATATCCAGTATATTTCCCTTATCTACTTCTGCATGTGTGGTTGGGTTCAGTTTCATGAAGAGAATCCAGGGTGATTGGAGGGGCAGTTAAAAAACATTGTAAAAACATTTTGGCACTAGTAGAAATATCCAGTATATTTCCCTTGTCTACTTCTGCATGTGAGGTTGGGTTCAGTTTCATGAAGAGAATCCAGGGTGATTGGAGGGGCAGTTTAAACTTACAAACATTATAAAAACATTTTGGCACTAGTAGAAATATCCAGTATATTTCCCTTATCTACTTCTGCATGTGTGGTTGGGTTCAGTTTCATGAAGAGAATCCAGGGTGATTGGAGGGGCAGTTAAAAAACATTGTAAAAACATTTTGGCACTAGTAGAAATATCCAGTATATTTCCCTTGTCTACTTCTGCATGTGAGGTTGGGTTCAGTTTCATGAAGAGAATCCAGGGTGATTGGAGGGGCAGTTTAAACTTACAATCATTATAAAAACATTTTGGCACTAGTAGAAATATCCAGTATATTTCCCTTATCTACTTCTGCATGTGAGGTTGGGTTCAGTTTCATGAAGAGAATCCAGGGTCATTGGAGGGGCAGTTTAAACTTACAAACATTATAAAAACATTTTGGCACTAGTAGAAATATCCAGTATATTTCCCTTATCTACTTCTGCATGTGAGGTTTGGTTCAGTTTCATGAAGAGAATCCAGGGTGATTGGAGGGGCAGTTTAAACTTACAAACTTTGAGTGCTCTCATGAGTATTGAGGTTGAAGACCTGTTCAAAGACAAGTTTGACCCCCTGTCCTGCTGTTTTATAGTGGTAGGATGAAAAAGACCTGAAACCGAGATTGTAAACCATATGGAAAATAACTTAAGATTTGAAATAGTGTTCTTGAATTTTGTGAATAAAGTTAAATAAAAAAAAATGCTTTTTAAATATCTGCACTCGAATTAAATTGTTAGAATTAATCTTGTCAGGTTATGAAAAGGTGAGTTATATCTAAATATTTTTAATCTTTTCAGCTTTACAATGTGACAGTTGCAAGGGTGAAATCAAAATTTGTCCTGATTTACTAATGGATGGAGACACATTAAAGTTTCTTTTGTATAATATTAATAAACTTTTGCTGGTAGATAATGCAATTTGCTAGTAAAAAATGATGCCACTAGCAAGTGTTGCTGCTGCTAAAAAAAAAAACGAAATTGAGGCCTGATTGCAATATCGTTTGCACTTTCGTTTATTAACAGAATTGGTAAAAGATACATTTCAGACATATTAAAATAATAGTTGAACTGATGAAACGTAGGGATATTTGTGCAATTAAAACATGGATGTATTTACGAAAGTGTATCCACTACAGCTGTGAGAGTATGACGTCATACAACAATCTGACAATTTCCATGGCTTCTCTCTCTTCGTGGGAGTACGGCTGATTCAGTGGAAGTCTGGTAAACCGGTTCTGCTGTCTAGAGTGGCGTAGAGATACTTGTGCAGTGGGTGTGAATAGGTCGCCATAGTGTATCTCCTGTCATCAGGTTAAGTGTGCCCGGACTATAGTTATTGTCATGTAATGTTGTTGGGTACTAGTGATGTAACTCGACATGTAGCCAGTAAGAAAAACAATTAAAAATTATTTCAGTGTTTCATAAATAAAGTTGCTGTCAATTTTGTCCCCACAAACACAGTGATCCGTTTGGGTAGGTATAATTTAAACATGCTGTGGTATGGCTTGTAACAGATGTAATAAGTCAATATTTGGCAGAAAAATACCTTTATAAATGGGAGTTTGTCTAGGCCTCTGCAAGACCCCTTTGTGGACTTGGCAGAGTTCACACCAGGTGCTCAATTATTGCCACATGTTTTCTAACATCTGCAGAGTGATTTGTGTGAACGCTGCTGAAATTTTTACTTTCAAGTCATCCAGGCTTTGAGGTCTTTGTGGGTAGACGGTGTTCATCACAGCCCCCACACAAAGAAATGGGGGGGGGGGTGAATTCCGGCGAGTTTGCAGGCCAAGGAAAAAGTCCATGCGACCACACCAGTTGGCACTGAATATGTTAAGGAAGTTCCTGATTTCCAGTGGGGTGGGGCCCCATCTTGCTGTAAAATGGCATTGTTATCCAGTTGTGGTATCAAGATCTGTTACCATGTCCAGGTATGGTCCTGATCGTAAAACACGTGGCAGGAATTGAGCACCCGGTATGAACTCTACCGAGTCCGTAAAGGGGGTCATGCAGAAGCCTAGACAAACTCCCAACCATAAAGCCAATTTCTGCCTAATATTGACTTATTATATCTGTTACAAGCCATGTATTTTAAATTATCCCTGTAATTGCCCACCCTGATTTCAATGTCTAGCAATGTCCATACATCTGATTGATTACAAGTGGTCTCTAAAATATTAATGTCTAGAATTGGACCTTTTTACATTCTTGTAACAATTCACCAAAATGCATATTATTTTGTATATTACAGAATTTTGATAAGCCATGTCAAAATACATGTCCAAACAAAATTTTGACATACACGAGTTCCATTGAAATATCTTAATGTATGTCTTCCTTCCTTAATTTGTGCACATCAGTGTACTTATTTTACAACAAGTTTATTTCATCATAAGTAGCAGAAGCTAAAATTTATAATGCTTGTTTTATTTTTATTTCAGGTAATGATCCCTACATCCTTAATTGCCTCACAAATCACCATTTGCGTGACATTCTAATACATCTGAATTCTCTGAGAGACCCATATTGTGCTGTTGCCGATGCTATGAAAGAGCCAATCTTTGAAGAATTTGCTACTAAATGTTTGGAGATAGTTAAAGATAGTGCTACAAATGTAGGACAGTAAAGTGTGAAAAGTCGCATGATCATCCTGTACAGTCATTATTTAAAAACTGCCATAAAATGCATGAACTCATATTAATTACACTGTCATAATCCTTTATAAGCTCTATGTTGGTTCTTTGTGTAAATAGTATTTTTAATGAAATAAAAACAAAGAAAATGTGTGGAAATGTGAATGTCATGTAACAAGATATACAAGTTGTGTATAAATGAAGTATACAACTTCAGTATGCTACTGAACAAAAAAAAGTTCAATAAATAGCAACTTACTTTTAATGTTAAAATAACTGTGAAAGTTTTTTTTTTAAAGTCAGTAGGTATGCACATCTGCTCCATTGGTTGCTCGCAGGATGTCTAAATGATAGTCCGGTTCCACCCATGTACACTGCAGAATGTCAGAGGTAACAAGGAGGAAGGCTGCAGAAAGAATTCTTTTGAGTTCAGCATTCTTTGAGCTCAGTGATAGATGTAAGCTGTTTTTTGTACAAGGTGTCCTTAATAAAGCCCTAAAGAAAAAAATCGCATGGGGGTAATATCGGGGAACGGGGTGGCCATGCCATTGCCCCCCACATCCAATCCAACACCCTGGAAAATGGTCTAAAAATATCATCGCTGAAACAGATCCGTGAAAAGAGTTTGGGGTCTTAGTCAATTAAGCATGTCTACTATAACTACCTGTAATTTAAGACTTACAGGCGGGGCCTGAACTTGCATGTGTACCGTGTAGTCAGGTTGTTGATAAATTTAGGTCATTAGCAAATCATATGCAGTTTTGCAAATGTGAGCCTTTATGGGAAGAAATCAAAATATTGGACTATGAATCTCATAAAAACAAGAGACTAATTAAAGAAAGTTATTACATAAAAAAAAACAAAAAAACAACAACAACAGTGCCATCAATGAGCCTACAAAACTAATAAGTGGTGTTTTAAACAACTTAATTACAACAACAGCAACAGAATTGCAAAATACACAGTGAAAACATTTCAGTTTGGTAACTGGCAACAGTTTGAGGAACTTGGAATCAGTATAAGGAACCTGGCAACAACATTCAAATTCTTCAGAAGTAAACAAAACTTTTGTTAATCATTCTATAGACTGTATGCATTGACGTCACGAAACTGCGGTTCGCGTCACTTTTTCGTCTGCTGCTCTCTTGCAAAAAAACTGGTGTACAAGGGATATCAGAAATGCATTACATGGGCAACGTAAGTGGGTTATCTGTTGATCAAAAACAGCTTTATTCTGATAAAGTTATTGGGCAATTGTGGCGACCCATATGTAATTCCATACTCATTTTTCCTGAACAATATTGAGGTCTTGCCACGAATAGAACACGGCGATATTGTTAATTATTTCGTTTTTTGCACGAACGCCTTCACTCCCGAGCAAATGAAATCGTGGAAGTCATTTATAAAGAAATGTTCACTCCAGCCTTGAGATCTTCGTAGAGTTTTTGTAGATAACGCATCAGTAAATTTATGAACATACCTGTTACAAAATGTAAACTACACACGAATGTTCCTTCGCTTCCGGTCATCAATGTAAACTCTGTTGATACGCGATAACCACAAATTTTGGCGCTTCTGAATAATTTTTTTCGTAATTTTGATCTCACTTCGTTCACTTAGATGGTAATCTATAATAGGACACATCATTCATTATCTCTCCCACTTCGGTTACCGCAGCCGAAAATAGTACATAACACCATCTTCCTTAACGCTCCGATGTGTGAGGCGTGCCAATGTCGGCTCACCGTCCTTCATGTTCTGTGTACTTGTGTTCGTTTTTGTGATCATCGTTTTCGTTATTTTCATTCCCATTTGTTAGACGAAGGAGCAGCTACGCTGCAGACTCTCCTTGGTGAGAACTGCGATCTGACGGCAGTGTTCGCATTTTTTACAGAAATTGACTTTTTTAATCTTATCTAGTTTTACCGCTTTCATTTCCATCTTTCACTTTTACCGTTTCATCCTGTTTTTACCCTTGTGTACGTGTTTTACTGTTTTTGTTCTATTTTGATGTCTTTTGTTTGGCGCTCTTTGGCCACCCATGGCCCTTGCGCCATTAAAATCTACTAACCAACCAACCAACCAACCTTAACGCTCCACAATGCAAATCCAAGCAGTGTTTGTACACCAGTTGATCACCAGGACGTCTGCTAGGAGGGCTTACCTTGCTGTGACGTCATATGCATACGGTCTATACATTGAGAACAGGCCTTGACCAACATCAAGAGGCCAGAAACGTCTGTAAAAATCAAAAAGAACTCAGAGGGAAGGAAGATTAAACAAAATTTCTTCAAGTGGAACTAGAACCAAAGAAATATATACGGGTAAAGCCTTATGTAAATGATTAAAGGGACTAAAGTGATTTGCATAAAGAGTATTCTTCACACGTGTGAAGAAACTTTTATGTTAGCAAATAGTACCAACTTAGTACTTTTTAATTTTCTCTTTGCAAGTTGGTGTAATGTTATTGACAACATCACCTTAGCTATGGTAAATAGCAGCAATGCCAGCAAGATTCAGTAAAAGTAAACTTGGAAAAAAATTCTTGATAATCTCCCAGCCAATGGGAAAAAGTCTGTTTCCCTGATTGGCTCCTGAGTAACATGGCAGATAGTTGACTCCTACCTGAACACTGAGCAAACATTTTTTTTAACAGGTGCCTAACAATTTTTAATTGAAAACTATTTCAATAATTTTTATTTTGTGTGAAGAACTGGGTGTCTTCTGAGGGATTTGTGTGTGCTGTCTATTTCTTTTCAGGTTCCCCCTTCCCCTGCCTTTTCTCCGTTTTCCACGACTGGATGTTGATTGCTAATGTTATTACTTGGTGTGTAATGCTGCTGCAGGTAAGTATTTACGTTAGATTACCATTTCACTACTTAATGGGAAACCGTATTATTCTTCTGTACTATTATTTCATTCTATCCTATTAGGGCACTCTGTTCCCACTTCTTTTTTATTTCCAATTTTCACCTGCCGAAAGGCGCTGTGGGTATGCGTCTCTGAACCTAAGATAAGAATTCATTGTTGTTGTCGTAAGTGATTAAATTCTGTTTGTAAGCATGTCACCATTCAAAGCAATCAGAATTATGTACTGAATTGCCTGTGGCTCACTGGTCATCCATGCAACAACTCCGCAGAAAACTTCATTAAATTCTACATCTCACCACTCATTTTTTCATCATGGCCAAACCACCTCAGAATATTTGTCTTGACCCCACTGATTACACATCTGTATACGAATCCTCCAGAAGAATTACACAACTTTGCATTACACATCTTCGCTTCTTGCATGATTAGAATGTGTCTTGCCACAAAAAGTAACGCATCTCTCCAGCACACAAACGACTCCTGTGTTTATTCTGCAGTACCTAGGTGTCACTGCTATACATCAGAGTAGAAACAATTATGCTTTCTTGCACAGCCATTCACGACTTTTCTTGAGAACCCATCATTCCTGTGAAATCCTTCTAAAGCAGCTATGGCCACCCCAGTGGCTCAGTGGTCTAAGCGATGGCTACTTACCATTCGTCCGGGTTCAAATCCTGGTGAGGCAGGATGTTGTGTTTATCTTATAGCACTGGCCCTCTCCCTTACCTGGAGTCAGTAGCCCTAAATTAGGGACGGGTGGCTTATAGCCCATTGAGTTCACGGTGGTCATTAAACTTCCAATCCAAAAAAAAAAAAAAAGCAGCTATGACTTTCAAAGCTGAATTCACTCGCGTACTAATTTTGCCATCTAATTTGTTTTCTCTGTCTATCAAATATGCTTCCTAAATATTCAAATTCATTTACCTGGTCATCTGTGTACCATTTAAGGTGGTTGCACCGAAAATATCTGCCTTATGTTTCCAATGGTAAAATTTCTGTACACATTTTCTAAGCAATGAATGTTTTCCCAAGGATAACATTTGCACATCGATAAAACTAACTCTATGTTATATCATGGGATACTTGCTAATACATAACCATAATTATATTAAAAATCAACCATTTTTCTTTCAGTAATGTTTAGACCTGTTAATAGATGGCGCAGCCTGTACATTGATGACGTCAGTAGACGAACAAATGTTGGATTGCTGAATTATGGTTGTTTTAGCAAGTATTAAGTATCCCATGCTATAGGCGCTGGCCTCTGATCATTCGTCCGTACGGGGTCCGGGTTCGAATCCCGGTCAGGCATGGATGTTGTGTTTGTCTTACGGCACTGACTCTCTCCCTTCCCTGGAACCAGTGACCCTAAATTAGGGACGGGCGACTGCTTATAGCCCATTGAGTTGCTCACGGTGGTCGTTAAACCCCCAATAAAAAAAAATCCCATGCTATAACTTAGAGTTAATTTTATCGATGTGCAAATTTTCACCCTTGGGAATACACTAATTGCGAAGAAAATATGTACAGAAGTTTTACCATTGGAAACATAAAGCAGATATTTTAGGTGGAACCCCCTTAAAGGAATTTTGGCTAATGATCGTGGCGAGGGATAGACAGGGGTGAAAGAGTTCCACCTTTTTGAAAGTCAGCTTGGGAGTTCCTGAGGTTGATGCAGAAATGCAATAATTGTGTGTGTGTGTGTGTGTGTTTGGATCCGTTTAAACTGCAGATCAGGAGAATGAATCGCAACGCCAACATCAACTTCTCCAACCCAGATCTTAACTGTGATTGGCTGGAACATGCCAACTGCAAAGGAAGTAGTAGGTGGGTCTTCCCTATGAAGGCTTGGTCTTACAACTGATTGGCGTGACACTTGTGTGGGTCCGAAAATGTTGCTGACTTCACGCTGACCACAGTTTTCTGCGTGGCTATAGGAGATCGATAACTGCGTTTTCGAGATGCTGTACAAATATTTTATTAGTCGTAACTCGTAATCGTTTTGTAGTCTAGTTGGCAGTTTGCATCGAGCATGTGGGTATTTTTAGAAGTAAATTGGAATATTTTGTGTGTTTCACAGAAATGGCTGACTTAGTTGCAATAACAAATGGAACATAAAACTAGGATTTGTGATGACTACAAGAAAAACGAGTTCCATTTTGATTGGCTTGAAAAAGTACTGGTTATTGATGAAATTAAAATAACTGTTCGAGAAACTATCAAGAAAGTGGATCTAACTGGGAAAGTTTTGTGGACTTTATGTGCAGATTTAATATGTTATGGAAATAAAGGGTTCACTGCCATTTCAAACCATCCAGAACTTGTGACTGCATCATGTAAATTTTTGTGTCGGTAATCTAGCTAATTGCCCAAATCTGAAAAGGAAAACAAATTAGATCAGTGTAAATACGGGATTGACATTATTGGTTCGGTGTAATTGACTAAAATAAAATACTTATTCGTTCCTAAAGAAATGTTAGACAATTTTATGGTTTTGAGATATGCATATTTCGTGCTTAGAGTAGTTAATAAATGCTGAAAGGTTACTTATTTTTGCATATTCCTATGTGCGAAAAGTTCAGTCCTTCTCTGCCATGACCTTTCATGCCTGGGATAGATTTGCTTCCAGTGGGTGCTATGCTGGGCTACAATGGCAATCATGAGGGTCCTGTGAATCTGAGTCGCTGTTCATCATATAACATGAATCAAATCAGAAAACATAAAAATTGCATCGCCCTTGAGTGGGAATTGAACCCACATCTCCTGATTCCCATTCTTTGGGTAGTGTATCAGATAGGATTTCTGACGTATTTCCACATAATTATGAGAATATTTCTTCCACCACTTTATAGTAATTGCTGCCTTGAAAAACTGAGGCGTCTTTGAGAAAACTGAGTCAGGCACATACAGGGTCGGACTGGCCTTATACCCAGGCTGGCGAACGCCTTCCGGGGCCCATGCGCTCCCGGATTTGTGAGTTGCTAAAATCGTTCACTCCTGGTGAAAAATTATTAATGTTTTTGATTCTGAAAAGTTGTATGCGAATCCCCCAGAAGAAATAGAATAATCAATGTTTCTTATTTCTTGATCTTTCTTCAATATTTCAGATTGAGTTCTCTGATTCTAATATTTTTTCATTAGTGTTACGTTTTTCAATGAAGGTTGAAGACTCGGGCAAGAATGAATCACTAAAACGAAAATATATCATTAAATCGTGGCAAAAACGGTAATTTTTTTTTGTATTAGTATTACGTTTTTCATTTTGATTTTTTTTTCTGGCAGCACGTGTGCCCCGGTGTGCGCGTGAACGGCGATGAAGGCACCAGGGGGGGGGAGGCGTAGCGGATGAATAAGGATTACAGCAAGGAGGTTAGAAGAAGAGGAGGTGAAGGGACCCGTTTTGAGTGAAGTCAAAACAGATCAGCTGTTTCTGTTCTCTCTGAAGTGGTGGGTGTCTGCGCTGTGGGAGTTCGGGAACGTGACGTCACTTACTTCCTGTGGCTTAAGCAGTTTTGCTTAGCGCATGCAAACCAAGGATGGAGAGAAGGAATATTTCGCACTTCTTATTTCTTAACATTAGGCTTTTGGTTATATTTTAAACATGGTTACTTGCACACGGACAGGTAACCATGCACTTCTGCTCAAAAAATCATTATTTTGTTCAATTTTTTAAAGAAATACCAACACATATTTTCCTGTTTTTTCTGGAAGCTTTTTATTATGAGAATGAATATTTCAGCCTCAATTTTTTTCATGCCTGTATGGTTAAAGTAAGGGTCCGAAAAACCCTTTCAAAATCGCGATTTCCCCATAGAGATATACAGGAGATTCTTAGGTTGGACGCATTGGCGTAGTCAGCTGATAAAAGTGGTGTCACGCCAGAAGCACAGGGAGAGGGGCTGTTGCCACCTCCTCTTACTTCTAACCTCCTTGGATTACAGTAGTTTTAGAGGTTTTCTTTTGAGACAGGCACGGGACCGTCTTGTCAAATACGGGGGCCCTGGACCAGAATATTTTTTGGGGGTACTTTTCACACTGGCCATTCAATTTAACATTTTTTTTATCAACATTTTTTTGTTTCAGATTACAATTTTGTTTATGGCGATAAAATATACAATAAAAAAAGTATGCTGATAAACAAGCAGACTCTTCTCAAAAGGAAAAAAGGGGGAGGGGGGGTGAAATTTAAAACAGCAAGTGAAACTAAAATTAACACAAGTTTAATACAGAGAAAAAAAGTATCACATTGAAAATTCTTTAAAGAATTTTTTAATGAAATTTAGAGAGACGGAGTCTTAAAAGAAATTTTATTGTCTTACATTAATTTTTGTTTCCTTTAAAAGTGGCGAAGTCTTTAATGACGTCGTTCAATGAACGCAATTTAAAAAAAAACATTTAAAATATATAAATGAATTTTTAATGTGACTCTAAATTTCTGAAATTTTTATTGTAATAAGTTAATAAATAAAACGCCACATTATCGGAATCAGAACTCGTTGTTTTCCTACGCGGAGGCCGGAGGGCGCTGGCTGTTCAATTTTTCACCACAATGGCTTGTGGCGTCCGCGTCACCTACTACACCTACGCCACAAATATGGCTGGGCAATACAAGGGTCTCCAGGCCATACTAAAGCATTAAGTGTCGGACTTAATATTCACTAATTGTTATGCATACGTCCTTAATCTTGTCATAACTGAATCAACAGCGAGCTGTGTGCAAGCAAGGAATTTATTTGGCCTATTGGAGTCAGTGTGCGTTTCTATCCATGAATCTTACAAACGTACTTCACTAGCGGTATAGTGGCTACAAGGAGCAGTGTGGAAAGCGCCGTAATGCTTTAGCAGAGAAAACGGTCAATAAATTAACCCCATGTGTAGGTGTCGCTGACGGTTGTTTCCATCCTCTCCGTCTCGCGAGATTGTGTTACAGTAAGTGCGTTATCATCAATAGAAGTGGGCTTTTCTTCCACTACGATTCCAAATGTAAACAATTTTTGTTGTAATTACTATGACAAAAAAAGGAAGTAATCACTGTTTTGTGCCAGGGTGTAATATTGAAACGCTGATGGGTTGCCACTGTTTGGGATACCCAAAAATGAAGCGCTTTTCAAACAGTGGGAAAAATTAATACCCAGAGCTGATAAAGCACTTGATAAATTTAGTTCAGTTTGTGAAAAACATTTAATTGACGATCATATTATTCGGAATTTCGTTCATAAGGTAAATGGTGAGGATGTTTTTATACCACGCATTCGTCCAGTTTTGGCAGATGATGCGATGCCAACAATTTTTCTTAATTTGCCAAAATCTATTTAAATAAAATTGAATGTTTGTTTGTTCGCTCGTATGTCCGTTATACAAATCTACAGTTTTCAATTCAGAACCACCAAATTTGGTAAACTATCTCATGGTACTCTAAGTTTGACCGCAGACGGTTTTTGGAAGGGGTCAGGGCCCGGGGTCAAAAGAGCCCCATACAAAATTTTCGTAAAATCTACAGTTTTCAATTTAGAACCACCAAATCTGGTATACCGTCTCATAGTACTCTAACTTAGACAGTATACGGGTTTTGGAAGGTATCGGGGCCCGGGATCAAGGCGGCCCCTTACAGAATTTCCGTATAATCTACAGTTTTCAATTTAGAACCACCAAATTTTTTATACCATTTCATGATACCCTTAGACCGTAGACGGTTTTTGGAGGGTCGGAGCCCGAGGTCATACAGCCCCCGGACTCAAGTTAGATCACCATGAGATAGTATAATAAATTCGGTTGTTCTGAATTGAAAACTGTAGATTTTACAAAAAAAAATTGTATGGCAGAGTCTGCACCCCGGGCTCGAACCCCATCCCAAAACAGTCTACGGACTAAGTTAAAGTGGCATGAGACCATATACCAAATTTGGTGGTTCTAAATTGAAAACTGTATATTTTACGAAAATTTTGTATAAAGCCCTTGACCCCGGGCTCCGAGCGACCCCTTCGAAAAACCTTCTACGGTATAAGTTAGGGTACCACGAGATAGTATAATAAATTTGGTGGTTCTAAATTTAAAACTGTAGATTTTACGAAAATTTTGTATGGGACCCCCTTGACCCCGAGCCCTTCCAAAAACAGTCTACGGTCTAAGTTAGAGTACCATAAGATAGTATATCAAATTTGGTGGTTCCAAATTGAGAACTGTAGATGTTACGAAAATTTTGTATGGGGCTCTCTTGTCCCCGGGCCCCTACCCCTACCCAAAACCGTCTACGTTCTAACTCAGAGTACCATGAGATAGTATACCAAATTTGGCGGGCCGCCCCGGTGGCGCAGTGGTCTAAGGCGTTGGCCTCTGATCATTCGTCCGTAAGGGGTCCGGGTTCGAATCCCGGTAAGGCATGGATGTTGTGTTTGTCTTACGGCACTGGCTCTCTCCCTTCCCTGGAACCAGTGACCCTAAATTAGGGACGGGCGACTGCTTATAGCCCATTCAGGGCCCGATTTACTACATGCGAGGCCCAGGGCACAAAACATTTTCGGGGCCCCCTCCTTATTCTCTATCGACCAAATAATAGTCATTGTGTGCAGAGTAGCAGAATGTAGACGTACATGCGTACGCATGATAGTTTCCAAATCCTTAGCAGGTTTGCAGATAGTTTTTTCATGTAGATTAAAAAAATAAAAATGCTAGGCCTATATACAGCAATTAAAACACTTACTCAACACTTTACTCAGATTAATATACTTAATTCTATTTTAACTGAAGAAAATTATTTTTCACATCTTCTGAGTTCTTTTGTTTTTACAGACATTTCTGGCCTCTAGATTTTATCAAGGCCTGTTCTCAATGTATACGAACTGTATTAAAAGTTTTGTTTACACAGAATTTAAATTTTATTGCCAGGTTCCTCTTTCAGTTGCCAATTAAATAAAAATATTTCCTTATGCATTTTGTAAGTCCAGTATTTTTGAATGAACTTGTTGAAAATCATATTTATAATTTTTGAAGGTTCATTGATAGAACTGCTTTTCTGGATATAAAAACTTTCTTTAATTAATCTCTTGTTTTTATGAGGTAGGTAGTCCAATATTTTAATATTTTGCCATAAAAGTCCATTTTACACACATTGCTGCACATTCAATTAGAATGTACTATTTTGTCCTCATTGGAATCTGTAATGTTCTAATAATTATTTGTTTTATTAATTTTCCTTTAAATTATCTTATTCTATTATCATGGTATGCAGGTTGGCAGCGAGTCTTCTGTTTCAATAGCTGTGCACGCAGATGCATTTTATTTTTATACAACTCTGGCTGTGCGGGTACAACTAGTTGATCAGTAGTTTGTGGTGTTAATGACCCCCATAGACTCTAACTATAACAATATATCTATGACAAAATGGATGGACATCTTAATTTTAGTGAATATTGTGGTCTTGCAATGTACTGATTCTTGCGTCTAGAACATGAGAACAATGCATCCAACAAAAAATGTGAACTAAAACAAGAAAAAAAAAATCCATGGTGACCTCCACTGGACTTCCTCATAAATAGAGATGTGAAACTGCATAAAAAATTGAAAAAGTGCTATGGGCTTCACGGTTTCTGCCAAGATCAAATCAGCGCATCATGATCAATATATCAGAAAACTGCAAAACATAAAATTTTGTGTTGATGAGGAAGAGTCTGAGTTACACAAAAAAAAAAAAATAATAATAATAATAATAATAATAACAAAACAAAAAACATAATAATCTGAAAAGCTGAGGGGAACACCTAGTCCGGTTCAATTTTTGGTAAATGTGTTGTACTTCGGCATCCTAAATTATTTGGTCAGAAAAGTTGTAAAATTAAAAAAAAAAAAGCATATTAAAGATGTTTACCGAAACACTTACCTCCAAGTAGGATGAGTAAACACACGCTGCGGCGACAACCTGAAGCTTTGCTCCATTGAGAGGAAGGTTTGCTGCGGCTGGGAATTCATGGGCAGAAGAGTACAACAGGAATCAGGTACGCTCTTGTCAGGAAAGAGTAGCAGAATATACTGCTACGCTAAAGAATGAAGTTTGTAATTTCTGTCTCACTTTTTAA
The DNA here is from genome assembly GCA_039090855.1 of Macrothele yani. Taxonomy (NCBI): domain Eukaryota; kingdom Metazoa; phylum Arthropoda; class Arachnida; order Araneae; family Macrothelidae; genus Macrothele; species Macrothele yani. Next base: position 98,878,550 of record CM077031.1, read on the forward strand.
AAAAACATGCAGAGACTGTCTTCGTTCTTTGGTATGTAATTCCGTGATACGAAATAGTAAGTATGCACATGCCTTTCTTGTTTCTAGAAAAGCGTTAGAGTAGGTGTCGCATTCTCTCTAACGGAAGTTAGATGGCAAGTCTCAAAGTGAAAGTTTGATTACTAAAAAGAAAAGCTTTCGCGGATAAATGAGTTCATACATTCAGCATCAAAGAATCCCATGTGAAAAAAACAAGAAACTGTCCGATTGCGATGTCAAGAACTGACACCGAAATTAACTATTTTCTGTAGCGTAGCACTACACTCTTTCCTGACAACAGCGTACCCGGATCCTGTTGTACTATTCCGCCCGTGAATGTCCTGGCTGCAGCGATCCTTCCTTTCAACGGAGCACAGCTTCATGTCAACGCCTCAGCGTTGTTTAAGGACTCCCGCAGTGTCTGCTGACTCGTCATACTTGGAGTTCAAGTTTTTCGGTAAACACCTTCTTTAATATTCATTCTAACGATGAAATTTTTTCACCATTTCCCCTTAAATTGCATATTTTAGAATCTGTACGTCACACTTTTTAGAAATTTTACAACTTTTCTGACCAAATAATTTACCATGCTAAACTACACATTTCCTCAATTTTTACCAAAATCTAATGAGCACATAATGCCATGAATGTATAAATTGTCCAATGTCAAACAAAACTGACAATACGATGACAAAGTGCTGTGTTTGGGCACCAGATCTTTTTATTTGTAATAACTCGTTTACTATTCTTTATTTTTAGGAATGAATAAAAACAATTGAAAATTTACCTCCTATATCAGGACGAAACAGTTGGGTTGAATATTTTTCTTCTACATTTCCTAGATGCAAAGTCATGTATCAGAGAATCATAATTTAAAGACTGTGTCACATCACTCTCCAAAGACAGCAGAGCTAATGATGCCAGTTTCGTTTGTCTCATGGTTGATCGTAAGGGATTTTTCAGTCTTTTCAGCAAAGAAAATGATCTCTCACTTGTACAATTTGAAATCGGTAATGTCATGAACATTCTAAGTGCAGTCTCAGTGTTCGGAAATGTGGCTTCTAAATTGTTTACCTTCAAAGTTTGCAACATCTGGGGAATGGTTGCATGCTCCCCAATCATTGAGGAGAATTGCAAAAACTCATCTGCAAACTGGTCGTCAAGGTCATTGTTATAGTATTCCTGCAATGCTTTTGCACCTTCAAAATTTCAGATCTTGATTTTTTTGTAAAAAATTCAAATTTTCTCATTATATTTTCATAAGCACTTTTTCTGCTTGAAAGCTGAGTGACTAAAGCATCACAAAGCACATAATAAACTTGAGTTCTAAATATATCCCTTGCACTGAGTTCTATATGTTCAATGTTACATTCATCTAGGTGTTTATTCTGGGGCACCTTCTTTCTTCGGGAATCATGACCATGGTATTGCACATTTTCAGACACTAATGTTTGAGCTTCCTCTTCATAGACTTCAAAATTTTCCCTCACGAACTGAATGAATTCAATTAACGACTGGAAAATTTTAGGTACTTCAGAAATATTTCCTTTTGGATTCTGGCAAGTTTGATTCGCACAGTTTAATCTCTGAAGTATTGTGTCCCAAACTACTGTGCTGATCGATATTTCCATTGTTCTCATTTTCTTCAGCAGTGATTTTGCTTCATCTCTTGTCTGTGGAGAATCATCAACATTTTCTGACAGAAATACTAAAACTTTCTCTATTTCACGATAATTTTTCCTCACTGATCGTGTAGCTGCAGCATCTGCACACCATCTGGTAACTGACCGACTCTTCAGTGTGAGTGATGAATTTCCATGTGCTTCCTTGACTTTTTCCTGAAGCATCTTCCAACGGTGAGTTGATGCAGAAAAAAAGTATAGAGTTTTTGCAAAAATGTGAAAAAAGAGAGAACTTTACCACAACTATCTATGCTATTCACACCAACTAAATTTAAAGTGTGAGCAGAACATGGCACATATTCCGCTAGTGGATTGATTTCCCTAATGCGTGTTTGAACACCAGAATACTTCCCAGACATGTTGCTGGCATTGTCATAGCTTTGGCCTCTGACATTCATACGTAGGGGGTCAGCGTCATTTTCTTGTAGGACTTCTGTCCACAGGTAGTAGAGTTTAGGTCCCAGCCACCTACAGCGAGATCGCCTTTTGGGCAGGACACAGAAACGGAAGGAATGAGAGAAAGTCTAGCGACTTTTGACAGAACAGTTTGTAGTGAGAATAGAGTACAATAGATTGCGCCACCGTACAAGTACGATATTGCACATAGATGGGTGAGAGAATTTCAGGGAGGACATAGGAAAGGATACCCATTTAACCAGTGGGTCCAGCCTGGGGGCCGTCACTTTACGTGCTCGTCCGATGCACGGCGGATATTCAGCGATTGTTAGTAAATCACGCCATCTCTGAAAGATCAGCCCAGGCTTGAACCTGGGGACCCAGCATCGATAGCCTGAAACACTAACCACTAAGCCATCCGCGGCTCTCTGACATTCATAATATCCAAGCCAGCCTCTTGTAGAAAAGATATCATGGTATTTGTAATGTTTTCTGCAGTATGTCCATGGAATGGAATAAATGTCAAAAACCGTTCTTTTGCTTCACAATCTTTGTTGACATACCTTATGATAAAAGCCAGTTGATCTATCTATGTGTGTAATGTCTGGAGTAGAGTCGACTATGACAGAAAAATATTTTGACATTTTTATTTCATCAGTGATGGCATTAAAAACACGTACAGCCATTAATTCAACAAATTCATCCACACATGTTGAAGATAAGTAACTGGTGTTACCACTTCCTGGATTCCCACATTTTTCCAAGTGTTGAGCTAAGAATGGATCAAATTCTGCAATTAATTCTAAGCAGCCCAGGAAATTTCCATTATGAACTGATCCAATTGTTTCATCATCACCATACATTGGCAACCCACGAACTGAGAGATACTTAACTGTTGCAACAACTCTATGCAAAACATCTTGCCAGTACTTGGATTCATTCCGATATTGCACAACTATCTCACAGTCAATGCGTGCAGAAGCATTCATGCGTGATGAATAGTCACATACTGCTTGCCTGTGTATGTGTGAATTTTCATGCTCTGTAAGACGTTCACTTGCATGCTTCCAGTCAGAAAAACCTGTGGATCCTAATGCTGTAGTGCTCCTAGCATACAATTTGCATATCCAGCAGAATAGTAAACAAGTTGATGGGGATAAAAGAAGCCAGTCGCGTTTTACCTTCTCATTATTTTTTTTTATTCTGAAAAAATTACCTTCTGTTAGAAAATGTTTTTTACCACATATATCCTTCCCTGTGAATGCCAGCAACTTCAAATCTTGGACTGGTGGATCGCTCAAAAGCATTCGCGCATTTCTTCTGTAATTTCTCCCCATAAGGCAGGATCCACTGCATTCATTGTGGAACTTGTGCTCTCTTCATTAGATGAATTCAAAAGATTTCCCAAATTAGGAGCACCTGTGATGTTAGATGATTCTGAAGTCAGATTACGCTCAAGAGACTCACCAGTACTAAAATTAGATGAATTTGTAGAACGTTTGGGACCAAGTGAAATATCCAATTTTTTAATGGCAAAACGTTCAATGCTACCATGCTGCAGGTCATCATCCTTCAGTTTCAATTGTTTGGCTTTCCGTTTAGCGCTGCCTGATAAGTATGTACGTTTTGACATAATTTAACTGTTAAATAATTCAACTTAAATATATTGTTACAACTAACTAAATTTGATTATATATAAAATTAACAAATATTCAACATTCCATCAGACTACAAGAAACGCAACGCAAAAATACAACCAAGCTTTCGTGGTTACAGTTACGACAACGACAAGCCATGTGCAGGAAGTTGAAGGATCAGTTGAGTTTAGGTGCGTTCGGAAACGCAAGAAAAGGCACGTGACTCAATAGAAGCGATCCTTCTTCTCACTGGCCACCTATTAAACCACTGAAACTCATTAATGGCCACATGTTTACGTGAAATTCGAACCTCAAACTCACTGTGTGTAAGTACCACATCTATAAACACATGACTCATGAGCATGCAAAAGTAAAAATAATAAATTTTGAATATACACACACAAAATTCCCATTAACTAAGTAAACATTTAATTCAAATTTGGGGGCCCCCAAAAATCGGGGGCCCTGGGCACGTGCCCCGTGTGCCCTCCCGTAAATCGGGGCCTGAGCCCATTTGAGTTGCTCACGGTGGTCGTTAAACCTCCAATAAAAAAAAATCAAAAAAATTGGCGGTTCTAAATTGAACAGCCAAATTTGTACACAACTGTATATTTTTATACAAACAAACATTCAATTTTATATTTAGAGATAGTGGCCTGGTTAAATTATTTGCATTTGTAGAAGAACACGATGAACAATAGCGAACTTTCTTATAATTTTACAGTAATTTTGGTAGTAATTTATGAACTTTATTTTTGTTTATACGAATTACTTGAATTGGCTAATCTTGTACTGCATTTGATAGTTATTGTTTATGAGTAAGGAATTATGTCAATTTGAAGTTACAGACAGATATATTTTTTTCTTGATTGGAGGTTTAACGACCACCGTAAGCAACTCAATGAGCTATACGCAGTCGCCCGTCCTTAATTTAGGGCCACTGGTTCGAGGGAATGATAGATCCAGTGCCGTAAGACAAACAAAAGAGCCATGCCTCACCGGAATTTCTAACCTGGGTCCCTTCCGTACGAATGTTTAGAAGCCATCGCTTAGACCACTGTGCCACCGGGGCGGCATACAGACAGATATAAAGTATGTAGGTATTCTATGAAAAAGGTATGCAAGTGTTTTGTTTTAATTTGTATCAGGATGCACAATTATCTGGTTTATTTGGTTAAAGAGGTAAGGGTATATGAAAGATACTTAGAAGGTTTTGTAAAATGCAGGAAGAAAAGTATGAGACAAGTGGTATCTTTTTTGGATCTGCAGCTAATATGTGAAATTACAATAGTAAATTATTTGTGTAACATTGAAATATTTTACAGGTCTAGTTTGAACATTTTGTAACTATTTCCTATTGTTATATTTATTTATGATAAGTATATGATAATAGTCTTCTTGCAGAAGTTTATAATACTTTAATAAACGACATAAAGTTACGTCGAAAGCCCAACTCCTAAGCTATTCAACAGGGCGAGAAGGATCGAAAAGATCGGTAGAGCCATCTAGCGGAATAGGTTAGATTTCTGACCGTCTTTTGCAAGGCGCTTTCCACATTTGCCTACTATACTTTAAGGTTGCTCACGGTGGTCGTAAACTCAGGAAAAAAAAAACCCAACAAAAACAGTCAAAATTTGTTTTCACAAGAAACAACATGGAAAATTAGTACAACGAAAATTATTTTTAAGAACTTTACATTAGAAATCTAACGAGCTATTGAGGAAGTGTAAGTTCGAGGACACACATCAAAATTTGACAATTTGCGTCCCCAAAGGCATCAGACGTTTTGGGGGACAGTAAACTAAAATCGAGGACTGTGCTCAAGAATTCGGGATTTCAGGTCAGCTCAGGGAAAAGTCACCTTTTAGAAAATGTACTAAACTAATAAATAAAAAAGTGCTGAACGTAATTGTCATTCCCTTTTCTCACGGTCTCACTTTTGAAAGTTTTGGGTATGTAACAGCAGTTTAAAATATTATGATTGTATTCTTGCAGTTCGAAAAATGCGTAGTTTCCCATTTCTTTCAGACATTTCTGTTAGACTGGATTCAAAGCCGTGTCCCTGTTGCAACCTTGTCCCTGTTGAACAGTTTTCAATTCAATAATCCTAGCTCAACTCATCACTGTTATTTCTGTTTATTAAATGGCAACACTGGAAAAATAGCTTGATATAGAAAACTATTTCGTTTCTGTACATTTGACGCATCTTACATTCAAGCTTGCAGTTTTTCCATTAAGGTTAGAAATTTAACTATTTGGTCGAATTTCTGACTAAACATATCTTTCTTAATATGCTTATGTTGTTTATATCTTTAATTTGCAGGTGTTTGAATGCTTATCAAACAAAAATTTATCTTGAATATCCAGCATCCTCTTCCTACATCCTGAGGCCTCTTGGCTTTCTCGTGCTCCCAGTGATTAAACTAAAAGAGAAAATTTATTCTAATTGCGACGTGTTTATTTTCGTTTCCTGGGACACATGATTATGTGAACGTTCATAGAAATGAGTAATTTCTCTCAACTGATTCCCAGTCAATGGTGAGGTTTTACTTTTGGGTGAGGATTAAGTAATCGTCGGAATTTTAGAAACGCATTTAAAATGATGTATTCAGCATTTGATCGGCTTAAAATGATATAGATGTTCGTCAGATATGTTTTTTATACGTACTTTGGGCCGTAGCTAATCGTTTCTAAGTCGTAAAGAGCTCTTATATCTCGCGATAAAGTGCGGCATTAATTCTGGATAACAAATTTTTAAACAACATTGGTTGCTTTAATTCTCCGTTTTATTTGTTACGGGTGTAGAAGAAATAGTTCTCTTGTATATGCATTTGTTCATCATAAATTTAAGTTAGCCTATTTCTATGAGGTCTGTGCTAGACTAACTACAAATCACAGCAGTACAGGAAATAATGTTATCATGGTGAGAAGTAACTACAATGAGGTGAAAATTAGGGAAAGTTACTCATTCGTATTTTATTTCGTAAGTTTTCTTCGGAATGATTCTGTTAAAAAAAAAAAAAAAAAAAATGGGGAAAGAAAAGTAGACCCAATAGGAGAATATTTAGTTGGACCAGGACGCAAACTTATCATTACCTCTGCCCACTAAATTTGTGTGTATGTGATCTTATGAATAAAACATTATTCGTCAGGGTTCAAAAAAGCATGAAAATACTTCTTTTAGTAGTTCAATTTTATTCCATGTATAAAAAAAGGTGATACAACCATGGAGTTTTCTAAAGCAAAAAAACTGGTTTTTTGGAAACAAAAAAAAAAAAATGAAATGTAAAACCACCTTTCTGAACTTAAGAAAGATGAGCATCTCACTTTTGTGTAATTTCTGAGATCTGGGTTTCATTTTCGACAGAACAATTTCCATTTCTTGTTCTACGTTTCTTTTTGATCTAATTTTGCTGTTATAGCAGCTACTGTGGAAGACCCCGACTTGCACAAAAGCTCAACCTCCTCATTCTTGCTTTTTTTCTCATCATCAATGGATTTGCAGAAGAGTTGGTTTCAATTTTCCACCACTGGGAGAAATATTCTCTTGCACTGGATTTGCCAGAAAAAAGAAAAAAGGTCATGTGGCATTGAAAATAGAGATACTTTACTGAATAAAACTCTACATTCTGTAGTTATGCAATGGTTTTAAGAAACGGGCATGTTTCACCCTAAGTAATCAGTCATTTCACTCTTGTTGAGTTTTCAGATTTTGTGTACTTCCATGAGCTCGGAGCTCGATAGCTTAGCTTCAATGCCTGAGACAAAATAGAAAGGAAGACCTTATTAAGTAGCTCATGACTAGGCTAGTAATAAAGGCAAAATTTGCAGGGGCTCTCATGGGCAGAGTAGCAGAATATAGACGTACGTGCGTATGCTGTATGTGGATAGTTTCCAAATTATTAGCAGATTTTTCAGATAGTTTTGACTTGTAGATATAAAAGAAAATGTTATTTACAGCAGTTATAATAATGAAAGCTTTACTGAGATTAATGTACATAATTCAATCGCAGCTTAAAGAACTTTCAATTATTTTTCATATCTTCTGAGTTCTTTTGTTTTTACAGATGTGTTAGGCCTCTAGGTTATCAAGGCAAGTTCTCAATGTATAGGAACTGCATCAAAAGTTTCATTTACACAGAGGGAATTTAAATCTTATTGTCAGGTTTCTCTTGCAGTTGCCAGTTAATAAATTAAAATCTTTCCTTAAGTATTATTATTATTTCTTTTGATTGGATGTTTTAACGATTACCATGGCCATCCCGGTGGCGCAGTGGTCTAGGCAATGATTTCTGATCGTTTGTCCATAAGGGGTCTGGGTTCGAATGCTGGTGAGGCATAGATGTTGTGTTTGTCTTATGGCACTGGTTCCAGGAAAGGGAGAGAGCCAGTGCCGTAAGACAAACACAACATCCATGCCTCACCGGGATTCGAACCCGGACCCCTTCCGGACGAATGATCAGAAGCCATCGCTTAGACCACTGCGCCACTGGTTCCAGGGAAGGAGAGAGCCAGGGCTGTAAGACAAACACAACATCCATGCCTCACCGGGATTCGAACCCGGACCCCTTCCGGACGAATGATCAGAAGCCATTGCTTAGACCACTGCGCCATCAGGGCGTCTATGTATTATGTAAGTTTACAGTTCTTGATTTAAGTTTTTGAAAATGCTATTTATAAATTTTGAAGGTTCATTAATGGAACTGTTTTTCTGGATATAAAAACTTTCTTTAATTATTCTCTTGTTCTAATGAGGTTCATAGTCCAATATTTTGCCATAAAGGTCCATTTCACGCACACACTGCTGCACATTTAGTTGTAATTTACTTATTTTGTCCTGATTGAAATAATGTTCTAATAATTATTGTTTCATTATATGAAAGATGAAAAGAGTAACTTCGTACAAATGTGTCAAATGAAATAAAAATTTCACCGTCTTGGTACGATATTTAATAAAAAATGAAACTATTTACAGATTAAAATACCCCACCAGCACTTTCGGGGCAACATTCACCCCATCATCAGGTGGAACAGAGGGGTAATTCAGCACTCGCTTAGCTTTTTATAGGAGTGCAGCGATGCACTATGGATAAGAGAATCTTGAGTGTCATGTGGATCGTGACTGTTGCCATTACATTGGAACAAATGATACAATTCCAAACATTGTTTTATTAATTTTTCTATAAAATATTCTATTGTTATCATGATTCGTGCTTTGTGGGTTTGCAGCAAGTTTTGAGTTTCAATGGTTGTGCATGCAGACACTTGTATTTTTATACAACTCTTATCACGGGGTAAATCACAAAATTTTGTGAAATACTGTATTTCCTCAAATATTCAGCTTTCTGACTCTTTCTGCATGCTTTGGATATATAAGATGTGCTGCCTGTCACAAAAGCGGTTATATTTTGCAAAAGGTATTTATACTTATTAATGCATTGAAGTATTGTCTTGCTGACTGCTTTAAAATTTATGGATTCCAAAGTGATGCACTCGAGGAAGACTGCATTCAAACAGATTTCAGCTTTACAGCTTTCAACATTCATTTCAGCTGATGGAGCAGCAAGAATATTCAAAATGTACCTATCTTGTGAATCAGTTGTTTCGTCTGCTATGATGCCTGCTGCGAATAGTGATTTAAAAAATCCCACTTGTTTTATTACATGAAATGTCTCCTTTCTACTGACACAAACTCTGAATTTGCCTATAGCTTTTACATATATTTTCAGCAAAAATCATGTATATTTTATTATATATTTTTGGCAAATAACATTTCTGCAATCAATTTGCATTTGGAATAACACCAACATCTTTCAACAAAAATTTTCCTAGTAATTTTTTAATGTAGGGTTATCCATTTATTGTATATGTTATTGTTAAAGTATGAAATCTGTTATTTCATATAATACCTAGTTATTTAATGAAATAACTGATCAAGTCAGTTAAAGCATAAAACTCACTTGTATTCTATGGTTTAACTAGTTATTTCATAGAATAATGATCTACACCCCGTTAAAGTGTAAAATAACCAAGTTAATAAATCCCAAATTCAAAAGGCTATAAAGTGAGAACCACTGGTCAGAAATAGCACACCATTTTCAACCCACTATAAAGTGTTATATAATAATAATGATATTAACTTTTATGTTTCGTTTAAGAATATGGAAAGTATTACTTTCATTTACACGCAATATTTCTGTAATTAATGATAATTTGCTGAACTTAATATATAGAGATTACTGTAGCCGAACATTTTTTTGCGCCAGGCTCTCAGAACATCAACGAGAAACACATTTACCTTTCACCCCTACTAAATTTATGAACTCTTCCAGACCGTAGGGATGGACTTGTTTGGTAGACCATATAGTGTGTTGTGCAACTGTCGACGTGTTGGCGCCAGTTCATTCAAGTTAGTTGATTGCTTCCATGTGCCGGCTGCTGTGCGTCTAACGCTGCTTCAATGTGTCCGGTATTGAGTTAAAGTTATTTTCTCAAGTTTTATAATTACGTTAATATAATTAAGTTTCTTATGTTAAAGTACAAATTTTTAAAAACCTCAAGTTGACTTGAACGATGAATTCTTTAAGTGACGGCAAAAAAAAAAAAAAAAAAGAGAGATTGCAGACATTTTGCACATCCATCATTCAAGCGTTCACGACCACCTGAAGAAGCTGGGATATGTAAGCAAGCTTGATGTGTATGTTCCTCATGAACTCAAAGAAGCTCAATTGACGGCGCGTATTAACATCTGCGATATGCTCATTAAACGTGAGGAAAACGATCCTTTTTTGAAGCGACTGATAACTGGTGACGAAAAGTGAACGGTGTACAACAATTTGCTGCGCAAGCGGTCTTGGTCCCGAAGTGCTGCTTCACCTCAAACGACATCCAAAGCAGACATTCATCAGCGGAAGGTTCTGGTCTCAGTGTGGTGGGATTTTTAAGGTGTTGTGATTTTTCGACCTCCTACCACGGAACCAAACAATCAATTAAAATGTGTACTGTTGGCAGTTGGACAGTTTGAACTAATCCATCATCCAGAAACGTCCAGAGCTCGTTCATCGTAAAGGTTTGTGTTCCATCACGACAACGCGAGACCACACACAAGTTTGATCACCCACCAAAAATTATTGGAGCTTGGGTGGGATGTGTTGCCACACCCAGCATACTCGCCTGACCTTGCGCCATCAGACTTCCACTTGTTTCGCTCTCTTCAATAGTCCTTGCGTGGTATAACGTTCAATTCAGATGAGGCTGTAAATTAGCACCTTGTACAACTTTTTGCCACGAAAGGCAGGTCCTTCTATTAACGAGGTATTCTGCAGCTCACTGAAAGATGTTAAAAGGTTATTGAACAAAACGGGCATTATATCAGTGATTGATCTTTGTTCTTTCTATCAATAAATAACCTTTGCAAAACATGGCTAAAATACATCATGACTTTTCAGACAACCCAATAAAACAGTAGTAGATGTGATTAAGTTAATAGGCAAACAAGGGCTTTCTTACCAAGGCTCTCTAGAATCAGCATACACACTTGATAATGAAAATATAAATCACAGAAATTTTCTTGAGTTAATTCTTTTATTAAAGAAATATGTTCCAACACTTGAAAAACACCTCAATAACGTAATTGAACAGAGTGTAAATATTCATGCACAGCAACAGAAAAGAAAGAGAGAAAATGAGAAAGCAGTAGAAAGAGGCACTTTGGTGACATTCTTGAGTAAGAATACTGTAATAAAAATTATCAACATTACCTTAGATGAGATGAAAAGACATATTGCTGAGGAAATGAAGACTGCTGTTAAGTTTTCATTTATGATGGGCACTACGATAGATATTTCCTGCAATGACCAATATATATGCCTTTGTATTTCGGTACGTTATAGATCATGGAGTTGTTGAAAGACTCCTTGCATTGAAATGTGTTTTTTCAACATCTGGACAGGATTTATTCAATACCTTAAAAAATGTGTTGGGTGAACTTCAAATTCCCATAGAGCACTGTGTGGCGAATTCCTTTGATGGTGCAGCAAACTTGAGTAGGAAATACAATGGATTAGCAGCTAAGCTATCAGCAGAAGTTCCTAATCATATTCATACTTGGTGTTACGCTCATGTGCTTAACTTAGTACTATCTGATATTGCCCAGTGCCTTTCAAGTACTATATCTTTCTTTAATTTACTTCAAGAGGCATAAGTGTTTTTGAAGGAATCCTTAAAATGACTGCAACTGTTCCTGGAACAAAAGCCTTATTTTAACTTAGAAGCTATTGGAATTACAAGATGGCGAAGCAGAAGTGATGCCACAGTAAAAAACTTCAAATGGAAGGATTGATGACTAGGTTGAAGTTCAACTATCTGAAAGTCAATTCAAACTACCTAAAGTTGTGTATTTAGAATTGGTTGTCGTATTGTTCAAAATTTTTAATTCTGAAGACTTTAATCCCAAAGTCAGAAATGATACATCGGCCATTTTAGAGAAGTTTTTATCATTTGAAACAATTTTGGTAACGATGATGTTTCTCCAGATTTTCTCTCTATCAGATTACTTACAGACAAAGAACCTTGATTATGTTCAAGCATGGAGGTTAATAGAGTGTTCTTCGTCAAAGTTAAAATGTGTTCGAGAACAGTTTGCCACCACTTTGAATGCTGCAAATATATTTGTAACAAAAATGTCTACTATGCTAGAAGAAAGGGCCGAGATTGATAGCTCTCTTGAAAACATCATAATAGAAACTGAACTAAAGAAGAAAAGAGTAAAAACTATTAAAAAAATGCCAGGAAAGGCTGCAAGACATGAAAATGTTGCTTCAACTTCTAAAGTTACTTTTTGCATTTCAGTGTTCTATTATGTATTAGACAAGATAACTCAAACAATGGAACAACAGATTTATCCACCATAAGTCCTTGTACTTGGAACTTTAATGGTTTGATCCCAAACAGTTTGTTGAGTACGAATCACTACCACTGAATGCCTTAGACAGAATCTGTGAAATTATTCCTTGAGTTGATAAGGAAAAGGTAAAGGAAGAATTACTCTCATTTGTAGGGATGTGGCCTCAGATTAGTAATCGACCTACTGTTCAAGATTTTGCTGGGATATATGAGTTAGAAAAAAGTTTTAGTAAGACTGATGATGACAATGATGATGGCAAAGAAGAGGAGGGGGACAAATCTGTTCAATGTACTGATGTGAACGAGTGTAACTCTTGTATTAAGTGCATTTTTAAAGTGTTGATAGAGTATAATATGTACTCTCTCCAATATATGGAATTATTTAAAGTTTACAAACACCTGCTTACAATACCTCTTACTGAAGTCTCACGTGAGAGAGTGTTTTCGAAACTTCAAATAATTGAAACTCTTCTTCCAGTACGATTAACCAATGAACATTTAGAAGCCTTTGTCATGATGACCACTGAGAAGGATGCTCTTAACTCAGTCGATAGTGAAGTTATCATAAACAGGTTGTGTGAAGGCAGCTCTGAAATGAGGTGGCTTCTTGCTTTTTAAAATGAGGGCCATAATTTAGCAGTAGTATTCTGTCAGACATCTTTGTGTCTTTCTCAGTCATCATTGTGTATCATTTGTATTTTGTAATGTACCTGCAGATTTATTTGCAATGTACCTGCAAATTATATGCATAAAAACAATGAATTTCACTCAATTCTGTTCAATTTTAAGTGATTGAGAGGGGCTTTAGGCTCCTCACGTGGGTATGTCAGTGTGGCTAAGGCCAAAATGGGTGGGTTTGGGTTGGTTGGTTTGAGAGGGGTCTGGCACCCTCTAGATAGTTGGCCCACCACCCTCCAAGGTGACCCAGACCCACCCTGATTCAGCATAAAATTTCCTTTAAAATGATGTATAATATGTATTCCTTACTTTAACATTACGCTGTATAAGTTGACTTCAAACATCAAAAATTGACTTTCGTTCTACTGGTGCAGGACTTTTGGCCACGATTGTATATAAATTCTTGATGGTTGCAGATGTAAGGGGAAGGAGGTTGCTTCGAATAAACAGATGCTCGTCCACATTCCAGTGCCGACCAATCAGCAGCTTTAAGTAAGATGAGTCGAAAATGTGAATTAGTCTTGAACATTATATGAAACGAGTCGAGATTCGTCCATTGGTTGCCAATTGCACTTAACTTGACTTACTTTATTTCTGTTGGGAAACTTGAGGCAGGGGAATTGGTTAAGAGAAATTGGAAACCTCCCAAGAAAAAATCTTTCAAAGGGGAAAAACAGATTACACGTAAATTTTCCCCTACTTCTGTCTGAAATGGGGAAAAACATGACTTTTTAAAAAAAATGTATATTTGGTGGCAAAATCATATTATCCTACTGCAGCATGATTTATCGTACTAAATATGATGAATCGTAACAGTTGGCAGGTCTAGAATAGTCAGATTTGTAAGATCTTTTGGCTGCATCATCAGCCTTCGAAATTCACATTATGGAATTAACCCAAATTATGATGTACTACGTGGAATATAAATATGGTATATGAAATAATTATGAGATATTTCGTAATGTTTCTGTTTCACACGTTAAATTGCTATGAAAGTTCGACTGGACAATGTGTAACGTTCAATGGAAAACAATTAATGTATGTCAAATAACTTCTATAGGTAAAAGATTACAAACACAACATGGTTTTGCTCACCTCTTCAAATTCACTCCGCCATCCATCGATATGTCGGTAGAATTTTCGGTTACGACGGTTCTTTGTCTTTCACTGTAGATTAGGCTTATGTGGTTAGGCCCACCATTTCAAGTTTGTTCTGCCACCTGTCTATACCTTTGTACATGAACAGTGGTATGTACAAAATTTTGTTGTCATTCACAAATCATATAGATGAAAAATATACGATGGCGATAGGACTAAAAACCAAATGGAATGTTTCAAACACAGGAAAAAAAATAGCTTTGAATTTGAAATTATAACACGTGCTAAAGTTAAGCCTTGTTCACACTAGAAGCAAGCATTCACATGGTTGACATCCTTTCTTTAGCTGTTGCCCAGAGTTGTATAAAAACGAAATGTATCTGTGTATACAACCGTTGAAACAGAAAACTTGCTGCAAACCCGCGAAGCTCGAACCACGATAACAAGAGAATAAGGTAATTTAAAGAAAAATTAATAAAATAAATGATTACTGAAGTATTTCAGTTTCCAATAAAGACAAAATAAGTACATTACAATTGAATGTGCAGCAATGTGTGTGAAATGGACTTTCATGGCAAAATATTAAAATCCTGGACTATGAACCTCATAAAAACAAGAGACTAAAGAAAGTTTTTATATCCAGAAAAAGAAACAGTTTCATCAATGAATCTTCAAAGATTATGAATAGCATTTTCAACAAGTTAATTCAAAAATACTAGACTTAAAAATACATGAGGAAATGATTTTAATTTAATAACTGGCAACTGCAAAAGGACTGGGCAATAAAGTATAAATTCTTTCTGTGAAAAAGAAACTTTTGATACAGTTCCTGTTCAGCACATTGAGAACAACAGGACTTGATAAAATCTACAGACCAGAAAAGTCTGCAAAAAAAAAAAAAAAATCAGATATGAAAGATAATTGATAGTTCTTCAAGTTAGAATAGAATTAAGTGTGTTAATCTGAGTAAAGCTTTGAGTAAGTGTTCTGATTGCTGTAAATAACATGTTTAATGTGTTATTTAAAATTTTTTTTTATCTACAAGCAAAAACTACCTGCAACACCTCCTAATATTTGGAAACTATCCGCATACAGAGTACGCACATGCGTCTACATTCTGCTACTCTGCTGTTGTCAGTACAGATTTCCCAATTATTGGAATACTGAAGGGTGTGTCTGAATTGCAAGAGTGCTTAAGAGTTGCAATTCAGATGCACTCTTCAATATTCCAATAATTGGAAATCTCTACTGGCAACAGTTAAAGAAACTGCTTTTAGTGTGAACAAGGCTGATGCTGCAGCCGAAAGATCTTACAAATCTGACTATTCCCAAAGTTTAGCACGTAATAAATCATGCGTGAAATTTTCTTCATTATTGGTTCAGTTTGTAATCTGTTTGCTATGAATATTCTGTTTGGACATACTATAACTTGAAGAGAACGGCAGAGAATAGAGAGGAATGGAGAGATGGAGTACATCTATTGGACAACCAGTCCTTGGACCAGTGGTGTACCCAGAAATTAATTTTGGGGGGTGCATATTGTTGCCGCAATGTCAAAACCACGAATGCAAAATTTTGTAGTTTGACTTATCACTATTTAAAAATTAAATTTAATCAAAGAATCACTTTTGCAATTACATCATACTGTTCAAACCCTATACATAACATTTATATCAAGTTGAATCTGTATTATGCACCAGTGAATAAAAATTTTTTATGACAAAGTCGACAGTAAAAAAATTCTCACATGCTTGGTTTTATCAGTGCATCTATGATATAATTCCTTCTTAAAGTGATGAAAAAAATGTGCATGAGAACAAGCATTTTTATTTTTGTCAAATACTATTTAATTACAAAGTAATGTTCAACTCACATTAGCAGTTCATATCGAGATCTATCACTAGTCCTGATATTGGTACTATTTCCTTTTACAATATTGCTACTATTCCTTTATTTCCTTTTACTGATATTGCTACTATTTCCTTTTATATTTCAACAATAATGGGAATATTCTAGAAACTTATTGCTTACCTATGCATTCCGCTTCTAGAGATGATTTACATTTCATAGACATTGTTAGGTCCTCGTTGATGTCTTTGTCCTTTTGTCCGTAGTATATAATGCAACACTCGCTCATTTGGGTAGAAACTGTAGATCTTAACCTTTGGACTTCAAAAAATGCCAGCTAATAATCGTTACTGATGCTCTAAATTTTTCTCCCAGCCTTTGGGCATCTTCAGGAGCGTGACAATGTCCCCACCAATGTTCGTGGTTCTTTTATCACCCATGGAGTGTGATACTCCGATGTTGCCATTCATCAAAGACTCAAGTCTTATATGCGCTTCTTGAAACCATGCTGGCGCTATTTATGTTTCACTTTTTTTTTTACCTATTGCCGATGCTTTTTTTTATCTTTTCTTTTTCTTGTGCTACTCCCTCGTCTTTTTTGCCGTTTTTTTTTTTTTGGTGTTGTTCTGTTTCTTGCCTGATTAGCTCTTTCCAGTGACTGGATAATATATTGGGGTCATTATGGTTACATGCCAGTCTTATTTTTATAGATTAAGATAGACTCCTCCATTCTCATCTGTCTTTCTGATCTTTTATTCCTTTTTAGCATTTTTTCTCTTCAAATTTTGGGTAAGTTTGGTTGTCCATACAGAATTGTACTAAAGCTGTTTTGGCTTCAAATTGAAAAAAAAAAAAAAAAGCCAAAACAGCTTTAGTACAATTCTGTATGGACAATTAAACTTACCCAAAATTTGAAGAGATAAAAATGCTAAAAAGAAATAAAAGATCAGAAAGACAGATGAGAATGGAGGAGTCTATCTTAATCTACAAAAATAAGACGAGAGTATGTAACCATAATGACCCCAATATATTATCCAGTCACTGGAAAGATCTAATCAGGCAAGAAATAGACCACCACAAAAAAAAAAAAAAAAACGGCAAAAAGACGAGGGAGTAGCACAAGAAAAAGAAAAGAAGAAGATAAAGAAAGGATCAGCAATAGGTAAAAAAAAAAAAAAAAGTGAAACTTAGATGGCGCCAACATGGTTTCAAGAAGCGTATATAAGATTGAGTCTACGACGAATGGCAACATTGGAGTATCACACTCCATTGGTGATAAAAGAACCAAGAGCATCGGTGAGGACATCGCCACGCTCCTGAACATGCCCAAAGGCTGGGCGAAAAATTTAGAGCACCAATAACGGTTATTAGCTGGCGTTTTGAAGTCCAAAGGTTAAGATCTATGTTTTCTACCCAAATGGAAAAGTGTGTAATGAATGAGTGTTGCATTATATACTACGGACTATAGGACAAAGACATCAATGAGGACCTAACAACGTGTATGAAATCAATTCATATTAGCAGTTCATATTCCAACTTAGAAATCGATCGGACAAAGGCTACTATTAATTTTTATGTGCATTATTTAAAAAACTTGGAAATATTCTTGTTGGATAATGTTTACCTAGGCATTCCGTTTCTAGCAATGATTCACTTTTCTCACACGTTTTCGGGTGTTGTTAAAGCAAACATTCCCAAAATTCGAAGAAATTAAAATACCAAAAAGGAATAAAAAATCAGAGAGACAAATGAGAATGGAGAAATCGATCCTAGTTTATAAAAATAAAACAAGGGTGTGTAACCAGAATGACCCTAATACATTATCTAGCCTTTGAAAAGAGCTAATAAGACAAGAAAAAGAACAACAAGAGAAAAACCGACAAAAAAAGACAAGGGAACAGGGATAGGAAATGAAAAGAAGAAGAATACGGAAAGATGACATCAATGACCATTTAAAGGGGGTGGAATTATATATATATAAAAAAAAGAATTTGTGAAACATAGATGGCGCCGGCTAGTCTTGATCAAGAAAAGTATCTAACACAGCATATCCGACGAATGGCGACGTGGGGTATCGGACTCCATTGACGAGAAATAAACCAGTCGTCACGCTCCTAAGGATGCCCAAAGACTGGGTGAAAAGTTTAGAGCATTAATAACGGTAAAGAATTGATGTTGAATCCTAACGTGAAGATCTACTGAATCTACCCAAAGTAAGCAGCGTGTTGGATGTGAAAGGTAGCTGCACATACAACGGACAATAGGACAATAACTTCAACGAAGACCCGAAAACGTGCGAGAAAAGTGAATCGTCGCTAGAAATGGAATGCTGTAAATAACATTTTTAGTAAGCATTATCCAATTAGAATATTTCCAAGTGTATGAAATGTAAATCATCTCTAGAAGCAGAATGCATAGGTAAGCAATAAGTTTCTAGAATATTCCTATTACCTATAAGTAATGTTCATTCCACATTTTTATTTTCCTGCTATGGTATGTACTCAAGATAAAAGGCTTACCCCCTCCAATGTTAGAATTAGAAATAATTCTTTTACTGGCCCAGCAGACCACTAGAATTTGCAAATCACTGGTCCACCAAAATGCCCACTGGTCTGTAAAAAATAATAAAAAGCTTAAATGTTTACAATAAATGTAGAAAATGAAGTATCCTTTCAATGACATTATCTCCGATGATTGTTTTTAAAACATCTGATTTAAAAGTGCAACTCACAGGGCAAAGAATGTTTCCGGAATAAGATTCTGATGGATTGGTGATATAGCGGAGTAAGAGTGCATTCCCAATCTGTTTTTAAGTAGGAAGGGAACGAGGAGACTCCAAGGGTGCAAAAATTCACATACATTAGCAGCCTTTTTTAAATTTTTTTTATTGTTTAGGGTTGTTGAGCTTCCTTTTCCTTATTTTAGTTTTACTGCTCATTCCTCCTACTTACCTATGAAGTTAGTTTCAGTTCCCCATTGAACATCGTTTCATGTGAATTGCTCTTTTACAAAAATTATCTTCACACACCAAATTGAAGTCCTCTGCTAGTGTTATATGTCTTAGTGTCTGCTCAAAAAAAAATATTTTTCAACCACACACATTACATGTTTCTGTTCAACACATTAATACTTATTTTAGTCTAATGCCCATTGCCCAGACATCGCTGACTTATATTCGCCGATAACACAACCATTTCGTTATTTCGGTTGTAGTATATGTGAAAAGTACTAAAAATAACTTTAAAAATGTACCTTATTGTACTCAAGTCATCCTGTTTAAAATCCAACTCCTGTTATTAACTATATGTCAACAAAATAGTTTCCATATCATCTACTGTTTCGCACGTTACTAGAAATTCGAGCACGGGAAAAACGTCCATATAATAAAAATTTTTATTTCAACTTGTCACTAATATTCCTTTTTGATGTTCGTTATGATAGTTTAGAATTTTATTATATGAAGATTACAAATTTATATGAAAAAATGTTTTATATGTACAGTCATATGCATCATAAGTTGTCAAAGTCCTCCAATACGTAGAGACAATATGTATTAAATGATTAACATTATTCCAGTTTTTTAACTCATGATTCACGAAATTAATACAATAGAAAAGAACTTTCGAACCTCTTGATTATGATGCGTTGAATCAGCAATAAGCCATCTTGTTATCGAAGAAGGCACAATTTTTGTTTCTTGTGGTATCTATCAGCTTCCAAGTTGAAATTCGATCTTATAATTTCTTATTATAGAAGATGGTTGCATGTTCCGTTTTCCGTGGCTCAATATCCCAAACTAGTTTCCATTCCTTCTTGTTGGAATCATCTTCAGTGGGTATTATGATCTACTTCTCATACACGTTGTATTTTGGCCACTTACGTCGCTTTTACTGGCAGCGTCCGACATTCCACGGCAGTTGCACTCTTGCGCATGCTATTTTGGTATTAATGCTCATTCTTAGTCGTGTTTTAATATAATTGGATGATATGAATTTCTGATTCTAAATTATTTAGTGTTGCCATCCGTTTGTTGAAAACAATTAATAAGGTCTTTTATTATATTTTTTAGCGTTATTTTCTTTTTCGATAAAATATTTCCAAGCGTACGGTAGACTCATTGGATCATTATTATTACAATTTATTTCTTTAGTTTTTTCAATCATTACTGCTTCTGAGGTTAATATTTGATTTTTAGTTTTATGTGAGGTTATTAATTTTGCATCATACCAATCAGGATAAGCTTCATTTTCAATACAATGATTTATTAATGATGTTTTGTTTTCTTTTTTATTCCAGTTAGATATATGTTCTTTTAATCTGGTCTTAAACCTTCTTTTTGTACTTCGTATGTATATTTTATTTCTTTCATTTCTTTCTATTTCTGTATAATATTTTGTTGGTATAGAATATACTCTGGCTTTATCAAGCATTTTTTTCCCGTGCTCGAATTTCTAGTAACGTGCAAAGCAGTAGATGATATGGAAACTATTTTGTTGACATCTAGTTAATAATTTCTGAAACCACGTAATGATTTCGACAAATGTTGAATTAATACAATTTATGAAAAACTGGAGATTTAAAAGGATCATAATGTTGATTTTATTGGAGAGAATCTGAATTTCACGGATGAAACCATAATAGATATACAAACTGAACGAAATGAATATAAAAAATTTTAAAAAGAATAGAATCCTGTTGAGCAAAGAAGTCGAACATTTAAACTTTTTGACAATTTGTAAAAACAATGGAATTAAACCTAAATTTTTACAGATTAGAAATAAACCAATGAATTATAAAGATAAAACCATTTTACAAACCTGTGAAATTAAAAGATTAAGAGCCTCTATTAGAGAAAAAAGAAAAGGCATTGATAGATTGAGTAAGAAAAACTACAGGTTGTATAATCAATGTATGCAAGAGAAAGATAAAGAAGAAACAAAAATAGCATTTATGAAAATATTTGCTATTATAGAAAGACAACAATTTAAAGATAGAAGGAGACACTTTCATAAAATTGAAAACCTCATAAGAGAAAAATATAATAACAAAGAAGAAAAAGAAAAAATATCAACATTAGAAGACAAACCAATGTTCATTAATAAATCTAATAATGACTTGACATATCTACAAGTTAAAGCACTCAATAGAGGAATGAGATATGCATATAAACAAAAAATTCCGAGAGCTGAAATAATAATCCCATGTATAGAAGACGTCATCAAGAAACTGCCAAATAAAAGACAAAACCCAACAAGATTTAAAATATTAAGAGCAATCAATAACAAAGAAAAAGAAAAAGAAGAACAAATACCAGCTATAAATTATGAGAGACAAGAGCTAATTAACCTCAAGAACAACCCAGCAATTAAATGCGTAAGCGCTGATAAAGCCAAACAAGTTATTATATTAGACAAAGATGATTATGATATAAAAATGAAAAAGGCTATAGAAGAATTGGATATCAAAGAAACTACACTTGACCCAACAGATACAATTCTAAGAAAAATGGCTTATATAAAAACCATGGACATTTGCCTGATAATATTAAAAACAAAGCCATTCCGCCCGTTGGAGCATCTATTCCAAGCATATTCAGCAAAATCAAAATGCATAAAACAGAAGAACCATTAAGACCAATAGTAAATAAAACAACGGCTCCAACTATTCTCCTTGAAAAAGAACTATTTAAACATTTAAAACAGTATTACTTTCAACATATTTATACAATTAACAACTCCATTGAAGTGATTAAAAAAGTTAAAGAACTAAAAACAACTGATTTTATGATGATCAGTCTAGATATTGTTTTCCTATATCCAAATACTCCTGTTTATGAAGCAATTCAATTATTAGATCAGAAGTTAAAAGATGAAAAAATACCTGAAGCACAAGGAATTAGTATTATCCAGGCATTGAAACTAGTAGTGATAATAACTACTTCACATATAATAAAAAAATATACCGACAAAAACAAGGTGCACCAATGGGATCACCAATTTTGGGACTTCTTGCTGAAATAATATTACAAGACATAGAAAATAAACTCTTGGATTCATTCAATCAAAAACAACTAATACTATACGTAAGATACATTGACGATATCCTTATCTTCTGGAAGCAATCTGAAAAAGAACTTGAAACATTTGTAAAAAAATACAATAGTTTTTATCCTACCATACAAGTTTTTATGGAAAAAGAAGTTAACAGACAACTACATTATTTAGACATTTCTTTATTCAGGCGAAATAATATGATTGAATACGAAGTATATCGAAAACCAACTTTTACTCCAACGATAATTCCGATTGATTCAAATCATCTTTGGAAATATAAAAGGGCAGCACTTCAATTTTACATAAGAAGAGCCTTAACCCATTCCTGTAATAAAAACAAAGAAAATATAGAGATTAACTGGATAAAAAGAACTGCTATGAAATTTGGATACAAGAAAAAGATCATAGATGATATACTTGAAAATACAAAGAAATCTTTAAATGAAAGTAAAAATAAACAAAAAAATGAAATAAAATTTTCTGGTAAAATTCCCTACATTCCTCCAATAACAAATATCCTAAAGAAGGAATGCGTTAAAGAAAAAAGGATATTAGCAGAAACCGTCATAGATAACGAAACTATATTAACTACAGGAAATGAAAGAAGATCAATGCTTGATAAAGCCGGAGTATATTATATACCAACAAAATATTATACAGAATTAGAAAGAAATGAAAGAAATAAAGTATACATAGGAAATACAAAAAGAAGGTTTAAGACCAGATTAAAAGAACATATATCCAACTGGAATAAAAAAGAAAACAAAACATCATTAATTAATCATTGTATTGAAAATGAAGCTTATCCTGATTGGTATGATGCAAAATTAATAACCTCACATAAAACTAAAAATCAAATATTAACCTCAGAAGCAGTAATGATTGAAAAAACTAAAGAAATAAATTGTAATAATAATGATCCAATGAGTCTACCGTATGCTTGAAAATATTTTATCGAAAAAGAAAATAACGCTAAAAAATATAATAAAAGGACCTTATTAATTGTTTTCAACAAACGAATGACAACACCAAATAATTTAGAATCAGAAATTCATATCATCCAATTATATTAAAACACGACTAAGAATGAGCATTAATACCAAAATAGCATGCGCAAGAGTACAACTGCCGTGGAATGTCGGACGCCGCCAGTAAAATCGATGTAAGTGGCCAAAATACAACGTGTATGAGAAGTAGATCATAATACCCACTGAAGATGATTCCAAAAAGAAGGAATGGAAACTAGTTTGGGATATCGAGCCACGGAAAACGGAACATGCAACCATCTTCTATAATAAGAAATTATGAGATCGAATTTCAACTTGGAAGCTGATAGATACCACAAGAAACAAAAATTGTGCCTTCTTCGATAACAAGATGGCTTATTACTGATTCAACGCATCATAATCAAGAGGTTTCGAAAGTTCTTTTCTATTGTATTAATTTTGTGAATCATGAGTTAAAAAACTGGAATAATGTTAATCATTTAATACATATTGTCTCTACGTATTGGAGGACTTTGACAACTTATGATGCATATGACTGTACATATAAAACATTTTTTCATATAAATTCGTAATCTTCATATAATAAAATTATAAACTATCATAAGGAACATCAAAAAGGAATATTAGTGACAAGTTGAAATAAAATTTTTTATTATATGGACGTTTTTCCCGTGCTCAAATTTCTAGTAACGTGAGGAACAGTAGATGATATGGAAACTATTTTGTTGACATATAGTTAATAATTTCTGAAACCACGTAATGATTTTGACAAATGTTGAGTTAATATAATCCAACTCCTGTGTTGGAGGTTGTCGTATTTTAAAATTGGTCCAGTAGGCTGTCACATGAGATGTAATGAAACGAAATGAAAGTGGCCTCATACAAAAGGTGAGGGTAGTCAATGGGTAAAACAAAGAAATACAAGATTTGAAGCAAGAATTTTCCATTAAAAAGGAAATAAAACCAAGATGTACGACAAAAATTTCATACTGAATCGGTCGTGAAAGCCAATGAATCCTTGTCGACGCAATATATATATATGTATATATATGGATTACTACTCTCTGCTAGTGTGTTTTCTTGGGGCAAAAATAAAAGCTGTCTGGTGTCAGTATCTGTAGCATTCACTTGGGTGGGTGAATCCGAGGAAGAGCAGGACATTTATTTTGCTTACTTCTGCTCATTATGAATGGTGAGGACAGAGGTAACAAAAAACAGCTGTTTCCATTACAGGACTGGGAAACTGCCTTTCTGTATTTGCTGTTTCTTCTCCATTTTGCAAATCATGAGAGAGAGAGAGAGAGAGAGAGAGAGAGAGAGAGAGAGAGAGAGAGAGAGAGAGAGAGAGAGAGATGTTATTCAACAGCACTTCATGAACCAATCTCTAGTTTGCAACAATAGATAGCTCAGTGGTCCGACGGAAGTTTTACTGGCCGATGGCCAGCGGACCACTGGGTAATCCGAACGCTGCCCCCCTCCCTCCCCCCAGGTTCTAGCCCCCACCCTTCATTAGCCTGACGCCCTGAGCACTACACCACCAGTTCGCATAGGCGTAGCCAAGGGGGTGGTCCTCGGGTCTGGAACCCCCCTTGAGGGGAGATTTAGTATGAATTTAAAGCAATATATATATATACATGGGGCTTTCACTGAACCAAACCCATGCCCCCTCCCCCTAAGAAATTTCTGGCTATGCCATTGCCAGTTTGCTCTCTTCATTCTTTGGTGGCATACAAGTGGGAAATGCACACGGGGAGGGGGGATAGGCATTAACAATAGGAATATGTGACCTCATGTGGCCATTCCAGATAAAGAAGTAAAACTAATGGCAATTTAAGGAAGACCAGAATGGCGACACTAGCAAAATAACATCATCGACAATTTCTATCAATTTTTTATACTGGACAAAATTATTTTGGGGGTGCATACTTTGCCCCCCCCCAACCCTCAGGCACGCCATTGATTCTCTTTATAGATGGGCATATTCTCTTTAAAATGGGACCAGTTGGAGCTCTCTGTCATTTACGGTTTTTGTGCTGTTAAAAAAACAAAACAGCTGTCTGGGTACAATTTTCTCACTCCTTAGCAGCCATTTTGGCTTGTAAATCCAAAATGGCAGGTGTTAATAAATAAATAAATGAATAAATAAACCCCCAATTTGAAATCTCAAAATATGACTTTCCAGATGGACAAAAAATAAATTTTTTTTAAAAGTACATCAGCAACCACTTTCAATCAATTCTTCAAACACATTTTGTGTTGAACTTTATTACATGGCTATAATCATTATTGTACATATTTTTCAATTACATAGTTGATATATTGTGTACTGTTTCTCACGTTATATGAACGTTTTAGTGATCGTGGGAAACATTTCCTCTTTGTCTACATAGGACCAATATTGTTGAATGCAACCTGATATTATAAAATTAAAGTAAAAATATTATATGAATGAAAACAATTATTCACGTTCTGTTTTCATGGAGTATTCAGGAACATTGAGCTTATTCTGCGATATTCCAAGATTTCTTGAATTGACTTCAAGTAATCACTTCGTGACGATTTTAGGCTTGTCTAGTTTCAATAGTTGGGCAACCCTTCTTCCTATTGTCATGTGATTCCAACTTTGAAATGTCTAAAGCAATGAACTATTGAATGGTTTAACCTTCAATTTGAAGGGGAATCAATTTGGTAAAATATTCAGTCGTAAAGCATTCTTAGACTTCGTTTTCACTTGATACGTTAAAAAGTCTAGGAATGCTTTACGACTGAATATTTTACCAAATTGAAAGGTTAAATCATTCAATAATTCATTGTTTTAGTCATTTCAAAGTTGGAATCACATGACAACAGGAAGAAAGGTTGCCCAACTATTGAAACTACACAAGCCTAAAATCGTCACGAAGTGACTACTTAAAGTGATTTCGACGAATTCAAGAAATCTTGGATTATCGCAGAACAAGCTCAATGTTCCTGAATACTCCGTGAAAACAGAATGTGAGTAATTGTTTTCATTCATATAATATTTTTAATTTAATTTTATAATATCAGGTTGCATTCAACAATATTGACCCTATGTAGACAAAGAGGGAATGTTTCCCGCGATCACTAAAACGTTCATATAACGTGAGAAACAGGACACAATATATCAACTATGTAGTTGAAAAATATGTACAATAGCAACCACTTTTTTGTAAATTGGGTGATGATTGTCCATGGAATGACCCAAAATTGAACTGTTAACTGGTGATGCTGAAATTTTTCTTCAAAATGAATGAAATATTTTGTAAACTGTATTTATTTATTTTCAGATGGCAGGCCAGCCACAACAGAAAGATGCTCCCGATCAAAACTTTGATTACATGTTCAAAATTCTAATAATTGGAAACAGTAGTGTAGGGAAGACATCTTTTCTGTTTCGATATGCTGATGACTCTTTCACATCTGCATTTGTGAGCACCGTTGGCATTGATTTTAAGGTGAAGACAGTTTTCAAGCAAGACAAAAGAGTTAAATTGCAGATATGGGTAAGTGTAAATTCAGGTAGATTAATTTGCTGAAAAGTTATGTGTTTTAAATTCTTGTTAGGCCTTCAAAGTATGCTGTGAGTAGGCCATGATTGCGTTTTTTTTTTTTTTTTAGCAGTAACAACATTTACTAGTGGCCATATTTTTTACTAGCGAATTGCATTATCTACTAACAAAAGTTTATTAACATTATACAAAAGAAACTTTAACATGTCCCCCTCCATTAGAGTGGGTGGGATGCATCTCCGCATCCCACCCACTCTTTGCCTTATTTCCACTCCTTGGACTGGTGCATTCTGGCGATCGCTAACTCCTAGTAACGAAAGCTCGTGGACCTCCTCTATTGGGAATTAAAATGCAAATACAGTCAAACCATGATTTAACGAACTTCAAGGGACCAATAGTCTTGTATGTAAAATCGCGGAATTCGCTAAATCGAGGAAGCCTTTCGAATGAAACATTCAAATTAAGCTGGCGTTCATAACAGAATATGTAAGCATCTAAGTTCTCTTTCATTCAGTGAAATTTAAATAATGTATACTACTTTTAATTATGAAATTGATTATCAAATATGCTATAGTATATATGCATTTGCTTTGCATATTAAATACATAATTCGTAGATACATATTAGACTTCAATATGTGGCATCAAAGTTTAAGCATACTTTAAAATTGAAAAAAAAAAATACGATAGTTGATCTTTTTCCAAGCCTTTAGCTTCTTATAATGACTTCAGTATTATAAACTGCATGAAACAGAACATCAATTAGTACTAATTAACTGGTAAAAACAGAATATGTGTTGATTACCTTTTTACACTGTGCAAAAGAAATGCTTTAGAGAAAATTGCTCATTTTATTTCTGGACCTTTAGCTTTATAAATTGCAGATTCAATTTTAAGAAGTGCATGAAAAACATCATCAGTAATAGCGAAGCGCATCAAGTAGTTTTTAACACATTCTATACCATTGGCAGCATCACTAGAGCAGCAAACTTTCACTTCTGCTTCATCTTCTTCATCAGAATCTGATGCATTTAGTCGGATCTATTCATCTGAAACATCATCAAGGGATTGCATTTGGCAGGTATGCACATTTGCAATCAACGTAATTGGAAAACACAATACCTGATGAGGCAATTTCATTCCATTCTGCAAGATCATCATTCGCAAAATTATCAGCATCATTTTCGGTATTGGACCCACTTTCTTCCTGTTCAGAAACTGAAAAGCCTGCTTTGTTAAAGCAGTTTTTAATGGTATCTGTCATAACTGCATTCCACGATTATCACACTAAATGCATTGCATCAAGAATGTTAATTTTAACTAAAAATAGAATAAATATACTAATAATCCGAATTTCTTGGCGTAGAATAGGAATCAAAGTTTCCAAGCTTTCACACATCAACCAGATGGCTTTTTCAAGGAAGGTAGACAGCAGACTGCAAACTGGATAATAGAATGCTTCAACAATTTAAAGGTGGTGACTTGACTTGACAATAAGCAAAGAGATGCAAATGTAATTATACACTTAAAGAAACGAGGCATCATGTTCGTTTTGCATGCAGAATCCTTGCAGGAAAAACAATAGGCATTCACTATTTGAAAAATTGGTTCCAAATTCCTGGTAACTCTAGCGAGACGCTGTCATTGCAGGCTTCATTGTTGGTAATGATGTCCAAGGTTTTCTGAATGGCAGCGGATTTAGGAGTAGAATAGGAAGCTAATTTCTTTGTCATCCCACATAGGATCAGCAGACTTGAACTGGACTTCTGTAGATAGGGCTGTGGTTAATTTGACACTCTTAATGTCCCTCTTATGCTCGTTGACTCTAATTCTAAATGAACGTTTGGTCATTCCAATATAATATCGTTTGGAGCCGTCCGGATATTGTAGAGGTATGGCATAAACACCTGCCTCGTTGGAAAGTGGGAGCTTGTCAGTATTTCGCTTAAGCATAACATATAAAGATATCGGAGATCTTATGCTGACACTGAGGTTCATCTTCCTGAGCGCGTTCTTGAGTTTATTGGAAATATTTGATATGTAAGGAACAGAGCCCAGATAGTGTAGCCGCAGCATAGAAAGATTAGCATGACTCTTTCTGCTTCTTTTGATATATCTGTGTACTGTGTTCGCGTCGTATCCTGCCTCAGTGGCCAATTCGATAACGCTTTTTAATTTGTTTAGTCTAGAAGGAACATCGGAGGAGATGGCGAAGTCTCTTCTGATTCGAGAATGGAAGAAAGCTGTCTTGTACTCAGCAGGGCAGAATGAGCTGCGGAACATCAATTTGGGAACGGAAGTGGGTTTATAATAGACTTGTGTACGGATGCGATTTTCAGGCGATTTACCCAGTAAAACATCCAGATAAGGCAATGCATTATTTTGTTCTAGCTCCATTGTGAAATTGATCTTAGGGTGTATATCATTGATTTTATCCAGGAAAAGCGGCAGAGTCTCCTTTCCATGAGGCCATATGAAAAATACGTTGTCAGCATATAGTAGCCAAGTGGTAGGTCTTGGGGTAATGCTGGTGAATATGTGTTTCTCGATTGGGCGAAGGATTGCTTCTGCGAGAATTGCTGAAAGTGAAGATCCCATCGGAGCGCCATTTGTCTGTTTATAGATTTTTCCTCGGAAACTATGGTATCTAGAATTTGAGACTAAGTCAATTAATTTGAAGATGCTCAGGCAAGACTCTTGCGAATAAAGTGATGAACTAGATATGGCCTGTTTTAAC
The DNA here is from genome assembly GCA_039090855.1 of Macrothele yani. NCBI lineage: Eukaryota > Metazoa > Arthropoda > Arachnida > Araneae > Macrothelidae > Macrothele > Macrothele yani. Next base: position 98,908,137 of record CM077031.1, read on the forward strand.
GTTCTGATGGCTTCCGGCACGGGTACCGAAGGATAAAGAGAAACCACGTCGAAATTGTCGATAATGTCGCATTGTTGGACAGAGATGTGCTTGATTTTCGTGATAAAATCCAGAGTGGAATTTATTATAAAGTCTGATTCAGGGAGGTGATGAGCCAGAAATTTGCAGAGTGTCTTTTCTAAATGATACGTTGGTGCGGATCTCCTTGACACAATGGGTCTCAATGGATTATTGGGCTTGTGGTGTTTAAGTCTTCCGAAGAGTTTCGGGATCTCTGGGGGCCTGGTGGTAATTTGGCGACTTTCTTGAGATCCTCTCCGGGATAGCGTTCAACTTGACAGCTCTTTGTACCTGTGCAATCCAACAATTTAGAGAGTTGATTCGTAGTACTACAGATCCAGAAGCGGAGATGAAGTCTTTGAGTTTCTGATTGTAGTCTGCAGCATCCATAATCGCTATCTGGCCAGATTTGTCTGTTAGCGTTGATACTATAGGACAGTTATTTCTAAAGTTTGAAATCAGTCTTGGAATTTTAAACTTATTAGACGATTGTTTTGGATTGTACATCGATGGAAGCCTAGAGCTACAGAGGTGGCGTAGTTCGTCTTTGGTGTTTTCCGGAACTCACGATATTACACTCTCCAACTCAGAAATGATGCTTTTTGCATTCGGCCTCATTTGGAAGCAGAATTTTGGTCCAAGTTCCAAAACTTTCGTTTCTTCCAGTGTGAGTGTCCGGTTTGAAATATTAACGAAGGGAACAGTGAAATCTTTGGGTTTTGGATTCTGGGTTGATTTCGAGTAATCCAGATTCTTTTTATGTCTGGAGGATAAGGAAGTTTGGAGTCTTTCGACTAACATGTCCACTTGGAGTGTAAGGTTGTTGAAAATGATCGGGTTGAAAAGTACATGTAATTTCATATATAGAGTGTAGCATTTGGATTCCAGTGACATGACGTCCTTTCTTCTCAGGTTCACTATTCTTGAAAGCATCTGGTGAAGAAATTTGTCTTTTTTCTTCTCAAACCATGATCCTTTTATCGATGTCCTAAAATTAAGGAACTTTGGGATCAAGCCGAATGTCTTGCAAGCGGTTAGGAATTCGAGGTGGGACTGTTCCTTCTCCAGTTTGAGTCTCAGCTGTCGGAATAATTTAAAGGCGTTCCACATTGCTCGGAGATTGCAAAACATAATTAAGAAATAGGAACTGTACACCAACTATACTAAAAACAGTATAAATATACTAATAATCCGAATTTATTGGTGTAGAATAGGAATCAAAGTTTCCAAGCTTTCGCACATCAACCAGATGGCTTTTTCAAGGAAGGTAGACAGCAGACTGCAAACTGGATAATAGAACGCTTCAACATTTTAAACACAGTGACTTGACTTGACAATAAACAAAGAGATGCAAACGTAATTATATCCTTAAAGACACGAGGCATCATGTTCGTTTTGCACGCGTAATCCTTGCAGGAAAAACAATAAGCATTCACTATTTGAAGAATTGGTTCCAATTTCGTGGTAACTCTAGCGAGACGCTGTCATTGCATCATGGTGGACAGATACATATTGTCAAGAACTTGACATTATTCCTGGAAAACTGTCCACCAAACATCCAGCATTAGTTAATTGCCATGGACACATACTTCTTCATGGTTAACTCCATCCAAGAAAATAATGGTCAGTGTTTGGTGGTCTGCAGTCGGTGTGATCCACTCCTCCTGTAGCAGTGTCAAACTATCATGGCGGACTGTTATATATTGACATTATGCATGGAAAACTGTCCACCAAACAGCCTACATTAGTCAGTTGCAAGGGGCCCACACTTCTTCGTGATAATGCGAGACCCCACATTGCATGCGAGACAATCCAAAAGCTACATCAGTTGAGGTACAAAACCTTAGTTCATCTGCTTGATTCACCTGATTTGTCCCCTACGGACTATTACTTCCAGCACCTGGATATGACGATTATGGGCAAAACACGTAACAATATTAACAAAGAAAGGTGGCTTGATCACGCTAGTTACGTTAACTAAAACTTTTACAAAAGTTCGTAAGTTGGAAGCTTTTCGACCTTATCTTAGGTCTTCATCACGCCAATGGAGGACTAAGATTGTTGCCAGATTCTACATTTGAATTTTTCCTATTTTTGTTGCCAAAACTTAGAATTGTTCTCCAGATTAACGGAATGTAGAGAGGAGATTCGGAGTTGCAAGTCATTGAGTTGAAAATAATTTCTATGCTTTCACGGTAACGGAGGGCAAAACGATTGTCAAACGAAGCAATTCGTTTTGCTTCGTTCAGTGGGGAACTGCAGATGTGTCTTCCATTGTCAAAATAGACAAGGCAGTGTTGGGATTGCCTTTCGAAACATCTTTTTCTGTGTTCTAAAATTCTATGGCTTATGCTCCTGTATGTGCTTCCAATGTATAAGTTATCCCCAGTAGAAGAAGAGATAGGAATGCAGTAAACTCCTGGGAGGTTCAGGCTTTCAACTTTGTCCCTATCCCTTTGTAGAAGTTTCAAGATGTTTGGGGTAGATTTAATGGCAAGATGGTAACCAAAACTTCTAAAAAGAATCTGTAACTTATAAGCATAGGAAGGATGGTAAGGAACAGAACCACAGAATTTCAGGTCTTCTTTCTTGTGAGGAAGGAGGCATTCGATTTTCGAATGGTTTTCATATTTCTTTATGAGGGAGTTGACTGTAACAGCAGGGAAACCATGAGAGAGGGCTATTGTAGAAATTTTGGAGAGTTCTTCTTGAAGAGAGAGTTGGCTGTTGCAAATGATATGAGCCCTGTGGATGTAGGACTTCAATGCTGCAAGCTTGTAGAGATGCAGGGTGCAAGATTTGTAGGGAATGATGTTAGTGGCTGCAGAAGGTTTTCGATAGACGGAACGAGTAATGGAGAGATCAGCGTTTCTGCAGATAGATACATCCAGGAAATCAATTTTGTGATTTACTTCCTTAGATATAGTGAGCTTAATGGAAGGAAATTTTTCTGTAATGGAGTTGATCAGTATCTGTAGCTCAGACTCGGAATGTGGCCAGCTAATGAAAATGTCGTCTACATATCTTAACCATAGGGAAGGTTGAAAAGGGTGTAGAGGAATTATGGAAACTTCAATATGTTGCATGTAGATTTCAGCAAGCAGGGGAAAGAGGTGAGCCCATGGGGAGACCAGATTGTTGCCTATACACAATTTTGTTGAAAACAAAACAACTATGTTGATGAATAGTGTGGAAACAATCATAAAGATCTTTGATAAGAGGACCGGGGGGTTCAAAATGAAGAATCAATTTCTTCATGAGGAGCATGTAGGAATCAAAATATGGTACAGAGGGAAACAAAGATTCTACATCAAGAGTATACAGATTATCACAAGGAGGAAAGGAATTAGGAAGGTTGTGGATGAAGTTTGAAGTAGAGACAACTGTATGAGGATGGTTGGCTGCCAGGGATTTGCATTTGAGGACCAATCTCTTTTCAAGTTGAGAGGGTTTGGTTCGCATCAACCAAACCCTCTCAACAATTGAAGTAAATGAATATGTTCGCCATACAAAGAAATTCAATTTTCTACTCTCCAAGCAAAAAAGTCAAGCAACATCTCCGTCATCAACCTCTACTGACAAGCCAAAGTATGTAAATCTTTCTTCTGCCACTATTCCTCCTAGCTTGGATAAATTCTTATCATTAGGCCCAAAATTTTCACCTGCTCTTCCTATCAATCTTCCACAAACTGTTTCTGTTATAGAATCAGCCATCCACAGAACTGAGACTGTTCAGCAGCCTATCCTTCGTGCCAACGCTGCTGTTATCTTATCCAAGCAAAATTCTGTGCCAATCAAGTACTCTTCTTCTTGTTTAAAGAATTCAGGTCATTTATTCAAGAAAATGACCTAGCCGTATGCAAAGCAGATAAAGTTGGTTGCCCAGTCATCATTGGTAAAGAAACTCTAAACCAAAAAGTGCTTTCTTTTCTTACATCTGCCAACTGCATCCCTTTACAGTCAGACACCACCAACTCACTCAAAAACTCAGTTGACAGATTAGCTAAGAAAGAAACTCTTCAATCCTTCCTTGGTGATATATCACCCCTCCTTACTTTAGAACTCCCAGGCTCTTCCTGCAAGTGAAACTGCATAAAGCTGGTAACCCCATCAGACCTTTAGTGGAATATTCTTTTTCTCCAGCAGTAAACCTTGAAAAGAGATTGGTCCTCAAATGCAAATCCCTGGCAGCCAACCATCCTCATACAGTTGTCTCTACTTCAAACTTCATCCACAACCTTCCTAATTCCTTTCCTCCTTGTGATAATCTGTATACTCTTGATGTAGAATCTTTGTTTCCCTCTGTACCATATTTTGATTCCTACATGCTCCTCATGAAGAAATTGATTCTTCATTTTGAACCCCCCGGTCCTCTTATCAAAGATCTTTATGATTGTTTCCACACTATTCATCAACATAGTTGTTTTGTTTTTAACAAAATTGTGTATAGGCAACAATCTGGTCTCCCCATGGGCTCACCTCTTTCCCCTCTGCTTGCTGAAATCTACATGCAACATATTGAAGTTTCCATAATTCCTCTACACCCTTTTCAACCTTCCCTATGGTTAAGATATGTAGACGACATTTTCATTAGCTGGCCACATTCCGAGTCTGAGCTACAGATACTGATCAACTCCATTACAGAAAAATTTCCTTCCATTAAGCTCACTATATCTAAGGAAGTAAATCACAAAATTGATTTCCTGGATGTATCTATCTGCAGAAACGCTGATCTCTCCATTACTCGTTCCGTCTATCGAAAACCTTCTGCAGCCACTAACATCATTCCCTACAAATCTTGCACCCTGCATCTCTACAAGCTTGCAGCATTGAAGTCCTACATCCACAGGGCTCATATCATTTGCAACAGCCAACTCTCTCTTCAAGAAGAACTCTCCAAAATTTCTACAATAGCCCTCTCTCATGGTTTCCCTGCTGTTACAGTCAACTCCCTCATAAAGAAATATGAAAACCATTCGAAAATCGAATGCCTCCTTCCTCACAAGAAAGAAGACCCGAAATTCTGTGGTTCTGTTCCTTACCATCCTTCCTATGCTTATAAGTTACAGATTCTTTTTTAGAAGTTTTGGTTACCATCTTGCCATTAAATCTACCCCAAACATCTTGAAACTTCTACAAAGGGATAGGGACAAAGTTGAAAGCCTGAACCTCCCAGGAGTTTACTGCATTCCTATCTCTTCTTCTACTGGGGATAACTTATACATTGGAAGCACATACAGGAGCATAAGCCATAGAATTTTAGAACACAGAAAAGATGTTTCGAAAGGCAATCCCAACACTGCCTTGTCTATTTTGACAATGGAAGACACATCTGCAGTTCCCCACTGGAACGAAGCAAAACGAATTGCTTCGTTTGACAATCGTTTTGCCCTCCGTTACCGTGAAAGCATAGAAATTATTTTCAACTCAATGACTTGCAACTCCGAATCTCCTCTCTACATTCCGTTAATCTGGAGATCAATTCTAAGTTTTGGCAACAAAAATAGGAAAAATTCAAATGTAGAATCTGGCAACAATCTTAGTCCTCCATTGGCGTGATGAAGACCTAAGATAAGGTCGAAAGCTTCCAACTTACGAACTTTTTGTAAAAGTTTTAGTTAACGTAACTAGCGTGATCAAGCCACCTTTCTTTGCACCTGGATATCTTTCTATAGAATAAATACTGTAGTTTTCCAATCAAACAACAGTCCATGAATTTATTGCATCCCAAAGATCAGCATATTTTCATGACAACATACAGAAGCTTGTATGTCATTGGCAAAAGTGTGGTGCAGCTGATGACGGTGATTATTTTGATTAATGAAGTTTAATCCAATGTTACTCAAAGAAATATTTGAGTTATAGAAAAATACTTAGACTATAAAATTTGTCGAAATATCATTTGTGTAATGACTTTTCATTACTTTTAAACTGTTTGCATGTTATCTTCCTAGTAAGAAGCTCTATTTGACACGTCATGGAAGGATCGCCAATTTCCTGATAACGATTTCTTTGACTATTACAAGGTTTAAAAATTTATAAAGTTAAAATATTATCAAATTATTGTAAGTTCCTTTATCTAGAAATTCATATATTTTATGTACCTTTCATATGGGAACCAGGTAGTTATGCTGTCTTCTTTTGCGTGATACACATCTTAAGGCTTTACACGCGAGGTTCGTATTTTGAAGAAATCTTGAAGTATCCTTGTGTCCAATAAAAGTCGCATTTCTAATAAGCTTAAAAAAGGGTTCCAGGCATTCCATTTCTAGTCATGTACATATCTACCTGTTGTTTTTAAACCTTATTACAAATACGACTTTTGTTGGACACAAGAGTACTCTCTTCAAGATTTCTTCAAAATATGAACCTCACATTTAAAGCCTTAGATATGTATCATGCAAAAGAAGACAGCATGACTACTTGGTTCCCATATAAAAAGTATGTAAAATATATGAATTTCTAGGTAAAGGAACTTACAATAATTTGATAATATTTTAACTATATATATTTTTAAACCTTTGCAATAGTAAAATAAATCGTTATCAGGAAATTGGCAATCCTTCCACGTGTCAAATAGAGCTTACTAGGAAGATAACATGCAAAAAGTTTAAAAGTACTTAATGAAAAGTCATTACACAAATGACTCATATTTCGACAAATTTTAATGGTTTAGTTTGGACTGTATTTTGGGTATTCGAAATTTTCCTCAATATTCCAGCATTTTATCTGCAACAACCCAATAAATTAAGAAGATGGTAATGTAGAACACGCTAAGTTATGTATAAAATTTTTAAGGCAAATATATTTCAGCCATTGCTATGGCCTTCATCAGTGCGACTATGATTGGTTTCGTTGCCAGATTGGAAAGTTTTGTAACGATTTGTAACTTCTTTTGCATGATACATATCTTACAAAACTTTCCTTTCCAATCTGGCAATGAAACCAATCGTAGTCGCACTGATGAAGGCCATAGTAATGGCTGAAATATATTTGCCTTAAAACTTTTATACGTAACTTTTACAAAGCTTTCCTTTCCAATCTCGTAACGAAACCAATCGTAGTCGCACTGATAAAAGCCATAGTAATGGTTGAAATATATTTGCCTTAAAACTTTTATACGTAACTTAGCGTGTTCTACACTGCCATCTTCTTAATTTGTTTGTTAGTTACATGCATTGTCTACCACTCTTTTATTAACAACCCAATAATTACAAAAAGGAATTCCACTTTTGTATGCCCTTAAAAATGTGTTCTTTTTGTGTTTTATCTAATGTATTAAATTCCCTAATCTCAATAGGAAGATTATTTTCGTAAATTAAGAAAAAGGTAGTGTAGAAAACGCTAAGTTACGTATAAAAAGTTTAAGGCAAATATATTTCAGCCATTACTATGGCCTTTTATACGTAACTTAGCGTGTTCTCCACTACCTTCTTCTTAATTCGTTTGTTAGTTACGTGCATTGCCTACCACTCATTTATGTTTATTTTCGTGCAGTATATAGATGAATGCAGACTTTAGCCGTAGTTGCACGATGACACAATGAAACCCAGTGATGAGTTAAAAACTTTAATAAGATGAAAACACATACACGTAAGTTAAAATACCATTAGACCTTTCAAGGGTGAATCAGCCTCATCTTCAGATGGAAGAAACTACGCCATGAAACACATGGGCACACATATATGCAGGAGTAAATTCGAGCAGTTGCCACTCAAAGAGACACAGGTAATAATAAAAGTTTTGGTCATGACGCCTAGGTACAAAGGTGAAATGAAATGAAATCTAAGGTCGGTAGACTTGTGAGTAATGACAGCTAGTGACAAATATTATTTAATAAAAGTTTCCATGCTTGATGAACAAAAGCAGGTAGGTCCTCATTACAACAGGTATTTAAAAAATGACAAATGTACAAACTCTCGGTGAATAGTAGAGATGCAGAGATGCCAACAACTATGGATTCTCCGTAGTTCCTACGGAAAAAGCTCTTGTACTACGGAATACGGAAAACCGTGATTTTCCTACGGAAAATTAATGGAAGTTATTAATTTTTATTTTGCTTGTTCCCCTTCCCAACGCAACGACGGCCACTTGACGATCCGTCATGCTTGCGATGCTGCTCACTTCTAGTTCTGCCTCTCGAAGCTGCTGGATCTTAGCGCGAGTGGCCGGTACTCGAAACCCTCCCTTCCCAGCTTGCAACATTCTGGGGACGTTGAGCGTAGTTCGCTTTGGTGGTGGACGTGGGCGGAGTTTGGCCTGAAGCTCTTTCTCAGTGCAGCGGCAAGCTGTTGAAAATTGTTTGGTGCAGAACGTGAGTGTCATTGCCTGGCATCGGAGGGTTTTTTTTAAATTATGCGTCGACCATTCATGTCAGTAATTAATATTTTGAAGTTTTTTTCTTCTGTTGCAGAAAGGTATGCTTGGATTTTGTTGCAGAGTTCGCCAAAATGCGTAATTACGCATCTAGTATGCATCAAATTTTTACCAACGCGTAAAAATATGCATCGGGAAATTTTCGCGACGCGTAAAAATACAAGTCGTGAAGTGCGTAAAGTACGCATCAACACGTAAAAATGCGCATCGAGAAACGCGTAAAATACACAGCAACGCACAAAAACACACATCGAGAAACGCGTAAAAAACTATGCATCGAAGAATTTTACCAACGCGTAAAAATACGCATTGGGACAGCATTTCGCCTTTCAAAAACGGAAGTGAACGAAATAAAGATTTCTTCCGTAATCGTAATTTCGTTTTCGTGCGATGTTGCCTGTCTAGTATTGTTGTTATACATAATTTTATTCCATAAATATTTGTATTTCACTTTGAAAATGGAGGAAATTTCCGAAAATGGAAATTCGATGGCGCAAAAATTCCCGTGTAATCTTTGGCTTCGAAGAATTTCTGCTTTTTCGTCGTAATTTGGGTTATCCTCAAGATCGATGCATAATTGAACAGAAATTTTCGGGCAGTTGGTAGTGGTGAAGGATGCTTTCCGCCTGAAACTTTCGAAAACGGAAATTTCGTCTTTCAAAACTTTTGGAGACAGTGAGGATTTCTCCCGTAATTGTAGTTTTATTTTTAACGTGATGTTTCCTCTGCCTAGTATTGTTGTTAAATTTTATTTTATTTCATAAATATTTGTATTTCACCTTGAATATGGAAGGGAAATGTCCGAAAACGGAAATCGGACGTAGCAAAGGTTTCTCCCGTAACTAATTTTTCCCCCCAACGATGTTCCGAACATTTATCCTGTGTTCTTACATATTCCCCCAAAAAAGCTTTGCATTTCAGCTTGATAAAGGGGGAGAGTCCGAAAACGAAAGTGACGAAGCTGAAAAATTTGTAAGAATTGATGCATGATATTCTCCAAGTTACACTGCCTTTTATCTAAAATAGTGAAAGCTATCATGCATTCATGGTCCTCAAACTGAAAGTTCTTTCAGCATGATGGATGAAACTGTCATGGCATCCAAGGGGTTTGTGAAGCCTACTGTCGTAGCTGATGGTGATGTTGAGCTTAATATTTCAAATAACAGTTTTTCAAAAAAGAAAAATCAGAAAGGACACAACTGGTAATTGGAGTAAAAACACGAATGTATTAAAGCGAAATCATTTTAAATGAAAATGAACTTTCTAAGTTCTGTATATGTCTTTTTAAGTTTTATACATCTGTCGGAAAAGTTTGCATTGAAGAATGTTCTTATATTCAAGAAAAGATAGTGATTTATGATGAATTTTTAAAACATGCAGAAGTAGTAGATCCTTCACTTAGAGCCATAACATCATTTACTTCTGTATTACACATAGTCAAACACCTTCCATTTATAATAACTGAAAATGAACTTGATATACTGGAAGCAGAATTCCTTGCTATCAAGCTGACAAATTAGAGACCTTAGCAGTAACAGATAGAATAGATGTCACTTGGTCAGAAATCTCAAAATTAAGAGGCTGTAATGGAGCGGTTAAGTATACTAGTCTCTCGAAAGTAATGTTTGCAATATTTGTAGTTCCACACTCGAATGCTTGTGAGTAAGAGAGATTTTAGTTTAGTGCAAAATCAAGCCCGTTTCCAACCTAATTTAGGTTTAGAAACTGTAGAAGCACTTCTTATTGTAAAAATGAATATGTTCTCCTCTGGGTAAGTGTGTTATGAAAACAGATTTTCTGCTGAGAAACTCAAATCTGCAAAACACTGTACAGCGAAATCACTAAAGAAAGCTGTTTAATCAATTGTTTGTTATGTAAAAAAAATGTATCAGTCATGGTGTATATTATTTTCCATGTGAAAAATTTGGAATATTTTGATACAGATTTTCATGTATATAAATGAATAAGTAAGTAAAAAAATGCTAATTAAATTAAATGAGTTGTTTTCCTCCGTTAAAATTATTCTTTTTGGTATGACTACTGAAAAATGGCCAAAACTACTGAAAATTTGTATGAGTACTACTGAGAATATCTGAAACAGGTTGGCATCTCTGGAGATGCCTTCTTGGGAGGGCAAGCAAGGATGGTTGCCTTGGTCCAGGAGGGGTGTGTGTGTGTGTGAGCCCTTATTAACAAGGCGAGACAAGATGGTAGATTGTAAACCAACTTTAACGTTATACACATGTTTAGAAGTCTTGTTTTAAGCCTTTTTGATGTTGATCCAATGTAAACCAAGTTCCTAGTTTCTTCCTCCATGGCTTTGAGGGGAACTTAATGCACACCATGTCTGTCAGTAAGCTCCACTGAGTCACGGTCATTTTTATGAGTCACGGTCATGGCTATGGTTAAAAATGACCATGACTCAGTGGAGCTTACTGACAGGCATGGTGTGTATTGTAATTAGATTTTTAGTCCCCTCAAAGCCATGGAGGAAGAAACTAGGAACTTGGTTTACATTGGATCAACATCAAGGAGGCTTAAAACAAGACATTCTGAAAATGTGTATAACATTAAAGTTGGTTCACAATCTACCACCTTGTCTCGCCTTGTTAATAAATGCTCACACTCCCCCTCCTGGACCGAGGCAACCATCCTTGCTTGCACCCCCTCCCCCAAAGGCATCTCTACTATTCACCGAGAGTTTGTACATTTGTCATTTTTTAAATACCTGTTGTAATGAGGACCTACCTGCTTTTATTCATCAAGCATGGAAACTTTTGTTAAACGATATTTGTCACTAACTGTCATTACTCACAAGTCTACCGACCTCAGATTTCATTTCATTTCACCTTTGCACCTAGGCGTCATGACCAAAACTTTTATTATTACCTTTGCGTCTCTTTGAGTGGCAACTGTTCTAATTTACTTCTGCATATATATGTGCCCATATGTTTCACGACATAGTTTCTTCCATCTGAAGATGAGGCTGATACAGCCTTGAAAGGTCTAATGGTATTTTAACTTATGTGTATGTGTTTTTATCTTATTAAAGTTTTTAACTCATCACTGGGTTTTATTGTGTCATCGTGCATCTACGGCTAAAGTCAGCATTCAACCCCGATTTCATACTGTGTACTCTTTATGAAGCTAATTTTCCATTTGTTGTGATTTCAGTACAATTGCATAAGTTATGAGAAAATAACTGGAATATACAGGCTGCTTTAAAACTCCACGTGCACACTTTGAGGGGAGGTTGAGAACAGCAAAAGGAACCATAGTCACATAGGAAAGCCTGACCGAAAACGGCAGTTGAAGGTGATTAGTGGCACTACACACCAGTGCTCCAGGCGGGCAGTTGGGGCTGCCTCATTCAATCATTTGACATCATATGAAGGACATGATAATTTTATGAATTTGGAGATGGCGGACATGCACCTTGCATATAGGTTAGCTGACGGTAATGAACAAGCCGCTGTACGAATGTATTGCAACAGGTACTCAAACAGATGTGTACCGCATCACCAAATGTTTGCGCATTTGCTTCAGAACTTGCATGACTATGGATCATTCAGGAGTAGCAGGCATGATACTAGGCGGCCATGATCGACACGAAATCCTGCCATGGAAGAGGAGCTGTTGCATGCGATGGACGAGAATCCCGAGACCAGCACACGTGTCCTTGACACTGCTATAGGAGCATCGTGATCCACTGTATGGCGCATTTTGCATGCTGTGTCTTTACATCCACTTCCGTTTCTAATGTTGCATGCGATGGACGAGAATCCCGAGACGAGCACACATGTCCTTGACACTGTTATACGAGCATCGTGATGCACTGTATAGCGCGTTTTGCATGCTGAGTCCTTACATCCATTTCATGCGTAATGGGTCCAGTTATAGCAGGCTGCTGATTATCCTCTACGTGTGGAATTCGTGCTGTGGTTTCTGTAGAAAAGTGCCGTAGACCTGGCATTTCCAACTTTTGTTCTGTTCATGGATGAAGCTGCATTTACTCATGAAGGGGTCTTCAATCAACACAATGCTTATGTGTGGGCCTAAGAGAATCCACACGCTATGCAATCATATGCTGTACAACAATGTTTCACCATTAATGCATGGGAAGGTATCATCGGTGACCTTACATCCATTTCCGTTTCTAATTTCAGTCGGCCCATACCACCCTGACTTGACACCCAGAAGTATCAGACCTTTCTGGAGGAAGTACTGCCAGAGTTACCGAACACTGTTCCAAGGACTGTTCGTCAGCAGATGTGGTTCCAACATGACGGGGCTCCAGCCCATTTTGGCATTTCTGTGCGTGAGTATTTGGACCGATCCTTTGGGGCTCGATGGATTGGGCATGGTGGACCCATTGCATGGTCCCACGTTCACCTGATTTAACTAGCATTGATTTCTTTCTGTCTGATACTCCCAAAGCACCGGTGTACGAAACGCCCATTTACTCGGAAATGGATCTCCGCTTCTGATATCCGCGAAACTCTCGATATTTTTGAAAAAGTACCACAATCCATTCATCTCCGGTGTCAGGTATGCATCACTGGTAATGGTCGGAACTTTGAGCACGTGTTGTGAAAGCGTATTATGTGTCCAGCTACTGTTGAGCTACGCCTAATAAAGTTGTTTCCACTACTTGCTTTCATGTGTTATTTTGTGTCTCATCTGGTGCTGTTTCCAGTCATGCTTTCCTATGTGACTGGTTCCTTTTGCTGTTCTCTACCTCCCTCCTCAAAGTTTGTATGTGGAGTTTTGAAGCACCCTGTATATTTGGATTGTTCTACAGTACTGTAGAAATCGAGGTTTATAGAGGACTGATACTGGAATGGGTGGTACTGTATTTGAGATTTGTTTTTATTTTCTCAGGACACTGCAGGCCAAGAACGCTACAGAACGATCACTACTGCTTATTATCGTGGTGCCATGGGATTCATTTTAATGTATGATGTAACAAATGAAGAATCATTCAATAGTGTGCAAGATTGGTAAGTGAAAATTTTCATTTTTTAAAAATACATTCTACATTTTTTTTCAGTGTAGTGTAATTTCAATTGTCTCATGGTGGCCAGTTCTAGCAATATGTCCAAGCCGGTGGCATGTGACGATCTTTACTTTGATCACGATGTCATTCACTCTTGTACACTGAGGTGTCAAAAGTCATGGGATAGCAGTATGCAAATTTTTAAGTGGCACTGCCTTCGTATAAAGGCATTGACGCACACTAAAATTTTTATCAGTAGCGAGGTGTAATCTCGTGAGTCAAGTTAAAAAACCGCCAGTACGATTATGGAAAGCCGACGGGACTTATCGGAGTTTGAATGAGGCATTGAAATGGTAGCCACATGGATGGGACATTCAATTTACGAAGTTGTGCGAACATTCAACATTCCTCAATCCATGGTGTCACGTGTGTACCGAGAATACCTCATGGAAGGCATTACCATCCACCATGGACAGCGCAGTGGCCGACTATGGGTGCTGAATGAATGACCATGACCAGCAGCATCCTATTAGAATTGTCCATTCTAACAGACAAGTGACATTGGCTCAAATAACATCTGCATTCAATGCAGGAGGTACCAGAGACATATCTATTAGGTCAGTTCAGTAGCCGACCACGCGTGCTGAATGATCGTGACCAGCGGCATCCGACCAGGATTGTCCATGCTAACAGACAAGCAACACTGGCTCAAATAACATCCACATTCAATGCAGGAGGCACCAGAGACATATCTATTAGGTCAGTTCAGTAGCCGACCACGGGTGCTGAATGATCGTGACCAGCGGCATCCGACCAGGATTGTCCATGCTAACAGACAAGCAACACTGGCTCAAATAACATCCACATTCAATGCAGGAGGTACCAGAGACATATCTATTAGGTCAGTTCAGTAGCCGACCACGGGTGCTGAATGATCGTGACCAGCGGCATCCGACCAGGATTGTCCATGCTAACAGACAAGCAACACTGGCTCAAATAACATCCACATTCAATGCAGGAGGTACCAGAGACATATCTAGTAGGTCAGTGCAGTAGCCGACCACGGATGCTGAATGACCGTGACCAGCGGCATCTGACCAGGATTGTCCATGCTAACAGACAAGCGACACTGGCTTAAATAACACCCACATTCAATGCAAGGAGGTACCAGAGACATATCTATTAGGTCAGTTCAGTAGCCGACCACGAGTGCTGAATGACCGTGACCAGCGGCATCTGACCAGGATTGTCCATGCTAACAGACAAGCAACACTGGCTCAAATAACATCCACATTCAATGCAGGAGGTACCAGAGACATATCTATTAGGTCAGTTCAGTAGCCGACCACGGGTGCTGAATGATCGTGACCAGCGGCATCTGACCAGGATTGTCCATGCTAACAGACAAGCAACACTGGCTCAAATAACATCCACATTCAATGCAGGAGGTACCAGAGACATATCTATTAGGTCAGTTCAGTAGCCGACCACGGGTGCTGAATGATCGTGACCAGCGGCATCCGACCAGGATTGTCCATGCTAACAGACAAGCAACACTGGCTCAAATAACATCCACATTCAATGCAGGAGGCACCAGAGACATATCTATTAGGTCAGTTCAGTAGCCGACCACGGGTGCTGAATGATCGTGACCAGCGGCATCCGACCAGGATTGTCCATGCTAACAGACAAGCAACACTGGCTCAAATAACATGCACATTCAATGCAGGAGGTATCAGAGACATATCTATTAGGTCAGTTCAGTAGCCGACCACGGGTGCTGAATGATCGTGACCAGCGGCATCCGACCAGGATTGTCCATGCTAACAGACAAGCAACACTGGCTCAAATAACATCCACATTCAATGCAGGAGGCACCAGAGACATATCTATTAGGTCAGTTCAGTAGCCGACCACGGGTGCTGAATGATCGTGACCAGCGGCATCCGACCAGGATTGTCCATGCTAACAGACAAGCAACACTGGCTCAAATAACATCCACATTCAATGCAGGAGGTACCAGAGACATATCTATTAGGTCAGTTCAGTAGCCGACCACGGGTGCTGAATGATCGTGACCAGCGGCATCCGACCAGGATTGTCCATGCTAACAGACAAGCAACACTGGCTCAAATAACATCCACATTCAATGCAGGAGGTACCAGAGACATATCTAGTAGGTCAGTGCAGTAGCCGACCACGGATGCTGAATGACCGTGACCAGCGGCATCTGACCAGGATTGTCCATGCTAACAGACAAGCAACACTGGCTCAAATAACATCCACATTCAATGCAGGAGGTACCAGAGACATATCTATTAGGTCAGTGCAGCATAATTTAACATCCATGGGGTATGGCAGCAGAAGACCCACCGGAATGCCTTTCTTAACAGCATGACATCGGACACAGCGCCTCACCAGGGCTTGTGAAAAACAATAAAAACAATAATAATCATTTAAAACAATAATAGTCAAAGTCAAAATCTATTAACAAACTGCTCATGTTTATACTGAGAAATTAATTATTAACAATATTTCAAACATCCCTTCCATACTTGAAACTCCCCTCTGTAAATTTCACGTCCTGACTATGTTACTTAGGCTAAAATCTTTCTTTCTGCAAAAAATAAATAAATAAATAAATAAATAATAATGAATAAAATAAAGTGAAAAAGCATGTCAAAACTCAAATCTACCAAACTAAGATTTCAAGAAACTTATCACATTAAATTAATCAATGTACAAGTCAGTTCATAATTCATATAAGCCCTTCTATCTCTTAAAAAATTGATGACTGACAAAATACTGCATTTTTAACATTTTATTTAATGAAATGGAAACCCCAGAATAAATTATAATTAATTCCTAAAATAATTTATTTTAATCAACTACTTATATATGGTTTCTTATTAATTTCGAAGTAAACTTAATATCTAAGAATCTGTTTCATCCACTGATGAAACAGATTCTTGGAACACTCATGTTTTTCAACATTTAAATTATTTTACATTGCGTTTTATATTACGTTTTTAATTAACAAAATTAATAAATGATACTGAGTGATAATAAGAAAATATTTCACTGTTGATATGATTATATTGAAAATATTCTGTTGATGTGATTTCAATAAATCATTGCTATGTAAAGTCATACCTGTCAACCTGTACGGTTTGCCCGTTCTTTCTACGTTTTTTTAACATTTTTGTTCGTGTATGGCCGTACAAACATACATTTTTTTTTTATCTCTGAAAATCTTTTTTGTTAATTATTTACAATAATTGGACTTATTCTAAAACTTTTTTGCACATATAATACCAACCATTTTACGTTCATTCTGTGGCTCGCGCCACTGTAGCAGAATCGCGGCAACAGGCGATGTACGTCGCAGATTTTATTTTGGTTCTGCAGACAAAATTATATCCCCAGAACTCAATTCAAGCTCCTCTTGTGGACTTTCGATCATGGATGCAAGTTTTTCGTCTTCGGACGAATTTCGGACGAAATTCTGTTTTCAAAACTTTCCGGAAACAAAGTGAGATGGGGTGAAAATTTCTTCCGTAATGTTTTTTTTTTCTCGCAATGTTTCCTTTTTCGATATTGGTAAATATAATTTTATTCCATTGTGTTTTAGTCTGAAGACGCAGATAACAACTTCCGAAAACGGAAGTTAGATGCAGCCTCGTAATCTTAAATTCCTTTTCCGCGATAGTCCCTCTGTCCAGTATGATTAAGAATAATCTTGTTACATAAATGTTTATATTTAAGACTGAAAATGGAGGAAAATTTTCCCAAAACAAAAGTTGAACGGAACAGAAATTTATCCCATAATCGTAAATTGGAAGCACAAAAAGATTTCGACAAGGGAAGCTAAAAGCAGCGAAGGGTTCTCCCGAATTCGTCTTTTTTTTTTTTTTTTTTTTCAGTGTTTTCCCTGCACTGTATTATTGTTTAAACATAATTTAATATATAAGAAGATCGAAAATGAAGAAAAGTTTCCTGAAAATGAAAGTAGGACGGAGTGAAAGTTTTTACCCTTATTCGTAGGGGTTTTTTTGTTTTTTTTCTAGCGATGTTCCTTTGTCCTGTATTTTTAAATAAAAAAAAATATTCCATAAATCTTTTAACATAAATATATTCCATAATCAAACAAGTGGCTGCTTTGAGGCAAATCAAATTCAATAATCACGAGGTGCAGCACGATGACATCACACTAGCAGTAGGCATCTCCAACAGAACATTAATGGAAGAAATGGAACTTAATGGTGCAGATAAAAAGTTATTTTTTGCAGATGTGAGAAACTTTTATTTAGCAGTAGTGAGAAAGATGGTGGATATTTGAAAATCAGGTGCTGAAAGACCTGAAATACTTGACTCAACCCTCAAAAACTACCACACATATTTGTAGATTAGCAGCCACCTTTGCTCCACACACTTTGATCAGGAAGCTCTAAAGGATGAGTTTGGTAACTATTGTGTGATCTCTGATGACTGTGTGCCTGTACTGATAGACAGTGGCCAGAAAAAGAGCTTTTGTAGCTACTAGCTGGATATTATAAGCCTGAGAACAAGTATTGGTGGCATCCGTTTCCCAAATCTTAAGTGAGTATTCAGTGACTACTTACTTTGCCTCACAATAATGCTGACTGTAAAAGATCTTTCTCCATGATGATGAAAATCCATACAGGCTGTAGGAAGCCCCTGAATGCAGATACACTGACATCTTTTTTACATTGTAAAATAAACATTGACACTTGTTTCATTAGCTTGAAATCCACTGATTACATTTTGAAAAAAAGCAAAACATGCATGTGTTGGATATAATACAACACACTCTAAGATTAAATTGCTTAAATATGCAAAAAATTAATACACATACTTTTATAAAACTGTTGAGCTTGAAAAATTTATGTAATAAATTTTGTGTGTAAGGGTTATTATTTAGTCTTTGTAAGGTTTTTATTGATCCAGTGTACAGGTTATCACCTCAAGAGGTTGACAGGTATGTGTAAAGTGCATTATTGTGTTTAATCTAACATATTTTCCATTTTGCCATTTTTGCCAGTTTTTTCCATTTTGGCCTGGTTTTTACCAGTTTTTGCCACTGTCCCAGCGAATATACCTTTTTGCAGGCCAAATGACCATCCCTGATGTAAACAATTGCAGTTGCAAACCAATCATACTGTACTCCTTGTTAAGATAAGAACCTTGTTAAGACAAGAATGACCAAACTTGGCTTAGCCAAGTTTGGTCATTCTTGTCTTAACAAGGTTCCCACAATCCTTATAAATCCTTAACACAGGGCTGGAAAAATAAGCTCCAAAATTTAGGAGCCAGATGAAACAAAAACAAATTTCAAAGTATCATGTACAAACATAATGTGTGGTGATGATGTCGGAACAAAGAGTAATAATATAAGTGTATTAAGCACTGCCTATTACCCAAACTACTTATTACTAAACAAAATTCGAATTTGGTGTACAAATCACAGGATTCTATACTTTTGATAAGAATCTAAACATGAAAAAGAATGTGTATTCCAGGATAATTAATTACAGGTTTTTGTTATTGTACAACACAAATTAGAAAATCATTAAAACGACAGTTTAAGAAAGTTACCTTTTAAAATTTCCTGAATTTTTAATATACGGAACCTCAAGTTTGGTTGAATTTTTTTAATCTAAAAACAAAAGTAGTTTTACAGAACCAAAATACTAACAAAAAATATGGGACAAACAATCTGTCACAGTTTCATAACTGATGACTTAGAATTATAAAATACTAAATGCCTTCCTCAAAGAATAAATCCTTTTTTTTTTTTTTTGTCTTCAATGTGGAACACATGGTAAAACCTTTACAAATTCAATGAAATTGGAATGATCTCCCAATTCTTTCTTCTGCTCAGAACTGACACGAGTTCTTGGAAATATTAATTATTAAAAATTCAATAATATGCCTGCTCTTTTTATAATTATGCCAACACATAAGGGAGTTATGTCAAGTTATTCTAAGTTGAGTGCAGTTTTTTTTAACTCTTTGCTCAGTCCAGTTTCTATTTTCAGAAAATTTTCTTCTATTTTAAAGCTGAAACACAATCATTTACTGAACAAAATCATATTTTACATTAATACTGAACAGAGGGAATCGTGAGAAGAAAGAAAAACGATTACGGGAGAAATTGTCACTCCGTCTAGCTTCCGTTTTTGAATGTTTTGAAAGACGGAATTCCGTTTTCAGCCGGAAAACGCCCCTTCCCCCTCATTCTCATCGTTCTCAAGAATGACACAAATGATGAAAACAAAGGTAAAATTCTCCGAATCTGCAGGAGAAACTCGTGGCTAAAGATTACAGGGAAATTTTCACTCCGTCAAATTTACGTTTTCGGAAATTGTTGTCTACAGTTTCAAGCTGAAGTACAAACATTTATGCAACAGACTGATATTTAGCAACAGTACTGGGCAGAGGCAACTGCGGAAGAAGAAGAAATAACGATTACGGGAATTTTTTAAGTTTTGAAAAACGGAATACTATTGCTCCCAGATGGAAAACGACCTCCTCCCACGTTCACTACCCCCCCCCACCAAATTCTCTTCAGTTTTGTATCGATCCCAAATAATGGAAAACACAGAATTCCATGAAAGATCTCGTGTCTGATTTGTAACAGTTGGCAATATGCAAAATGAATTGTCCAGGCCGCTGCTTATGGAAGCCAATTCATGTGTCCTTAAATTGATTATATTTCTGACATGAACAATGTATTCTACTGCAATTTTCGGAGCACTGTGAAAAATTAGTTTCTAACGCACTTAATTTCATAACAGAATACGTCTTTAAAGATTGAATTTTGTGAGTGGTCAAAATACGGACCCAGATTATATTTTCCTAAAAATTTTCTAAGGCGGGAGACCTCCTAGCAACTGTACTTCGTATTCCGAATGGTGGTGGTGGTGGTGGGAGGGGGGGGAGAGGAGGCCAGGGGGTTGTTCGGTGCTCCGTGCAGAAGGGAGGGGAGTGTAGACAAGAGGAGTTACTTGCATATACGCGACCAACTGTTGCGCTCGCAAATTTAAGATAAAAAAAAATAATCTGCAAGGAATTGAAATTTAAGATTTAACAAAATATGTTCTATAAATAAAAATATTCTACAAGGAAACAAATCAAAGATACAAAAAATATATACTTCGCAAGGTATTGAAATCTGAGATTAAAAAGAAAATGTCCAGCAGGGGGGGGGATTTTATTCTGCGACGCACGTCTCGGTTTCTGCTCTAGGGGCTTCCGCGATCTGACAGGTCAGTCACATGACTCAGAGGGTTTCATCGTGTTTCACTGCTTGAAACACACGCATCAGGATAAAAGCAGACAGAATTCGTAAATATGATCAGAGCAGGAAATTTCAGTTTGGTTTTATTAAATTACAGTTTGTTGAAGTTACATTTTGCATCTGTGAACTAAAAGTAATAACTGCAAATTATGAAATTTGAAGTAAAAAAAAGTTGGGCACCAGGACCAAATTTCTAGGTGCCTGGTAATTTTCCAACCATGCTTTAAAAGTCTTTTAAAAGTGCTTTAATTTTTTTAGGGTGCTTAAAAGTCCTTCATTTTTGCCAGGTATTCCCAAAAATACTTAAAAAGTACTTATTCCCCCCCCCCATTACCTGCGTGAAATGCAGAAGTTACAATATAGGGTGTACAACTTGTGTTGCCGGTTGGCTACGTTGATTTGATGAAGATGCCGTGTTATTGGTGGCAGAAAGTCTGTGGGAGATCACAGGGCAGGAGGAGTTCTTGTCAGTGACTCATGGCAAACTTGACTTCATAATTTTGACTTTGGTTTTACAATTCAAGCCATGAAATAATTATGTGCACAATATCCAAAGCTAAATCTTGTAACTTTAACCAGGGGTGCAGAATATGTCTGAATGCGCGAATGTGGTTGGGGAGAAATTAAAGCAGTTCTGGGGAAATTTTTGTCCGGGGTAAAATAATAATAATAATAATAATAGCAATAATAAAATGACAATTTAATTTATTAACAACTATATAACGTTAAAGATACGAGTAATTTACTGCACAGGATTCAGGTAGTCATTTTGAAAAACATCATGTCGCTATGAAACGTCATGAAGGTTATGAGCACAGTGATGTACTGCTGACTGCTGCTGGCAGACGATTCACCGAGCCCTAATGACTTTACTAATGCCAAGTCGGAGTAACAAGTACAAAGCAACCACTTGTCATGCTAATAAACGTTTCCGAAACTAATGGCAGCGATTTGAAAATGTGGGTTTCTGGACATTTTAAAGCGAATGTCCGATTCATTTTTAAAGGATTTAAGTCTAATTTCATACATGAGATTCTTCCGCGGAATTCCTTTTTTTTTTTTTTTTTTTTTTTTTTTGTCATTTGGATCATTCTCGAGATTGACGCAGAACTGAAGATTAATGGGAAGGGGGGGGGTATTTTGTCTTTCAAAACTTTCGAAAACTGAAGTTAAACGGAGTGACAGTTTTCCCCGTAATCGTAATTTCTTTTTTCTCACAATGTTGCCTGTCCCCAATATTGTTATTAAATGTCATTTTATTGCATAAATGTTTGTATTTCAGCATGAAACTGTGGGCAACGATTTCCAAAAACGGAAGTTAAGATGACGCGAAGATTTTCCCGTGGTCTTCAGGCAAAGGTTCTTCCGTGGATTCCAAGAATTCCGCCATTTCCGTTATCATTTCGGGCATTCTCGAGATCAATGCACATCTGAACAGAAATTTTTGGCAAATAATCGTGGGGGAGAGGGATTCGTTTTTCGTTCGACGACGGGATTCGGTCTTACGAAACTTTCGAAAACGGAAGTTACATGCAGCAAAGATTTCTCCCGTAATCTTATTTTTTTTTCTCGCGTTGTTTCTTCTGCCCAGTGTTGTTCTTCAATATCCTTTTATTCCACAAATACTGCATTTCAACCTAAAAATGGTGGAAAAAGTTTCCGAAAACGGAAGTCGGCCGGAGTGAAGATTTCCCCGAAATCGCATTTTCCTTTTCTTCCAGCGATGTTCTCACTATCCTGTGTTGTTGTTAAGTGTTACTTTTCCCCCACTTAAGCTTGATAAGAGAGGGGAAATTTCCAAAAATGAAAGTGACTGAGTTTGAAAATTTGTTAGAATTGATGCATGGTGTTCAAAATTATTCATAATCTGAAAGTCACGGCATTTATCTAAAGTAGCGAAAGCTTTGATATCGTGCATTCGTGGTCCTCAAGCTGAAAGTTCTTTCAGCATGATGGGTTCCGTCTCGGGATATTGTCATCTGAGGGAATAAAAGGGGAGGAGGAAAGAAAAGCGGTGAAGAATTAGGAAGGGAATTATATCAACAGAAAGAAAAACTAAGCAAAGATTGCTGTGCAGCTGCAGAGTCAACAGAAGACAAATATGGCCATGGAACTTGTTGAGAAGAAAGCAACACAAGAGGAAAACTGAGCTGATGTTCTAGCAAGTAAAAAAAAAAAAAAAAAAGAGAAGAGAGAGAGAGAGAGAGAGAGGTGTCTGAAGCAGTGTCTTTTAAAATCACTTTATTTTGTTTTCAATTCAGTAATTTCATATTATGAATACAGTGAACAATTCCATCTTCCTGGTGCTGCTTTATATTCACACTTTCTTGTCGCAGTGTTCTGATATTTTTCGCCCGATTAAAAAGTTCAGCTTTTTTGTTCCTTGGTCAGTCTCACGTATGTAAATTTAAATTTCATTTAGTAAAATTATCTGGCACAATTAGACTCCTAAAATGCTAGAATGAAATAAATTATTTTTAATTATAGAATTTTTTTAGCTGTTTATTTTCCAGCCTTTCTGCCGTGCCACTGTTTTCACCTAGAACCCAAAAATGTTTCAGACATTTTTAATTTAAGTTTCATGTTTCTATTCCCAGGACTGAATCACTTTTGTTTGGAATGACAAGGGTGGGGGAATCACCCATTCTTCTTTGCCTGCATTGTCCGAGAGGAAGGAGAAGAATGCGAAAGAACAGATAAAAATCTCGAACAGACTGTTCGGAACAGTGTCATGGTTTGTAGAATCGTAGGAGGGGTGGGAGAGAAATGATAAATCTCTCAGAGCCAAGTGTGTTGAAAGGGCAGAAATGCAGCCCCTCACTGTGTTGTTGAAAGGTTGACCCAGTAACCTTTCTTGTAAACATTGGGGGAAACTGTCTTTTCATCTAAAAGCCGGAAGTATGGAATGAGGAAACGGAAAGTAAAAACAAATCGTCCCCCAATCCAAAATACCAATGGTCCCAATTAGTTCGGATTTTGGACGCTGTAATGTTTTTATGCTTTTTTAGCAGGACGCCTAACCTCACTTTTTAAATCCATAATGTCATTCTTTCTTCATCCATCCAACCTTGTGGGTGAGCATGAACAAAAACTCCTGTTGGTATTCTTTCCTTGGGTAATGCCCTCCTCTTAAATATCAAGAAAGGTAGCAATTTTGTTCCATCAGCACAGCATGATAAAACAACAGTATAATGTGTTACTAATCAAAAGCAACTATTATGGAAATATTACTAGGAATTTTTTTATTTAAATTGCAAATTTTCGAAGAAAACTCTTCTTCTTCAACTTATTCCCATCACTATTGTGGTTACGGTTAACCTTGACGGTTACAGACCTTGAAGGTTATGGTTAGTTTTCATCAAATCCTGCCAGATGTTAGGCAGGGAAAATCCTTTGCAGTAATTGATGATGGAATTTTGATTTTTCTTAATCTCTATTCCTTCTTTTAGCTTCCTGTTTTGAAAATTGCTTTGGAAACTGATGACTTTAAGGGAATTCCAATCCATGCTGTGACTAGTTTCTCTAACATGCCTATCTAAACCAGTCTTGTTGGAGCAATTTTTTATAGCAGCTTTATGCTCTGCTATACGAGTTTCTAATCTGTGACCTGCTTTTCCTATGTAAGATAGTCCACAACTACATTTTACTTCATAGACTACACCTTGCATTTTAAAAATATCTTCTTCTGTTTGAACTATTTTAGGGATTTTTTTTTTTTTTTTTTTTTAGGGAAGTCATCAGTTTCCAAAGCAATTTTCAAAAAAAGAAAGCTAAAAGAAGGAATAGAGATTGAGAAAAATCAAAATTCCATCATCAGTTACTGCAAAGGATTTTCCCTGCCTAACATCTGACAGGATTTGATGAAAACAAACCATAACCTTCAAGGTTAACCCGTAACCGCAATAGTGATGGGAATAAGTGATAAAAAAAAAAAAAAAAAAAAAAAGACAGCCTGAAGAAGGACAAGAGTTTTCTCCAAAAATTTGCAATTTAAATAAAAAAATTCCTAGTAAAATTCCCATAATAGTTGGTTTTGATTAGTAATTGAATTAAGAAACTAGGAAGCCAATTCTCAACATGAGCTTTATTCAAAGTATAATGTGTTTTTTTGTGACCAGACGTTTTGACAGTAACAGTTTTTGCTCCTTTGGAATCCACTGTTTTGTTTGAAAGAACATCCGATGTAAGGGAGGACCTCAACCATATTTGCTATCTGTGAACATTCAAAATTTCCAAGTTTCCTGTCATCAATGATGTACCTGTGAAACTCAATAACTTTATCCTCATATTCATCTGGCATTTTTTTAGCTGTTTTTGTTCTAACACGCGTACTAAGGTTATTTCTCTTTATAAATCTGGGAAACCACAAAGTTGAACCAGAAAAATCGGTGATTCCTCTGTCTTCTGCCATAACTTTTGCTTTGTGAATAATCATCTTCATAGATACTGAGATCCCTGCTCTTCTTTGTTCTATTGGGTTGTCCGAAAAGCCATGACGTATTTTAGCCATGTTTTGCAAAGGTCATTTATTGATAGAAAGAACAAAGATCAATCAATGATATAATGCCCGTTTTGTTCGATAACCTTTTACCATCTTTCAGTGAGCTGCAGAATGCCTCGTTCATAGAAGGACCTGTCTTTCGTGGCGAAAAACTATACAAGGTGCTGATTTACAGCCTCATCTGAATCAATGTTATACCAGGCAAGGACTGTTGAAGAGAGCGAAACAAGTGGAAGTCTGATGGCGCAAGGTCAGGCGAGTATGCTGGGTGTGGCAACACATCCCACCCAAGCTCCAATAATTTTTGGCGGGTGATCAAACTTGTGTGTGGTCTCGCGTTGTCGTGATGGAACACAACAGCCTTACGATGAACGAGCTCTGGATGTTTCTGGATGATGGATTCGTTCAAACTGTCCAAATGCCAAGAGTACATATTTGAATTAATTGTTTGGTTCCGAGGTAGGAGCTCGAAAACACGACACCTTTAAAATCTCACCACACTGAGACCAGAACCTTCCGCTGATGAATGTCTACTTAGGATGTCGTTTGAGGCGAAGCAGCACGTTGGGACCAAGACCGTTTGTGCAGCACTTTGTTGTACACAATCCACTTTTCATCACCAGTTATCAATCCCTTCAAAAAGGATCGTTTTCATCACATTTAATGAGCATATCACAGATGTTTATACGCCGCCGTCAATTGAGCTTCTTTGAGTTCATGAGGAACCCACACATCGAGCTTGCATACGTATTCCATCTTCTTCAGGTGGTCGTGAAAGCTTGAATGATGGATGTCGGCAATGTGTCTGCAATCTCTCGTGCCATGTAACGTGGGTTTGACTTGATCAATGCCTTGATTTGGTCGTCATCATCCTCGTTGGGCCTGCCGGACCGAGGAGCATTGTTCAGGTCAAAATCTCCAGCACGGAATTTTGTGAACCACTGCTGGCACTGACGTTCTTGTAGAGCATTATCACTGTACACTGTACACAACTTTTCACAAGCTTGATGCGTGCTCTTCCCTTTATGGAAGTAAAACAGTAAAATATAGCGAAAATGCACAATTTGGTCTTTCATCTTCAACTTGATGTCAAATCTCTGCAAATCAACCAAATCGCTCACTGTTCCTTACAGACTGCAGCTAGAACTGGCACCTGTCGAATGCCATAGCGATAACAGAGCTGCACATGCCTCTAGTACTGCCCAAACCGCCCAACCGCCATCGGGTGCCAAAATACATCATGACTTTTCCGACAACCCAATAGTACCCACGTTTTTAAATCTTCTCAAGTTTTGGCAGTTTCATGACTCCTTTGCAAAGATTATGCTTACTGTGTTTTGCCTCCTTCAGTTCTTTGTCTTGTTTTCTCCAAGTATGAATCATTTTATCAGTTGGCGATGACCCAAAGTGTTGTACTGCTGCTCTGTTGCCACTCGCATACTGGATTGCTTTGAGTTTAAACGTAATGTCATAGCAATGCTTGCGCGACATGACTTACGAAACAGAAACATTTGCAATTTACTGCTACTTTAAAAAAGAACTAATTTCCACACAGTCAAGAACCACCGTATTACGCTCAGGAAAAACACTTTGCACGCAATAGCTATTGTTTCGCTTGATCGAAATCCTACACTGGGCAGTTCAAACAGGCTCATCAATGCTGTGAAGTGCCGCCCCGGTGGCGCAGTGGTCTAAGCGATGGCCTCTGATCATTCGTCCGTTAGGGGTCCGGGTTCGAATCCCGGTGAGGCATGGATGTTGTGTTTGTCTTACGGCACTGGCTCTTTCCCTTCCCTGGAACCAGTGGCCCTAAATTAGGGACGGGCGACTGCTTATAGCCCATTGAGTTGCTCACGGTGGTCGTTAAACCTCCAATCAAAAAAAAAAAAAAAAAAAAATGCTTTGAAGCCTGGCTCTCAACGTGGTGATAAGAACACGTTTCTGACATGAGTAAATTTCTGTTCTTAGTTTTCACTCCACAGTGAGTGCGGTGTTACTGCCCTTCACATCTTGAAAATGGATCGGTACGATGGTGGTCACATGACTGTTGCCTACGTCAACAGTTCACATGGGTTGTGTAACTTTTGTATTTACTATGCATTTCCTAAATAAAAATATATTACACGGTCGAGTTACATTATTGTGACCACCAGCTAATATCCAGAGTAACTGCCCCGTGCAGTGCGGACAGCAGCTAGATGGGCTGGCAGTGACTCAGTAAGGTGTTCACAGGTATGTGGAGCCATGCTGACTGCAGTGCATTTGACAGCTGCTGCAGGGTGCATGATGGAGGATCCATAGAGTGAACAACACGATCGGGATGGTCACACAGATGCTCAATTCGGTTTTAAGTCTGAGGAATTAGGGGGCCAGGGAAGTACTTTGAAGTCTTCATTGTGTTCTTTCAAACACTCTCGGACATTTCTAGCTGTGAGACACATCAGATTGTCGTGCTGGAAGATCCCATCCGCCCCAGGAAAGACAATCAGCATGTATGGGTGTACATGGTGTGCAAGGATGGATTCATAACGAATTTGGTCCATAATGCCTTCCACAGGTATGAATGGACCCAGAGAATGCCACGAAAACATTCCCCAGACCATAATGTTGCCCCCACCAGCTTGTGTTCTTCCAGCAATGGTTGAAGAGCATTTGTTCTCCGATGTTTTACGCTTTGTAAGCCGACATCCATCTGTTCGATGAAGCAGAAAACATGACTCATCGGAAAAGGCAATCCTTTGCCAATCAGTTCAGGTCCGATTCTGCCATGCAAATGTAAGCCTTTTCTGCCGATGCACCTTCATTAGCATTGGTGCAGTGACCATCCGTCTGCATCGAAGCCCCCATACGCATCGCTGAACTGTTGTTTTAGACACACTTCCAGTAGCCCCCTGGTTCATTTGGCCAGTGAGTTGCTCTACTGTGCATGTCGATCGGCCCTCATGCACCTTCGCAGCCGACGTTCATCTGTCACATCAATGGCATGTGGTACTCCGCAGTTTCCGTCTCGCTTATTGGCAATGGTGCCATTTCTTCAATCATGATACACTTTAACCACCGCAACACACGAACAGTTCACAAACTGTGCTGTTTCAGAATTACTGCCAACCTTGGCCTGAATGTCCATCATCCCTTTTTGCAAATCTGATAAAGTGCTCCTTTTATCCATGACAGCACCGAGCAATACGTTTTCAGAATGCCTACAGCACACATTATGTACCCTCCAAGCCAGCTCATGATACGTGCCTTCTTTCATTGGCTACGCGCTGGTGACGTCAAAAGTAGGAGGTGGTCACATAATTTGACTGGACTGTGTACGTGCTGCACACTAATAGTCTTAGTATATTTGTAAACAGCATGGAGTCCAATTCACATACTGCGCAGTACATTGTGCGCGCAACGCTCCCTGTGCGCGGGAGAGGTGATGCGATATTTCTGGGGGTGCCACTTTATTTGACTCAGTCTATCTCGGCAGCCGCGAGTGCAACACAACTGTGTGTGGTATCATTTTAGAGCTCTTGACGAGATCTATTCAAATATACGAAGAACATTTCGCAGTGGTATGAACTCAACATATAAAAAAATTGTTTTCTTGTGAACCAGTGAACACTTTTGACAATAGCGCAGTTTATCTGGACAACCGTGAGTGCAAAACGACTGCACGTGGTTTTGCAGTGGTTTAAACTAAAATTTTAAAAAATTGTTTTCGCGTTAACGGGTTAACATTTTTGACAATGATGTGGAATTCGCAGAATGAATGCAAGCAAAAGTGGAGAAAATCAAAATGAGAGGTAAGAGCAAGTGATGAGGAATGTAAGAAGTCCAAAAAGACTGCTGCCCAAAGAACTAGAGAGTATCGAGAACACCTGAAAGCAGCCGCCGCCACCAAGCAAAAATCCAACACACCAATCAAGCCCGTACCTGGCCCATCTGATACTGTGCTTTGTGTTTGCAATGTATCCAGCATTATTTATAAAAATTATGTAAGCTACTTTTCATATCCTAGACCTCTGTTGGCTATAACAAATTAAATAAACACTTTGAAACCAAACTTTTCTAGCTCACTTTAACTTTCCAATCTGCAAATCGTAGTCCTACGTTCCAAACTGACGGCTCAATCAGAACTGAGCCTACCTGTAATTTTTTTAGTGCATAAGTGCTTGTTTCATTTGGAGGTTTTTAGTGCTTGAACATTCAGGCTTTAGTAATTGCATATGTGTATCTTTGCATTTAGTGTGTGAAATATTAATCTCTATTTTGTTGTTATCCTTTCAGGGTTACACAGATAAAGACATATTCTTGGGATAATGCCCAGGTAGTCTTAGTCGGAAATAAATGTGACATGGAGGATGAACGCGTTGTTTCCACTGAGAGAGGCAGGCAGCTAGCTGAGCAATTGGGATTGGAATTTTTTGAAACGTCTGCTAAGGAGAACATTAACGTCAAAGCTGTATTCGAGCGCTTAGTAGACATCATCTGTGACAAGATGTCCGAAAGCCTTGATTCAGATCCTAATCTTATTAATGCTTCCAAGGGCACTCGTCTTACAGAGAACCCTGCACCCCCAAATGCAGGATGTCAGTGTTAAATAATTTTTACTTTGGGCATCTATTTTGATTGTCAGCGAGTCGATTCCTGGTTATTTTCACATGATGCCTGAGTTGATAGGTTGAAGTATTAGAATGGTTGTTGAAGAACTGATATCACAAAACAACTCCAGTTTGCTATGAATTTACCAGCGTCAGGTCCTTTTGATAACCACCTTGTGTGGGGACACAGCAGATGTTTTGCTTTCTTACATTTTTTGTACTGCTGCATTTATTATTAATTTCATTGCAGTGCATCCTCACCAAACCTGACAATCTAGAAAGAAATCTGTACTGAGAACAGTTGTGCATTCAGAAATGTTCAAGTGAAATAGTCTTTGGTGGGTTTTCACGATATTAATGAATCCAAATTCGTTTTTGAAATAGTATATTTCTAAAACTTTTATTTATTTTGTGATAAACTAAGATGTATGACAAAAAATGCCCTTTTGGCAAAGCAGCCTGCACTTGTCCTGATATTTCAGCTGAGGTATCAAGATGAAATCTGTTTCAAGTTGTTTTGTATCTCAGATCTTCAAGTTTAGGAGGTATTATGAATGTATTTTGAACACTTAGTCAAATAATCTTTTGACACCAAATTGTGTAGTGTACATCTTATCAGCTCGGTAGCTTTAGAAAGGGGCAAAATTTGAATTTCATATTTGTTCTATAAATTATGTAGTGCTCCAGTGCATACATGTAGTGGGTACGCTGACTCTCATAATATAAGAGTATGAGTGAAGTAATTATTTTAATTTGACACACAGTTTTTTACTATTTCTTATGTGGCCACAGTAGAAATGAATGTACATTTAAAAACTCATATCCTTATGTTGTGAATTTAACCTGATTCCTTATGTATTTAGTACCTTGAATGAAAAACTGCATTTTGAAAGTTTTTGTTTACACAGTCTTTTTTTCTTACTGCAAGCGCAATTAATTCAAAAGTTTCTTTTTTGTGTAGGTAACATCTCTTGATGAAAAATCTAAAATCATCAATTCAAAAATAACAATTTCATGTCAAAACTGTTTTCATGTGTACTGTTAATGAATCAAAATGGGCTTAAAATCTTTGCTATGGAAGTTTTTAAAATAATACACATATCTTCTATCTGTGAATTAGAGTATGTAGCAAAACAGTGAGTGTGTATCTTGCTGTCAAAAATTGATATTGTAGTCATAGACGAGGTATATATAAATGAAGTAAATATTTAGATTACAGTACACATTACTACAACACACAACAATGTGTTCAGATTATGTACATAATGATGAGGCAGTACATAGGCACAAAAATAGATGATCTGACAATTTTTGTGAGCCTAGTTTCATAAGTAGATTTCCTGTATTGTACATGAATAAATTAAATGGCACAAATTCATTCTTTACATGTTTTTATACTGTCATTTAATATAAATGCACAGTAGTTGAGAAAACAACCTGTGGAAATACCATTCTTTTGATAAATGCCAATTTAAATTCAAAATTGCAATTTCCTATTTAGTCAGAAAAATCTCCTCACCTAAAAAAATATTCACTTCAGGCCTTTTTCTCATAAAACAGTAGGCATGTGAAAAAGCTGTAATTTCTTAGTACAGTGAAACTTCCATTAACGGACACTTCTTAATACCAGACCCCGCAGAAATGCATGGCTTCTCGTGGGGCATTCCCTTCTTAAAAGCGGATCTACATAACGGGCGCGGACACACTTAAAGTTAAAGTACAATATAACGGACACTTTGCTTCCGATTCTAGGAATTCCTAGGGGCATGATTCGCCCAAACTCCTTTCTGTTATTTTACCCTCCCCATTATCTATCTCGACCGTTTTGTTCCCGAGGCCTAGTAAATTTTAAGGTGCTAAGTACCCCGGGTATGTGGCCGAAATCGCTGGAAAAAGGATTAGCGTTCGTGCTCAACAGACAGTCCGACCCTCTCTTTGCATACGCACATCTGACCAGGAGAAACTGCCTTCTAGCTCTTCAAGGTGCTCCCAATGGAATGAGACCTCAGAAACAGGGTACAGCATTCAAGGCCGGCAAATTCTGGAACGGTAATCGGATTGAAACACAATTGAGGCGTGGGTGGGAGAAACTAACCTTTTGTTGTTTTTGTAAGGTCAAGATCAGTGCACAGGGAACAATTTCAAGTCCAGATTACTGGAAATCACATGGGTTTGCAATAATTGTGTAGGTTTTTCTCATCAAGTGAGCTGTGAAGCAAAGATTTCTCAAACATCGATTTTAAAATGTCGCACAAACGTAAGACTTGACTCTAAAAGAAATAGTTGAAATAGTAGAGCTGAGTGAAAAGGAAAGATTAAGTGTGCATGTTTTAGAAGATAAACTGGGCATTGAAAAATGCAACTGAGTGAAATCTTGAAGTCTTGGCAAGATTGTAATTCAACCAGAAAATTAAGAGAGCTTTCCCTAAAACTGATGGTTTAGCTATGAACACTCTTACCTATGAATGGTTTTGCTGCACTAGAGCCAACGACATTCCTTTTCCAGGGACTTTAATTCGTGAAGAGGCTTTAGAAATCGCAAATGAATTAGGATTCACAGAATTCAAAGCTTTAGGCTGCTGGTTAGAAATTCATTTAGAAAACAAAATTTCACAAGAATGTAAGAGACAAACAATACTGGATTATTTTGCTTCTTAGATTTTGATGGATATTTTTTTAATAAAGGTTAATACAAGTTTGCTCTATGTATTGCATTTACATGCTTATATTTACTTAGCTTTTAAATTGCTTTTACGTTATAAACATAGTATACTATCATACAGCATAATTTTCCCAATAGCGTACACTTCTAAATAACGGACAGTTTTTCTTTCCCCTTTGATGTCCACTATTCGGAAGCTTTACTGTACTTAACTGCACTGTGTGACTGAAGGTGCTTGTTAAAATACTTTGACAGTGCTGATACGTATATCTCTGTTGGAAAGTAGGTGAAATCATTGCCTTTTTATTAGTAATCTATTTAAAGGAAAACCTTTTTTTTTTAATTGCAATTTGCATAGTTCCTGATGTTTGTTTGCCTCCGAGAACTCCCTCTGTTCTCTTTTTTTTTTAACACTACTACATAAAAAAAAAAGTGCTGAGAATTTAAAAAGGCTTATTAATAGCCTGACTTTTGAGCGTTCCTGAAGAGGGAAAAGATTGGATAATGCTTACAATTTGGTAGTCACGCTGAAGATATTACAAAATAAATATATTCTAACAGTTTTATTTAATAATTTTGCTTAAAAAGAAGTAGAGCTGTGTTATAATAGTATACCTTAGCAACTATATCTTAAAAATGTGATTGTTAAAATTTTTTACTTTTCATTCCAGGTGTATACAACATATTTTTTTCTTTTTTAAAATTTACTGGATGAAAATTGTTCACCCTTGTAATCAGTTATTTTCAGATAAACAGTTATTCGATTATCAACTTATATTTTTTTTGTACTTGACCCTTTCTCCAAAAGTGCAATTTACGTGTTGCATTCAGGCAGCTGTGCAAGAAAAGATAGCAAAATGTCTATTTATCCTAAATGATAAATGAACAACAGAAACATCTTAATATGAATGCATACAAAGCCTCATTGTTAATGTAGCTCGTATTATTTATATTTAACAGCAATATTTTGTGTGATTCTTTATCATTCTTCTTTTATTGCTTTTTTAAATTTCTTAAATTCGATTTTAATTTTAAGAATTTTAAATTATTGTTCTCTGTTTTAAATTTAAGATTTTTTAATTATTATCCTGTGAGTTCTTTTGTGTTTTCAGACATTTCTGGCCTCTAGATCTTTACTGTGTGTGGCCTGTTCTCAATGATTAGAAGCTGCATCAAAGATTTTGTTTACTCTTTCTGAGTTTCAAACATTTCTGGCCTCTAGATCTTTATCATGGCCTGTTCTCAATAATTGGAAACTGCATCAAAGTTTTTATTTACTCTTTTGGTGTAAACAAAACCTGTGATACAGTTTCTAATAATTGAAAACAGGCTTTGATATTGATAAAGATCTGGAGGCCAGAAATTACTGAAAATACAAAAGAACTAAGAAAATGTGTGTTAATGGGAAGCTCTTCAAGTTAAAATAATATTTAATTATTTTAATCTGGGTGAAGTGTGTAAGTTTTTTTAATTCCTGCTAAATTTTATTGCTTAATTTATTGTTCTAATGTTTTGTTTTTAATCGTTAAGATGGGTGGGAAAGAATGTGATCATAAACTGAAATGGCTGAATAAGTTCTATTCTTTATACCCTTTATTTAAAGACACAGTAGCATACTTTTTGTTCAAGTTTTTACTTGCATTGTTTTTTTTTTTTAAATCTGTATTGAGATTTTATTGTTTTTTTGTAAGATTTATGGTTCATTTTTTAAGCATTAAGAATACTTCATTGATCTCTTTTAATTTGAGAGGTGAGGTAATATTTCTTTTAGGGATTAAAATGAAAGACTGTATATATGCTGTATCTTGTGAAATTTGATGTCCAACTGATGTTGCATTGAAATTCCCCTTCAGGTTAAAAAAAAAAAAATTGCTGAAAAAACAAATTTAATTTCGTACAATGTCACGTAATTTGGGAATTGTGATTACTAGCTTTCAGTTTAAACAACTCGTATATCTATTGCTTGTCATTTATTTTTCCTGTTATGTAATTATAACTTGGGCATTATTTTTTCTTTTGTGTGTTTTCAGAATTTGCTGCTTTCCCTGGTTTTTTTAAATGTCCTGTTAACAACAGCAGCATATCTCATTGGTACATTTGCGGTTTATGACTGTCTTTCATTGCAGCATTGTGGGTGTTTGTTATTTGCATTACCCGCAAACTGTTAGTGCCTAACAACATAAAAATACATGTTGATGACCATGGGGGTATGAGCATGGCCTGACTTATACCATACCAGGGGGTGCAGGGCCTGGGAAATGATGAGCCCCCTATTGAAACGGGATCTCTCACCAATGTATAATGCTGGAGATGTCATGTAATACACACGTGGTATACAGGGTGTCCAAAAAATAACTGTGCACTGAAATTAACACTCACCATGTCGAACTGGCTCCTACAAGAGGTGTTGGAAATGGACCCCATCAACGTCGAGACATGTCTGCACGCGCTTCTGCATGTTGGTGAAGACCTTTCTCAGAGTATGTGGTGTGATTTGTTGGATGTGGGTCGTTATTGCAGCTTGTAGCTCTTGAAGTGGTTCCTACAAGAGGTGTTAGAAATGGGCCCCATCAACGTCAAGACATGTCTGCCATACGCTTCTGCATGTTGGTGAAGACCTTTCTCAGGGTATTTGGTGTGATTTGTTGGATGTGGGTCGTTATTGCAGCTTGCAGCTCTTGAAGTGTATGAAGTGGTTCCTACAGGAGGTGTTGGAAATGGGCCCCACTAACGTCCAGACATGTCTGCACACGCTTCTGCATGTTGGTGAAAACCTTTCTCAGGGTATGTGGTGTGATTTGTTGGATGTGGGTCGTTATTGCAGCCTGTAACCCTTGAAGTGTATGAAGTGGTCCCTACAAGAGGTGTTGGAAATGGGCCCCATCAACGTCAAGACATGTGTGCACATGCTTCTGCATGTTGGTGAAGACCTTTCTCAGGGTATGTGGTGTGATTTGTTGGATGTGGGTCGTTATTGCAGCTTGTAGCTCTTGAAGTGTATGCGATAGTACCCTGCAGATGAGTGTTTTGGCTGTTGATGTACCTGGACTGGTGGAACCATGCCTCATCTGTAGGCTTGCCAGATTTTGGAATATCCAGACTGGGATGCTTTTTGTGCTGGCCAAAACCCTCCCCCTTTCTCCACAAACTTAACACTACAGCATATGCCGCCATACGTGGAAGCATGTGTTTTTTACTTGTAATGAGTAATAACAATCAAATATAAATTACATAATATTAATTGTTTAGAATATTGTTTCAGAGGTTATTATAACAAAAGTATTATTTGTGATTATGAGCAAACATATGTACACATTTATCATAAAAACTGTACAAAGATATATTAAATGCAAAAAAAGTTAAACATCACTTGCAAAGCCAATACAATAATTACTTTATTGTTTGTAATGTAATACCAGTTAACGTCATACTTTTTACCAGAGTGAACTTTCTTTAGAAACATTTTGTTGGTCTTGATTTTGTCATAAAAGCCACTACAGTTTTGTCCAAAGTTTACCTTGCAAACTATCAGCCCTCGTACAGTAGATTCATCCATTAAGTCCCTGTCATCTGACCAAGCATTGTTCATCAGTGATAAAACTTTTACTACTGGATCTGAAGTTCCTGGCATAGAAAAGTTATACTCCATTATTAATTGCAGATTTGGAACTAAAATGTCATCTTCGAATTGGCGGAAGAGCTGAACCCACTTCTTTTCACTTGTTATTCTTCGCTCTTCTTATTTTTCTTCCTTCTGCTATATTTCAACTTTTGATGACCAAAATTCTTTAGTCAATACAACTTCATCGAAAAGTTGATCTTGGTTCACGATATCCTCGTTCTTGTTGAGTTTCTCGTTTGTCATCTCTGATGCCTTTAGAAAATTTTCCCATACGATGGCATTTTTATTCACCCAAACAAATGTAGACGTATCACCAAAACTGTTTCCCCACAGTTCAGTATCAATCGTAAAACAGTTTTAAAGTCCTTTTCTATTTGCATAACATCGAATCCCTCATTTTTTCTCAGTGTTAAAGATGTTTTCTGCACCGGAGGGGGCATCACTTCTTTCTTTTAGATTACTCTGCAATTTTATTAAAGCTTCTACTCCTCCTCCTCCTCCCCACAACATCATCGGAAGTGTTACTTATTGGCATGACAGATGTGGAAACCGTTCTACATCTATTCATACTGTCATCACCGTCGATGATTCATTGATGAGTACGGAATAAGCTTACCCCTCACTTGGTTTCCAAATTTTGCATAAATTTAATATAAGTTTATCATGACCAGGACAAAATTACAAACCGATAGGGACACTGGGACATGCTTTTAAAACTGGGACATCTGACAAGGCTATTCATCTGTAAAGAAAGTCACATCCAGAATGTCCTCACCTTCTTGAGACAGGAACCAGCTGCAGTACCAAACACAGGCCTTGTGGTCTGTTTCTTTCAGCTAATGCAAGACAGACACTTTATATGGGTGGAAACCCAACTTCCTTTTCATAATACCATGGGCTGTACTCTTTGGCACATTAGCTTGTTGTGACTGACGCCTCACGGACTTGTATGCACTCCTCTGTATCCTGTACACTTTGCACGGGTGGAAACGCAACTTCCTTTTCAGAATATCGTGGGCTGTACTCTTTGGCACATTAGCTTGTTGTGACAGCCGCCTCACTGACTTGTGTGGACTCCTCTGTATCCTGTACACTTTGCACGGGTAGAAACGCAACTTCCTTTTCAGAATATTGTGGGCTGTACTCTTTGGCACATTAGCTTGTTGTGACAGCCGCCTGACTGACTTGTGTGGACTCCTCTGTATCCTGTACACTTTGCACGGGTGGAAACACAACTTCCTTTTCAGAATATCGTGGGCTGTACTCTGACACATTAGCTTGTTGTGACTGACGCCTCACTGACTTGTGTGGACTCCTCTGTATCCTGTACACTTTGCAGGGGTGGAAACGCAACTTCCTTTTCAGAATTTCGTGGGCTGTACTCTTTGGCACATTAGCTTGTTGTGACTGACTCCTCGCGGACTTGTGTGGACTCTTCTGTATCCTGTATACTTTGCACGGGTGGAAACGCAACTTCCTTTTCAGAATATCGTGAGCTGTACTCTTTGGCACATTAGCTTGTTGTGACAGCCGCCTCACAGACTTGTGTGGACTCCTCTGTATCCTGTACACTTTGCACGGGTAGAAACGCAACTTCCTTTTCAGAATATTGTGGGCTGTACTCTTTGGCACATTAGCTTGTTGTGACAGCCGCCTCACTGACTTTTGTGGACTCCTCTGTATCCTGTACGGTCTCGCAAGCCATGGATGGCCTACTGGGGTTGGGGGCATCCAGAACACTGCAAGTTTTCCTAAACTTCACTATGAGCTGAAGTATCACATTATGGTGGAGGACGTCTGCATCATGAAATTTACTAGTGAACTGTT
Organism: Macrothele yani; assembly: GCA_039090855.1. Taxonomy (NCBI): domain Eukaryota; kingdom Metazoa; phylum Arthropoda; class Arachnida; order Araneae; family Macrothelidae; genus Macrothele; species Macrothele yani. The sequence goes on from CM077031.1 coordinate 98,946,091, forward strand.
TTTGCACTTTGTCTGTGTACTTGCCGTCATGGCGAAAGACATAATCCATCAAAAACACTCTCTGTCCAATCGTCAGCACCATTGCCCTTGTGCCAAGACGAGTGATCAATCGACATGTCTGCGTCCATCGACAAAGCACTCTGGAATGGCCTTCGCTCGGAATGACAACTGCATGTGTCATTGTAAATCATGCTAATCATTAAATCATTGGCTCAGAAGGAAGTGCCAATGAAATATTACATTTTGCTGTCTATTTTTAAGCATTCTAAATAATAAGTAACATTCTTAATCTTATAATTTGATGCTGATGGTAAAAGATTACAAAATAAATAAAAATAAAATGTATATATTTTACTCTGACCCAACAAAATAATAAATCAGGTTACCAGGCATTTCAGTTGTGGGGAAGCTTTGACATGAACCAATATTTACCCACAATGCTAAATCAAGCATGTCGTAGGCCATAGTATTACGTATATGATTCCCTCTCTGGCCATATTTGCTTAACTTTATGCTTGCCATCCTGTGTTCCTTGGACATCTCACCTTTTCCTGATCTGGAAAAGGGTAATTATAAACAGAGATTTATTTCTGAAATATTATTTGATACATTCCAGTTTCTTTATGTTAGATGTTTTGATTCATTCAGATTTTGTCTATGTTTACATATTTTGTTTTACACGATAAAAAACAATGCAAGTCAATGCATTTAAAACTGGCATTTTTGTCAGCAGAGCTTACAGTTTTCTAGAGCTTTACATTTTAAATTGTAGCTTATTGATATTATTTACAGCTTTGAAATTATGGCTTGCTGGTTTTTCATAGAGCATTTTTTTTTCAAATATAGCTTACTGGTTTTACTTGATTAAATTGATATGCAAAATTTGGAGCATATCTTTGCTAATTGTTACTTTTTTTTTTGTTTATTACTGATCATTCCCATTATATATATATTGTGTGAATATTTTCTAATTGCAATGTTTACTTTGAAAGTCTAAGTATTGGGGATTTTTTTTTGTGTGTATATTTTAAGCTGGATGTTAAATTGAGATAATGGGCCTATGGAGTGATGTAATAATATTCCTTAGTCACCATATTGTGTATATTATATAAATGTTTTTTCGTATATTTTAAGCTGGATGTTAAAATGAGATAATGGGCCAGTGGAATGATGTAATGTTCCTTAGTTACCACATTGTGTATATTATATAAATGCTGTTTACAATATTTTGTCAAGGACTGAATATGTATTTAACAGTAAACAAATATGTTGTATGATGTTTTTTCTGTCTTATTACCACAATATTGATTCACTGTGAACAATCAATAGTTATGTAAACTTAGTCTTCTTAGCTTGATTAATGGAACACACACACACACACATACAGAGACTATAATGAGTAAATCACCCCCTTGGAAAAGATTTTCTGTGCTGTGAGTTATTTATTGTAAACCATGCATGTTTCAAGTCCCATGTATGACATTTGGGGTTCGTTCTCAATGCTTTACAGCATACCTACACGAAAAACTTTTATGCATGTGATTTACTTATAATAGAAGCATATATCTGGGCAAACCAACTTAACATATTGTCTAGTGTATACTATAATTCTACACTTACAGTGCATCTCTAAATGTAATAATTCCTGATCTATAACATAATCAATTGCTATATTCTATAACATCAATATATGTATGCATTAATTACACTATATTAGGTGTACTTATTACGTGGCATAATATACGATTATTTTAACGTAAACATTATCATTACTGTACTTCACGTTATGTTTTGGTTCGAGAATAGTTCATACTGGAGTGACCCTATGCCTAATAAATAATTCTTTTATAATGCAATTTTATTATTATTTATGTCTAATAGTAATATATTTTTATTTATTTATGTCTAATAGTAATATATTTTTATTTATTTATGTCTAATAGTAATATATTTTTATTTATTTATGTCTAATAGTAATATATTTTTATTTATTTATGTCTAATAATAATTCTTTTATAATGTAATTTTATTATTATTTGTGTCTAATAGTAATATATTTTTATTTATTTATGTCTAATAATAATTCTTTTATAATGTAATTTTATTATTATTTGTGTCTAATAGTAATATATTTTTATTTATTTATGTCTAATAATAATTCTTTTATAATGAAATTTTATTAGACATAGGGTCACGCCAGTATGAACTATGTATCAAACCAAACCAAAACATAATGTGAAGTACAATAATTATAACATTTACGCTGAAATAATCATAATCAATTGCTGTTGTGTGTTGGACTGTATTTTTTAAGTAAGAGTACAGGCAGAAATAGATCGCTTGTTTTTTAAATTGGTTTCTGCTGAAAATGTTGAAATTGATATAATTACTTATATCCATTTAAAGTCAACATCATTATAATATTAATTGGGGAATTAATGAGAATTTTTATTGATTTCAACTCTCCAAAAATTTGCAGTTACGTAGATTTACATTTTTTATGCCAAGAGCTTCAGTTTTGAGTTTTGCTTGCATTTAAGTTACTGTATTAAATTTCATGTTATATGTAAGTATAATGTTGAAGCATTTGTGCTGTCATATACATATTCTGTTACAGTTCTTGCATTTATTTTGTATTAGTGTTATTTATTTTTCATTGTTTACAGTATATCTTTTGTACATATTTTATTTCATACACTTAAAGTTTATGTTATACATTTTGTAGACATTTGCGCTATGTAATTTATTTGTTTTGCATGCTAATTCTGTGATGGTACGAGAACTGAAAATTCAACTGTGTTGAAGCCTCTTCTTTATTCTTACAATTTGTGTTGAAACTTCTTTATTCTTCTTACAATTTATGTTGAAACCTCTTTATTATTTTTACAATTTGTGTTGAAGCCTCTTTTTATTCTTAAAATTTGTGTTGAAGCCTCTTCTTTATCCCTCTTACAATTTGTGTTGAAGCCTCTTTATTCTTTTTACAATTTGTGTTGAAACCTCTCCTTTATTCTTATCATTTGTGTTGAAATCTAGTTATTCTTATAATTTGTGTTGAAACCCCTTCTTTATTCTTTTTACAATTTGTGTTGAAACCCCTTCTTTATTCTTTTTACAATTTGTGTTAAAACCTCATCTTTATTAATGAAAATTTCATGCATGATTTATTACGTACTAAACTTTAGGAATAGTCAGATTTGCAAGATCTTTTGGCTGCAGCATCAGCTTTATTCACACTAAAAGCAAGCGCACACGTGGTTGACATCGTTTCTTTAGTTGTTGCCAGTAGAGATTTCTAAATTATTGGAATATTGAAGGGTACATCCGAATTGCAAGAGTTTTTATTGAAGAGAATTTCAATGCCTTCTATGTAGCATAATAAAAATTTGTTTGAGGAAGGTGAACAAGGCTGATGCTGCAGCTGAAAGATCTTCCTAAAATTTGGTATGTAATAAATCATGCATGAAATTTTCTTCATTATTGGTTTCTTCATAATACATGAAATAACCTTTCTACTGATATCTTCTTACAATTTGTGTTGAAATCACTTTATTTTTATAATTTGTGTTGAAGCTCCATTATTCTTCTTACAATTTGTTGAAGCCTCTTCTTTATTCTTCTGAGGGATTTCTTTTTTTTTCTTTTCTCTCTTTTTTTTTTTTGCTGGGTTCAGCTCTCAAATAAAAAAACCCCCATCAAGCTCTTAAATAATTTCGTATTTGAAATTACTTTGCACAGTGTCATATGTTTAGTTATATATAAAACCATGCTTTTAAGGTTTTTATTATACAGTGAAACCTTGGGTATATGTTTTTTACTTTTATATGTAATTCTGCTTTAATCCCAATATTTTACTGTAATTTCTATTGCTTTTCTAACTCCGTTGTATGTAATTCATTTATACACTTTTTGTGATTATACATGAAAATTTGAATTTCAGATTATCAAAAAGACGTGGTTTTTTGATTCTTTTATATGTAACCTGGTATGTTGTTATAACTTGCAGAAAATTCAATTGAGACAGTGTTTTTGCGTTCCTTCTTAGTGCAGCCAAAGTTGAACCTTAATCTCATCACAGAAGGTTACGTTCTTTACTTTCAGTTTGGATGAAAATTCAATTTTGCATTTCATCACTCGCACACGTATATGCTATTTAAAAATTGACAAGTCTCTGGGACATAACTTTGTAGCTCCATTATTTTGTGGCATAGTAGAACAGAATCCTAAATGTATCATCAATATTCAACATTCTGGTTTCAAATGGATGCAGTAGGGATCTGCAGAAAAAAAAAAAAAAAAAAAGCTATTAATTCATGAGTTCCATACAGAAGCACTGGTCTGAGATTCTTAGTTCAGGTGTTAATTCATGAGTTCCATACAGAAGCACTGGTCTGAGATTCTTAGTTGAGGTGTTAATTCATGAGTTCCATACAGAAGCACTGGTCTGAGATTCTTAGTTGAGGTGTTAATTCATGAGTTCCATACAGAAGCACTGGTCTGAGATTCTTAGTTGAGGTGTTAATTCATGAGTTCCATACAGAAGCACTGGTCTGAGATTCTTAGTTGAGGTGTTAATTCATGAGTTCCATACAGAACCACTGGTTTCAGATTCTTAGTTGAGGTGTTAATTCACGAGTTCCATACATAAGCTTTCATACAGTGGCTCGGATTCTTAGTTGAGGTGTTAATTCATGAGTTCCATACAGAAGCACTGGTCTCAGATTCTTAGTTGTGGTGATTTAACTTAATATAGAATTGGGATTTTTATAGACAGAGTTGTCAATAGAGAAGTTTGATTTTCGTAGGCTTTATTATTTTCACAGTGCGATAAAATATATTATAACACTTTTTTTTTTTGCTGCCAATTTGACTTTAAATAAATCAGCGTTAAGGAATATCATATCCTTCTTTAAAGGATAAATGTTGCAATAGTATTTAGCATTTTGAATTTTTGTTTGTGTTTTTAATGTTTATACATTTTTTAAAGGCCAAAAACATGTAACTGAGGTTTCATTGTATATATATTTGAACACAGTAGAACTTGGTTATAACATCATATCAGAAATTGCAATAGTATAATGTTCAAAACAAAAGTTTTTACATAGAACAGACCTGCCAAATGTTACAATTTTATATTTAGTACGATAAATCACACTGCAGTACGATATGATTTTGCTGCCAAAACTATGATTTTTCCCCCCATTTTTCAGACAGAAGTAGGGTAAAATTTCTGTGTGATCTGTTTTTCTCCCCTTCGAAATATTTTTTCTCTGAGAGGTTTCCAATTTCTCTTAACCGATTCCCCTGCCTCTAGTTTTCCAACGGAAATAAAGCAAGTCAAATCAAGTGCAATCGACAACCAATGAACAAATCCCGATTCATTTCATATAATGTTTGAGACTGATTCGTATTTTCGACTCTTCATCATACTTAAACTGTTGATTGGTCGGTGCTGGAACATGGACAAGTGTCTGTTTATTCGAAGCAACCTCCCTCTCCTTACACCTTCAACCACCAAAAATTTATATAGCTGAAATAGGCTTCAAAAACTATCAGCACGCGTCGTTACAATTTTTTTATTTGAGTGTTACATTTTTTTTGGTTCCGAGAGGTTAGCAGGTCTGATAGAATAATGGCACGTATGTGCATCTAAAATTTAACAATTATTTTAGATAGAGTTTTGGAAGAAAAAGAAAATTTGTATATCTGTGTGTATGTTTTTGAACTAGTAGCATAAAATGTACATTTTTAAACATCGCATAGTGAATGTCAAAAATAGTGTCACTTTGCTTCACATGTTTCAGAAGGACAGATATTTTATCTCTTTCTTCCAGTCCTCAGAAACTGGTTGATCCCACCACTGGTATAAAAAGCCCTACACCTTCTAGTGCATTGAGTAGTTAGTCAAATAACTACTGCTGTCATTTGATTAACAAAAGGAAGTTATCGTTGAATAAATCTGAAACACTTTCATGAAGATTTGAGACTGCAGTAAACAAGATACCCACTGGGCTTAACAGTGTTATAAATCTCTTTCTGCTTATGGAATTAAAAAAAAACAAAAAACTAATAGGCAAGTGAGCTACATGCCTAATTAAAAGGAGTGGCAGAAATCCACATTAAAGTATTGCTAAAGAATCAATGCCAAATTTACTTAAAAAAGGAAAGTAATAAAGTTGTGAAATTGGGATAATTCACTACTACCTTCGTTAGCCATGGAACAAACAAAATAACAGGAGGTGTACCGTGATTCAAAGGTTGCCAGATTTTAAAATGGATTTCAAAATAATAGGGACTTGCTGAGGTGAGAATACCTGTAATATGACTTACCTCAAATTTCATTATAGGTATTGTAGTACATTTGCTCGATCTCAAAATAAAAGTATGAGGAGCAAGAGCACACAGTATATGTGGTTCTGTACTCAATATTGTAATACTAGTAGTGTTGGTACTTAAACAGGTATTGCCTGTAATACTGACTGTCTCATTAAATTCCTGTTACTAGGAGATCAATTTTAAAATCTGGTAACCTTCTATTCACCGTGCACCAAATTAAGGAAAAATGGATCATGCTTTGTTATGTAAAGAGATTAGAACTTTTTAAAGGTTAAAAAGTTGGGAGGTTTCAACCTTTTCCTAGGTCTTCATCACACCAATGGAGGACTAAGATTGTTTCCAGATTCTACGTTTAAATTTGTGTTGATGTTTTTGTTTCCATATTCTAGAATAGATCTCTGGATCTTTGGGATGTAAAGTGGAGATTCCGAATTGCAAATCTTAAGTGTAAAAATAATTTCCAGGCTTTCACAGTAGCGGAGGACGAACCGATTATCAAAAAGAGCAACACATTTTGTTTCCTTCATGTGGGGAATTGCAGAAGTATCTTCCGTTGTCAAAATAGACAAGGCAGTATTTGGGTTGCTCTTCAAAACAAAACAAAAAAAGATGTTTTGAATGGTAATCAAATACTGTCTGGAATTGCAGAAGTATCTTCCATTGTCAAAAAAGATGTTTTGAAGGGTAATCAAATACTGTCTCTGGAATTGCAGAAGTATCTTCCATTGTCAAAATAGACAAGGCAGTATTTCGGTTACTCTTCAAAACAAAAAAGATGTTTTGAAGGGTAATTAAATACTGCCTTGTCTATTTTGACAGTGGAAGATAATTCTGCAATTCCCACTGGAATGAAACAAAGCATATTGCTCCTTTTGATAATTGGTTCACCTCTGCTACTGTGAAAGCCTGGAAATTCTTTTTACACCAAAGACTTGCAATTCGGAATCTCTACTCTACATCCCAATGATCTATTTTAGATTCTGGCAACAAAAACATCAACACAAATTTAAACTTAGAGAATCTGGAAACAATTTTAGTCCTCCATTGGCATGATGAATATCTAAGACAAGGGCAAAAGCTCCCAACTTTTGAATTTTAAAAAGTTCTAATCTCCTTACATAACAAAGCATGATCCATTTTTCCTTAATTTAGTTATCTCTCGTTACGTGTATTGCCCATTATCATCCCCATACACCTTGTGTTATTTCGTTCATTCCATAGCTGCCGAATTTACAAGTAGTTAATCATCTCAATTTGGAAATTTTATTTCCTTTTTGCGTAACTTTAACATCAGTTCTTTAGCGATACTGTAATTCTGAAGTTTTCTGAAAAGGCAGGTACATGGGAAACTGAAAATATATATGGTGCCAATAATGACTTTCAGGGTTTTATGAATCCATCCTAGAATTTTATTTTACAAATGGGAACAGGCATGTGTAATTGAAATCAATTGATATTTTCATCAGTTGTGTTAAAACCAAAGGTCGTTAAGTATAATCTGTAATTACAGTTATATTTATTGATCTTTTTTTTTTATGTGTGTGTAAGACAAAATGAGAATGTTATAGCCAAGTTCTACTGTAGTTTTGTTTGTAGACATGAATAAAAAGCATCTTTCCAAATTGCCCTGATAAGAAAATGAACTTGAAAAATTTCCAAGAGAGGTTTCAAATGCTGTTCTGTTATTTGTGTAAAACAAAAGTCAAATGTTCGCTATCGCTTCACGATTGTTGCTTGTGGTACCTTGCGTCAGTTTTTAGAGTGAAGTGGAAAAACTTTTCAGAAATTAGATGATGCAAGCTGTGGTATATATACTTTTTAAATGCATTCTTCTTATCTTTTAGCTATTTATATTTGCATTGAAAAGATCCATTGCAATATCAGCTAGTCATTTAATTATATATTTACCAGACATTGTTCATATTATACCTAATTTTTTTGTTGTTGTAATGTATTTTATGAAATCATAAGTTCTACTTTTCTATAAAGTTTTTATTTTACTTTACACAATCACATTTAAATCAGTTGTTTAAGTACTGTTTTATTTCATATATTAATAATTCCATGTTACATTGAGCCATTTTCATGTTTTCTGTTAAAGTGATTGTTTAGTATTAGTGCATGCATGATGTTTAGATCTTTTTAAATAACTTTAATCCTTAAAATTAAATTTTGTGATTGAAAAACATGACACTTTCATTATATTAATTCTAGTCACTTAAAACACCCTGCAGCACACACAGGGTGCTCACCATTGTTCTTAAAAGTCCTTAAAAATTACTTATTTTTGGGGTGTACTTAGAAGTCCTTATTTTTTGGCAAAAAGTACTTATTTTCTCTTAACTGATTACATGAAATCCAGAAGTTAAAATGCAGTGCTTAGAATATCTGCTGCTGCTTGGCTATGATGTTGATGACGTTGTGTGATCTCAGCAGAAAGCTCGTGGGAGAGCTTGTGACAGTGTGAGATAAATAATTTGCAGAAAAAATTGAAGGATCCTGGGATCAGATTCCACCAAACAAGCCCCATCACCACTGGTGCACCCATGGGGAGGGGGAGAGCTTTGGGAGCTTAAGCCCTCCAAGCAACAAGAATTTGCTTGGGTGAATAATTTTTAACTTCATCAGCATTTACATTTTTTGTTCTTTTCTATTCGATAATTAGCACGGCCAAACATAACGTTTGATTTTAAGCCATAAGTATTTCTGAAGTAATTTTTTACTGATTTCATCTTGGAGAAATCTTTGTGATTTCTGTTGTCAGAAATAACACCAATAACTGAGAAATTTGTTGATGAACAATTTCCAAAAATTAATAAATTTCATGATTCTAAGAATGTGTGCTGCTTAGATTTTTTTATTTGAATGCTGTTTCAAAACAAAGTTGTGTTGAGCCTTTTTTTTTTTTGTTTAAACCATTGCTATAAAAAATAGTTTATTTGTGAAATGTAGTTACTAGTTAGAAATATGCAAAGAGGTGTTTCTGAGTTATGATTTATAAATGAGAGAGAGAGAGAGAGAGAGAGAACTAGCTGAAAATGGGACCATCTCAATACTGTAGTGGTAAAAATCCCAGTAGTGATGTTTCTATATGGCTTGTCAAGAGTTGGCACCCCTTCTATTCTACAGTCTATGGGGTTGTAGCTAAGACCTTGTGCATAATTCTAATTTGGGGGCTATGCATAAACTTTTAAACCAGTTCCCTTATGAATCCAGCATTTTTTTTTTTTTTTTGTCAGTAAAGTTCTATGTGTATAGTAATAAGTTATAAATTTCAGGATTATTTCCCTTCAGATAATTTTAAGTGATTCTTTTCCCTAAGGCTAACTGAATGCATAAAATTTTTGTTCATTTTTCTGGTAAGGCTGGAAACTTCAGTTATGTAGTCATACCACAGAATTTTCATGGAAGTCTCCCATATAAGTTTAGCCAAACCACATTTATCAATGTACTTGGTCAACATGGACCACACTGATGGTCTCCACAACCCCTACAGTGGATGGGGGGCTCATGATGAAGAGGGCCTCTAACCTCTGGAAAGCGTTTTTAGAAGATTTTTGCTTAATTTTAGTTCCACGTGAAAAATCTTTAATCTTTCTTTCTTCTGGCATAAAAATAATCAGAGATACAGAATGTTTGGAATTTGTTAATAATTTATAAACAGTCAATATTTATTAATACATGTGCAACAGTTTCATGTATTTACATGATTGTTACACACATGTACAAATTTGTCAAGCTTGTGCCCAAATGAAAACCTGATATTTTATTTTTGTAGACCAGTTAGAAACATTAAGATGCAGTAATGTGTTTTGATTTGAAAACCATGAAAAGTGAAGGAGTCAAGATTGGGAATTTGGGTGTGTTTGTTTTCAGGAAGTGATTGAAATACGGGTGCTAATGTAAAATTTGACTGTGATTAAAAAATAGGGATATTTTACAATGATTCAAACCCAGTAGTTTAAAAATTCAGTATAAATTGTACTTTTTCTGTAAGATTATGTTAAGGAAAACCAAGAAATGTAATCCAAATGATTTTATTGAAATTTAGTATTTATCTGACAGATTTTCTTTCTTTGTGAAGCTAACCTCTGAATCTTAAGAAATAGCTTAGTTTTACTGAAAGTGAAATAATGAATTTTAGTGGATGAAATTCGAAAGTGTGCGGGTGTAACATGGAGGAGACTGGCACAAGACAGACCGTTGTGGAAGAGGCTTGGAGAGACCTTCGTCCAGCAGTGGATTGATAATGGTTGACAATGATAATGATTGTTTTGATGTATATGAAATTCTGCCATTTTCTCATGTGGAGAAAATAGTTTAAGAAGTGGAATAGTTTACTACATATTCTGTAGGGTCATGGTTTATGTTATACAGAACATAAATCTAGGCCTCAACTGGGTTTAAGTTCAAAATTATAATTATATATATATATATATATAGTACAGTATTTAGCTAAGCATGTCTGCATTAAACTGAAGTGGACAAATACTATGGCTATTTTTATAGGGTGAAATTTTTATTTATACACAGTTACAGTTTTTTTTAAATATGCAAAAGTTTATTATGTGGCTGTGAAATTTAAAGTAGATCCTTTTGCAAATAAGAATTAGCTGACTTAGATGTATCCTGGCTACGCTACCTATAGTTAGGGCAATACAAAAAATAAATACATAGCCTGTGTCTTGGTAAAAACTCTGGGTTAATCATTTGTCCTTCCCTAGTCTGTGAACAATGATTCAAGGTGGATGTCATTCTGGTCAAAGAAAAATATTCATCTGCATTCAGCATAAATGTTATAGCATTCCAGTCGAGGGGAAAAAAACTAATCTGCATTCAGGATAAAAGTTACGGTATTCCAGTCAAGGGAAAATATTCACCTGCATTCAGCATAACTGTTATGGCATTCCAGTCAAGGGAAAAATTAATCTGCATTCAGGACAGAAGTTATGGTATTCCAGTCAAGGGAAAAGATTCATCTGCATTCAGGACAGATGTTTGGCATTCTAGTCAAGGAAAAGATTCATCTGCATTCAGGACAGATGTTTGGCATTCTAGTCAAGGGAAAAGATTCATCTGCATTCAGGACAAATGTTTGGCATTCTAGTCAAGGGAAAAGATTCATCTGCATTCAGGACAGATGTTTGGCATTCTAGTCAAGGAAAAATATTGATTGCATTCAGGACAAATGTTTGGCATTCTAGTCAAGGGACAATATTGATTGCATTCAGGACAAATGTTTGGCATTCTAGTCAAGGGAAAAGATTCATCTGCATTCAGGACAAATGTTTGGTGTTCTAATCAAGGGAAAATATTTATCTGTATTAAGGACAAATGACAACTATTTCACTGTGAAACAGAAAACTTTATTATAACTTCAAACAGCCATTATTTTGCTTAATGTTGGGAAACATTTTACCTGCCTTCTATTTGAATTTCATTTTACTCTGTCATTTTAACATCTGCCTTAGCAAATGTTAAAAGCCTTAAGCATAACGAATAGATAAGCATGCAAGCCATGTGGAACTTCATTCTGGAGCAGTAGCCAAGAACACAATCCACAGAAAAACACCCAGTCCCTAAATTAAGTACAGTTCACTTGTTTATGGTCACCACTTCTTGAGAATGTTTTGTGACAATCTGCTAATGTAAAGTGCAGAACTAAATTAGTTAATGTTTTGTTTCTCCTAAATTTAATTCTTGTAATCATTCCATATTTTTTTCCTTAACTGCATTCTTAATGTCCTCTTTTAAATATTACCTGTGGCAAAAGCATATCAAGATCAGAGAATGGTCTTGGTTTGATAGTTTTTGCATTTTGTGATATAGTTTATTGATTATTTACTTAAAATTTGTTTTCAAGTGTTTGTGTGTAAATTTCCTGCATTATGTTTGAAGGCTGCATGATTTTGTTTCATGTTGAAGAGGCTATGTAAGTAACACAGCCTGCAGTTTCACTGCCAGCTTTGTGTTCAGATTTAAAATTTTAAGTGTATTCATAAAATTCAAAAAATAATTGGAGTAATCTTACATTAGTTTACTGTAGTAATATTAACTTTTAGTGTACTCTGTATCACTAGAAAAAAAAAAAAAAAAGGTGTCTGGGAGATGGATGGATTATGTACGTACATAAACTTGAATACATAGGATTTAAAACATTCCCCTTTCTTTATCAGTATAAAAATGTGAAAATTACAGTGTAGATATCCAGAGAATTTTTTGAGTGGTGTTTATATATTTAATGAATATAGAATAGGGTTTTTGAATTTACTCCCAGTGTTCCAAGTGCTTGTAGGTGCTGGTGTGCTTTGGTATTCTACTGGTTTTAGTGATAATTGTATTCTTGTTCAGCTTTCCAAAACAGCATTTGCATCTCTTAGCAATTAAATTCCCATACTTATTTTTGATCTTAGTAAAAGAAGGCACCGAGTTAAAAGTATAAATGTTTGTCCGTGAAGATCAGTCCTGATAATAAATCGAGGGAACTTGTCAAATCCCTATAGTACACCAGCACCACCTGTTAAGTTGCAAAGTACAATTCATGCGGCATTAATTTATTTCCACTGCTCCAACTGTCTTAACATGTGAGCAGAGTAAAAACTAGTTCTCAGGTTGTTCCAAGTGGTAAATTAATAAATAGGATTATATGTATTTTAAAATTTGTCATTGTAAAAAAATGTGAAATAAATGTGCAAAAGTCTGCATCTGTGTTGTCAGTTTTTTTTCTCTCTTTTCGTTACTAATCAGGCTGAATTTCAACAGTTCTTTAGACACAGTGTGTTGAGCTGATCAAATAAATTCCGATGACCTCTAATGGCTGATTAGGGATACAAAAATCAATATCTCTGTAGGGCCTCACTAATTAATTTCATGTAGTAATGTTTTCTGTAATTATTTCTCATTTCAAAGGCAATGTAATGTAAATTCAAACTCACGTGGCACCATTTCCTTTGTAAGTCAGATTATGTAACACCAAACAAAGCACGTGACTAGTGGGATCCGTTGACTTCGACCTGGTTAACGGGGTCTGATGTATAGGTCAAAGGTCACCACTTCCGGTGAACGGCTAACTCCACACCAATAGGATTTCCAGAGGCAGAAGGGAGGGGGGGGGAGAGATTAAAGATATAAAAGGAAGCGACACATTCGCTAGAGAGGATTTTTGTGTTTCACCTTCCACGGAGTTAGACGGGGGGGGTTCACTGACAGAAAAGTCGGGGTCTTTCAAAGCGATAAGAGATCGGCCGGGGTTTTAGACGGAACGACTCAAGTCCACGTGGAGATAGCCAATCGAACGGAACTTATTCTTTCGTCTAACCAAGAACTTGTTATTGGAGTTACTCATTGTCGTAGATCTAGAGTAATTGCTGACTACATGTTCCAGCGGTCGAGTTCAACTCGACAGCACTCAAAGGAACCTACGTCAGGCCCGTTTGAGGGATTAGGATTCAGTAAGGCCTAGAGGCAGATCGAACTCAGCTAGATCTGACAGTCTCCCATTCAATGTCCTTACACTCTCCTGATGGAAAGCATTATTTGCTGCAGGCCATAAAGTAAGGAAGATACAAAGTGGAAGCAGTCATACACAGTTTGCCGCCCCAATGGCACAGTGATCTAAGCGCTGGCTTCTGACCATTCATCCGAGAAGGGTCCGGGTTCGAACCCTGGTGAGGCATGGATGTTTGTGTTTATCTTTCAGCACTGGCTCTCAATATGTTACTTGTCCAACACTAGTTATCTGTGTACATTGGTTATTTAGCATACTGTCAAAACAATGTTTGATGTATACTTGTTCACAATGTGTTACATGATCAACACTGTCTATATCTGTGTAAATTGATCATTTGGCATGCTGTCACCCATGTATCATTTGTACTTGTTTATGTCTGCCTGTTTGTCATGTCTATGTACCACCAGGTCCAATAAACCTTCAAACAAACAAAATCATACCCAATTTTAGCATAAATACGTTACAAATGTTCAACAGCTGTGCAACGTCACTTACCAGCCAGGAGACATGAAGCAGCTAGTGAATCATTGCGCGTTCAGTCACAGAGGAGATAATGTTTTCGTGAAGTACTTGCCATGGAGTGGGGTGATTATGAGAATCGTGTTGCTGTAACAGCGCTGTACAAAGTTGGAAAATCAGCTTCGAGATTTTCAACATGCTGAAAGCCAGCCGAATTTTTGTCTACCGGACCGTAAAAGGTTCCTTGAGACTGGGACCATTGCTGACCACCCCAGAAAGGGTCGGCCGCATACCGTGAGTACTGCTAGCCTGGTGAAAGTAGTGGCAGCCCGTATTCGACAAAATCTAGTCAGAAAACAATCGGTGCTGGCTCGTGAGCTGAACATTTCAAGAATGTCGATGTCACGTGTGCCGCGGAGTGACCCAAGGGTGAGAGCTTACTGGCGGTATACAGGGCACTTCCTCACCCCACAACTGAAGCAGCAAAGGGTGCTAAAAGCAAAACATTTGCTGCAGCGTTGCGCAGATAATCGCCATAGACAGATTTTTTCTCCGATGAAAAAATCTTCGCTATTGAAGAGGCTTTCAACTGCCAAAATGACAGGGTATAAGCGTCAACCTCACGAGAAGCTCCAAGGATCACGAGGGGCCATCACCCTGCTTCTGTCATGGTTTGGTGGGGAGTCACCTTCGAGGGTACCATGGAGCTCCATTTCTGTGAGAAAGGAGTGAAAACATCCGACAATGTCTACCAGGACAGGGTTTTGGAGCCAGTGGTCAAAAATGTGAGTTGCGCCCTTCTCCAAAACCAACAGTGCAGCTTTCAGCAGGATTCCACACTAAGCCAAGTCAGCCCGAAAGTGGCTTCAGGTGAATTTACCAGACTTCACTTCTTCAGCTGATTGGCCTTCAACCCATTGGAATGGCAAAGTTCATACCCTTTTCTGTGGGGGAAAAAAATAAGGACTTTCTGAGGACCTACACTGCAATTGACATTTTGCGTCATTGGAATATCACCAGGTGTATGTGTATGAACTCAAAGAAGCATGGAGAGGTGCATGCTTGGTATAACCAGGAGAGATAAGAAGAGGAACTCGTGGATCCGAAAAATGACGAGAGTGGAAGACATCATGATCAGAGTTAAATCCCTGAAATGGCAATGGGCTGGACATACTGCCAGAAGGACAGACCATAGATGGACAGCCGAAATTTTAGATTGGATTCCAAGGGACAGGAAAAGACCCAGAAAAAGACCACATGGGAGATGGGTGGATGAAATTCGTAAATATGCGGGAGTGACATGGAGGAGACTGGCACAAGACAGACCGTTGTGGAGGAAACTTGGGGAGACCTTCGTCCAGCAGTGGAATT
The DNA here is from genome assembly GCA_039090855.1 of Macrothele yani. Classification (NCBI taxonomy): domain Eukaryota; kingdom Metazoa; phylum Arthropoda; class Arachnida; order Araneae; family Macrothelidae; genus Macrothele; species Macrothele yani. Next base: position 98,961,767 of record CM077031.1, read on the forward strand.
GATAATGGTTGACAATGATGATGATGATGATGTGTATGACAATATGTACACTGAAGAGCAATTGAATTAGAGATACCTGTCTAGTAACGTGTAGCACCACCTTTTGCCCTGATGACGGCGGCGATTCATGGACTCAACAAGACACTGAAAGCGTTGGGAAGCCATACGGATCCACGACCCCTGAACAAGCTCCCACAGTTCACGAAGATTTGATGAAGGGGGTCAGAGCCTTCAACATCTTTCTCGACGGGATTGAGGTCAGGTGACCTAGCTGGCCAAGGAAGCGAGGTCACGTCGGTGGAGGGTTCGTCCAACCATTCGGATACAATTCAGGAACTGCATTGTCTTGTTGCAGGATGAGGTCCGCAGTGGGATGTTGAAGACGCACAAACGGGAGCAAATGGTCGTCCAGGATATCCCGGTAACGTTCACCTGTGAGGGACGATGTCACATATCAGGGGTCCGCAGACGAGAATGCCACTCCTACCAGCTTGAAGAGTACCCTGCTGGCGAGAAGGATCCATCGCTCCATGTGGTTTGCGCCATACTCGTATCCTGCCATCCGCAAGTACCAACGTGAATCTCGACTCATGTCCAGGCAACATTTTCCCACATGTTTAGAGTCCAGTGGTGATGTTCCTGTGCCCATGCTAGTCTTTGCACCCTGTGATGTGCGGTCAGCAGCGGTACCCTCGTGGGACGATGGCTTCTGTACCCCATAGCAAGAAGATGGTTCTGGATGGTGTGGCTGCTTACACGTTTTTGTGCACCAGCGTTAAATTGGTGAGTGATTTCTTGCACTGTGGCCCGTCTATCCGCTGTTACAATGCGAGCTAGGTGACGATGACCCCGCTAATCCACACACTGTTGTCCACGGCAGTTGGCCCTTGCAGGGATGGTTTTACCTGATTCGATGTCCTCACGGTGCACCCGGGACACAGTGGCTCATGAAAATCCCAGTGCCTGCACCACTTCCGAGATGGAGTGACCCATTCGTCGGGCCCCGACAATTTGCCCATGATCAAATGCGATTAGATCCTTCGTCTTACCCATACTGCGTCCGACTCTTACTGATTCCCGTCGCATCACTCCTTATATTGTCGGATCGCTGCATACGTCATGTCGTTTCCGTTTACAGGGCCGCCCACAGCACCACATTTGCATAACGCCAGCTGCCTCTAATTCAATTGCTCTTCAGTGTATATATACATATGTAGGGGATTAACAGTGCTAGTGGCCATTTACCAGGCATTTCGCCCACAAAGAAAATTAAATACACGCCAAAAAAAAAAAAAAAGGACAAGCAGGAGACACAGCGACAGTGGAGCAAGGTGAATTGAACAGAGCAGTAGGCACTAGATAGATCAGAGTACATGAGACAACTGACATCATAAATTGTGAAGTCAAACAGACCTCCCCCCACCACCTTTGCTTTGACCCCTGAAAAGACACATAACACAGATGTTAATCCCACTGGTAAGGTCACGCAAGGTGCAGGCTACAATGGGAAAAGTGGGGGCGTTGATGGGAGATCATTTCTAAGAACATTCCAGGGGATTATCTCCTTTCAATGAGCTAGAAGAAAGCTCTCCTGGTGAACGGGTTAGCATATTTACAGACACACAAACAAAAATGGGGCTGGGTTGCGATGCCCATTAATTACTGCAGCACAAAAACAAGACGGGAGGAAAAATAAGGACTTTTAAGGGCCTTAGAAATGGAAATCAAAAATAAGGAGTTCTTAATGACTTTACGAACCCTGAATGGGTTGATGTCTGCCATGTTGATTTTAAGGGGCATTTGAATTTCGCCTCAAAATCCCATCCGTAGAACCGTTTTTTTCCCATCTCCACACCATCTCCTGTCTGTTACAACAGAGACTACTAAGATGATCGCCTCTCTAGGCACTCAACATATATAAACAACACTTGCCGTTTTTACACGATATTATAAAAGTCTATGATGGTGACTATAAAACTTTAATCAAAAGGTTGAAATACATTAGCACTTTGGGGTCTACATAGACCCATCTTCAGATTTGAAATAATCGAACTCTGAGATTACATATGGTTATATATCAAGAACAATGCCAGATTACAACTTAAAACTTGAGAAGCAAAACACATATGTGATGTAGTCAATCACAAAACCTGTGCACCAGAGTCAACGTGGAGGGGTTACTGTTTGTTCAAAATAAAGTTTTTCCAAACCCCCGGAATGTAATTAGATAAATCATCATTGCAACAAGAGTCAAAGTTCTTAAGTATAAATAAACTTTCTGTTAATAACAAATTTGATTTACATGACGGAGATGCCAGTATTGACATATTGTCCCAATCTGGAAAAAACTCACCACTGTTAACTGCTCTTGCCAAAGCAGTCATTTGTGATCTGTTCCAAACATTGTATTTGTGTTCTATAAGTCTAGTATGAAACTTCCTAGAAGTTGAACCGATATATACAGAATAGTTAGTTCCTGGGTCGTTTGATCTCAACGGAATACTGTAAACACCCCATTTGTCGAGGCTTGTCACAGGATCACGGTCGCTACGGATCGATGATAAGATGTTCATGGTTTTGACTCCAAAGTCGACTTTATATCTGTGGCAGGCATTCTTTAGGGCATAAACAATAAGTGGAATAAATTGTACTCACCCCACAAAACTTGGCTTCTGATTCTCCTTAGACAAGGAAGTTAGTGTCCTATTTGCAACTTTCCCAATTATACGCTGAACTGTGTTTTTAGGGTACCCATAAATTTCGTGAACTCCTGGTTACGAGTAATTGAAGAAGAATGTGAGAAGGCACGATTAACCAAAAAGTAAAACGTTGACAATTTTTGATCATCAGGATGGGCAGATGCAAAAGGAATTAAAGAGGAATATGCTGAAGGTTTTCTGTAAACAGAAAAACTGACAGAATGTGAAACAGGATCACATACAAGAAAGATGTCCAAAAAAGGTAACGAATGGTTATTCTCCATTTCAACCAAATACCTGATGGTTGGATGAAAGAAAGTCAACAACATATGCTCGTTTCAACCTCTGCAAAAATAGTATTTAAACTTTATAAATTTAAGGCTCATAAATTCAGGATTCATTCTGTGTTTGAAGCCTTTTTTAACAAAATTTACAAATCACAATCAGTTTCATTTAGCATGCACACTTAAAGGTGTGTTGTATCTTACATATGTAAGAACTTTCTTTATGGGTAAAAAATTCCTGGTGAGGCAGCGCCTCACTTGCCTCATCTGGCAAACTGCCCATGCATTGCATTCCAGCTGACAAGGGATAATTAAGTTTGAGAAAAACCACATACACAGCTGTGTATGTGAATAACTCGCGGCATATCATTTTTTTTGCACTACAGAGTGGTATTAGGTTATTCAGGAAGTAAGTGAACACTTCATAGATGAGACCGACCAAAGAAGCAGACATGCCAACCTTGAAAATCTGGAAATTGTGAGATTTTTACAGCTCATAAAATCATCAGAGAGATATTTTTTATTGACATTTTTCAGACGTAGGAACAATTTTCCAGAAGTAGTATTGTTCGTCTACCAAAACTTCTACAGAAAAAGAAAAAACCGCGGAGATCAACACTGTCTCTCCCCTTCCCCTGAAATTCATTCTGAGGTACGTCGATTCCCCAATTCATGTGGAAACACCTAAATGTATTACTTTAAAAAAATAATACTCCAATAACGTCTGAACATTTAACATACATACATACATATCACTAAGCTGTTCTCTGAGATTCAGAGGTTAGCTCCAAAAAGAAATACGAACTTCCAGATATTTTTACTTATTGTTGTCGTATCAAACTTCGCCATTTACAGCGATCTTGACATACAACTCGTGCTTCACTGATATCCATTACACGCCGTACACAAGATCTTTTATACTTCATACTCATAATCTTTTTCTCATGCAGACACTCCTGAATCTGATCCACCAATGTCTTCCTTGGCCTTCCTCTGCCTTTCCTTCCTGCCACTTGGGTTGAAAATATTTTCTTAGTAAGCATTTCATCACTCATTCTTTCAACATGGCCAAACCACCGAAGCATATTGGTCTCCACCTTGCTAACAACATTTTGCTTCACATCACACAACTGCAATACATCTTCATTCCTCACACAATCAGATTGTGTCTTGCCACAAACCCCACGTAAGTAACGCATTTCTCCAGCACACAAACGACTCCTATGCTTCTTCTGCAGTACCCAGGTTTCACTGCCATACATCAGAGTAGGAACAATTACTGTTTCATACACAGCCATGCGGGACTCTCTAGAGAACCCATCATTCCTGTGAAACCTCCCAGAGCAGCTATGACTTTCAAAGAAGAATTCACTCGCCTACTGATTTCACCATCCAACTTGTTCTCGCTGTCAAACATGCTTCCTAAATACACAAACTCACTCACCTGGTCAATCACAGTGCCATTTATACTTACATTACATTCAGTGCTACCCATTCCTCTCTCAAACACCATAACTTTGGTTTTTCCCTTATTTATACTCAGTTTGAATTTCATGCAAACTTCGTGCATCCGAGTCAACATACTCTGCAACTCACTTTTGCTCTCTGCCAACAGGACAGTGTCATCAGCATACAGCAATCTGCACACACGGATATCACCAAGACATAAACCACTATTATCTATTTTGGCCTCACGCATGCATGCGTCCATAAATATATTAAACAGCCATGGTGACATTACACAACCTTGTCTAACTCCTGCACCAATGGAAAACCATTTTGATAAAACACCATTCACTCGTACACAAGCTCTACTACCAGCATACATGGCTTTTACACTATTAAGTAGATTCCCAGTAACACCATATTCATTCAATACCTTCCACAAAAGTGTCCTATTGACTTGGTCATAAGCTTTCTCTAAATCTATCAAGGCAGTAAAAACTTTCTTCCCAACAGCCAGATACTTTTCAATCATCATGCGTAATGCAAAAATCTGGTTAGTGCAGCCTTTACCAGGCATAAAACCACACTGAACATCCCACACTTTCAATGATGTAAGACCCCGTAGTTTTTCAATAACAACCTTACCAAACACTTTCCCTGGCACACTCAGTAGGCTAATACCACGATAGTTCTTGCATTCAGTCTAATCACCTTTTCCCTTATACAAGGGAACAATGATAGCATCCTTCCAATCCTGAGGGACCATTCCTAACTCCCAGCACAACTGGCAAATTTCAGTTAACCAGTCAATTATATAGTCACTACCATACTTCAACATCTCTGCAGTTATGCCATCAAACTCCTGGAGCCTTACCATTCTGAAGGGATTTTAGAGCTTTACACACTTCTTCTCTTGAGATCCCTCCTGTGCTTTCATCCCTCATTGTGACATCATCTGCATCTGTCTCAGAATAATTTTTGCTCTCCTGATCTAATAACTCACAGAAGTATTCACCCCATCTCTCACTTAACTCATTGGGTTCCCATATCATTTCCCCAATTTCATTCTTCACACAACTTAAAACTTTGTTTCCCCTATTTTTCCTGAGTCTCATGTACTTCCAGAAGGACTTTCTATCTTTCCAAAAAGCCAGTTCATGCCTTTCCACTTTCTCCTTCCTATCTTTTGCCTTACTGTGGCGAACCAGCTTCACGCTTCTTACAGCGATATTCATCCACAGAGACTCTACCTTGCAACATCCCCAAATAGGCTTCCTTCTTTTTCTTTACTGCCTCATCAATCTCACTATTCCACCAAGCATCACCTCTATTGTTACCCACTATTGTGGTGCCACAGACCTCTTTAGCAGCAGTAACAACACAGTTCTTAAAACATTCCCACTTCTTTTCTACATCCCTCTCACAAGATTTCAGATCCTTCAGTCATTCTCTGAGTAAGTCAGAATACCGCTGATGATCTTCAAGGAGCCTATCAACCTTTATTCTTTCTATCCTGGGTCTCTTCCTATGCCTTTTCCTCCAACCAACATTAAGTTTCACTCGTGACACTACCAAGTAATGATCAGAACCAACATCCGCACCTCTCATCACCCGAGTGTCAACAACCAAGTGTTTCAAACGCTGATCGTAAACAACAAAATCTATCACACTCTTTTGACCAATAGTATGATTTTCCCAAGTATATGTGTGTATATACTTGTGGTTGAAAAATGTATTAGATACACACAAACCATTCTCAATGCAGAGTTCAGTTAATCTTTCACCATTATCATTCACACAAGGATCATTAAACTTACCCAGAACATTATCAGAAATTGCATTCTGCACACCTACTCTAGCATTGAAATCCCCTGCTATTATAACTTTTTCTTTAGCACCAAACTGGCTCAAAACAGCTTTTAGCTCATTCCAGAAATCTTCTTTCTTATCAGAAGGTTCCGAGTCACAAGGAGCATACACTACAACAATTACAATTCTCTGAAGTTTCACTTTCAAACGAATCCAGAGAATTCTCTCACTTATGCAACTATAGTGAATCAAGTTGTTCTTCATCTTTTCACTTAAAATCACACCTACACCAGCCTGTCCTCTCATATTATCCAATACCCCAAACCACACACTCACCGTGCCATTCACTACTTCTACCCCCAATTTCCTCCTTTTTGGTTTCACTTACACACAGCACATCCAGTCTATACTTATTCATCTCCTCAATCACCTTACTCATCTTGCCATTTATACCTCTAGTATTCCATACACCAATCTTACATTCACTCAGCTGAGATCTCTTTCTCGTACGCCGTTTAGAAAGTCCAGGTCGATTCTGTGGTGAACCGTCCTTCTCAAGTGTGGTAGGTCCACCATATCCCACACTTGAGTCATTCTTGATATTTCTTTTTGTCTTTTTAATCAGGTAAGTACATCAGTGTGGGGGATTAGCCCACAGCTGAGGGTTCCAGTTGGTCATTCAAACTAAGGATTCTGGAACAAAACCTAGTAAGTTGGGGTCTTTTCGCCAATGTCACACAGAACTAGCTTGCACATCTCCAAGATTCACAGAGGCCTAGTTGCTGTTGTGTGTGCCATTGTTACCACGGAGCGCTCCGAGGAGGCAAACCCATCGCTCACTACGACCGTCCGCCTGAACATTTAACAAACTCAGAAAACCAAAAAATTACAAACAAAGAGCGAAATGGCCACCATTTTAAATGATTATTTTATATCTATCACACAAGATTTGAATATGTCTAGCACCCACTTTACTCAATATTTATCCAGTACATACAGATCTAATACATTTTATATGCAAGAGATTACAAGAACTGCACTCTTACATATATTTAAACAAATTAACATAAACTCAGGACCAGGTTATGATGATTTTCACCCCAGGGTTATTAAGTATGTTGCAGACGTCATTGTTCAGCCATTACTAACAATTTACAACCCTATGCTTCTTTCAGGAATTTTTCCAGATGCCTTTTTTAAAGTAACCAAAATCACTCCTAAATTCAAAAATGGTTCAAAAAATGAAGCAAATAATTATTGTCCTATAGCAAATCTTTCAATTTTTGCCAAGTTCCTTGAAATATTAATTTATCTCAACTAGTTTCCTATCTTCAAAAATATAGGATTCTCAGACAGTATCAATTTGGATTTTTGGAAGATAAATCTACAGAATTAGCATTGTTATACCTTCAAAATACTATACAAAATAATTTTACTCAAAAATATACAACAATAGCTTTATTTCTGGACTTGTCAAAGGCATTTGATTCTTTAAATCACAATACTCTTCTTTCTAAATTACAAAATATCGGAATCAGGGGTAATACTTATTCACTTTTCAAAAATTACTTGACTAACAGACAACAATATACACAAATTGAGAATTATCATTCCTCAATCAAATTATGAGATCTGGAGTACCTCAGGGTTCTGTTCTCAATTCTTTATTGTTTAATATATATATTAATGATTTATTTTCGCTGTCAACTCATATGGATCTTTTTCTGTATGCTGATGATACAGCTGTTCTTATAAAAGGAAAAACAACTTAGGTGAAATACTAACACAATATAATAAACAGTTGCAAACTATATCTGACTGGTTCAATGCTAATGAATTAATAATTAATTTTAATAAAACTAAAGCAATGATTTTTTTCTAATACATTATCTCCTTTAACACCAAATGCACAAATATCCCTTAATAATAAAATAATTGATATAGTACCTACATTCAACCACCCGGGAACTACAATAAATTTTGACCTCAAATGGAATAAACATATTGATTTTCTTTTAATTAAAGTATCTAGAAACATTGGTATAGTGAATAATATCCTGACTGATCTAACAACTAAAACATTGATCTCATTGTATTACACATTATTTCAAACTCATGAATTACTGCATACTATCATTGGGACAAACAACACAATACAATATTAATAAATTTATTAGACTAATTGATCTCAAATCATATCCTAATAAATATAATGTACTTACTATTACTCGACTATACTATTTTAATCTTGGTAAAATTATGTTCAAATGTATTAAATATAATTTATATTCAGATCTCATATTCCTCAATACACATGCACATTCGTATGAAACAAGGAATAAATTACACTGGTGTGCAAAAATTAAGGACGAAGAAGAGAAATTAGCATAACAGCGGAACGAGCAGGCAAAACGGACCGAAAGACCACTCTGGAGATAGACTAGGGTCCGGTACAGTAGGGCATGTGCATATATGCAGCATGACGGGGTGGGCGTGAGGCGGGGGTGGTGGTGGTGGGGGGGGGGTCTGAAGTGTATAAAGCACACGGGTGGTGTACACTCAGTTGCATGGTGTACATCGGTTTGAACGACGTCGAGTTGCTGCCGCCGTGTGATATGGCCAACAGGCAATCCAGTAGATGACATCTGGATGACTTGACCCGAGGTCGCGTCATTGGGAAGTTGGAAGAAGGTCAAAGTGTGACTAGTGTGGCCGAGGAGTTCGGAATCGCTCACAGCATTGTTTCACGAGCTTGGAGAGCATTTCAAACAACAGGAACAGCTGTCCAAGAGTTTAGCAGTGGTCGTCCACGAGCAACCAAGGCGGCGGACGACCGGTATATTGTCCTACAGGTGAGAAATCGCAAGGCACATGCCACAGGCAACTGGACGTCCGTTATTGCGTTTTACCATGGCCAGGAGGCTGCACAAAGGTGGACTATTTGCTCGACGACCAGTCCGGTGTGTGCCATTAACGCCTGCTCATCGGAGACGGCGGTTTCTGTGATGCCAGGAACACAAGAACTTGACACATCAGCAATGGGGTCGAGTTGTCTTTACGGATGAGAGCTGATTTAGTCTGACGAGCGATTCTCGACGTATACAACATCTGGAGAGAGCAGGGGACACGCAATCACACTTCCAACATCATCGAAAGGGACCAGTTTGGAGGTGGCGGAGTTCTCGTTTGGTGCGGTGTCATGCTTGGTAGCCATACTGACCTCCACATCTTCCAAGGAGGTTCAGTCACTGGTGTCCGCTATTGTACCGAGGTTCTCCTGCCTCACGTGCATCTGTGTAGAGGTGCTGTGGGTCCTGAGTTCTTCTTCATGGACGACAACGCCACACCTCATCGTACAGTGGCTGTCGCAGAGCTGTTGGAGAGTGAAGATATTCAACGCATGGATTGGCCCGCAAGGTCCCCGGACCTAAATCCAATCGAACACGTGTGGGACCTTCTCGGGAGACGTTTGGCAGCACGTCACCAGTCGCCAGCAACGATTCCGCAGCTGCGGTTGGCGCTACAAGAGGAATGGACCGCGATGCCTCAACAGCTCCTTGACAACCTCTTCCTCAGCATGGACAGATGTTGTAAATCTTGCAATGCAGTCAGGGGTGATCATATCCCCTACTAAAGACTGGATTTTTCTTGGCAGCCGCCTGTCACATGGATGTTTCTGTCTTCTGTAAAGTTGTGCTCGAAGCTACCTTTTCAATAAAGTGCCTTTGTATCCTTTGGATTCCTTGTTTGGACGGTTTTGCTCACTCGTCCCATATTCTTACATCTTGGGGATCTTCTGGTATGATTTGAGTCGATGTGGAGCACTTCTGCACGACGTTACATTAAAAAACCTGTCTTGTCCTTAATTTTTGCACGCTAGTGTACAATTACAACCTATTTTTTCAAAAACAGAATCAATTAAACTTACTCTAAATTACAGAGGCCCTCAATACTGGAATTTTTATCTAGCAACCTGACTTAAACAATTTTAATTAATTTAAAAAATAATTCAAACTCTATCTTCTTCAATAATTAAAAAAAAAAGGGGAAACATTGGCAAAACGTCTTCTGATTGTCTGACTTGATGTGTCTATCTGTTGTTTCTTCTACGGGGAGTATAGGGCTATGTCAGGCCATTTTGGCCTTTTTCCTTGTCTTTCCTGTTGTTACAGTCTGTTCATCATTATGATTTTTTTCCCCATGCTTTTTTTCTTTTCTTCTAAGAGCATGTAACAACAAAAATAAATAAATAAAAATAATGAAGATGTAAAATGGCCCACATGTTCTTTTTTTTTTTTTTTTTTTTTTACAAATAAAATAGCAGGCAACTGTTTTTCTTTTCTTCCTTAGGTTGTGCGTGAAGGCAAAGACAACAAAAAAAAAAAAACATAGTTAGAAGGGTAGGCCAACTATAACTGCTTCCTTTTGTTACTAAGTGATTCGCCGCAACTCAATTGCTTATCATCACTAGATCGCGCACGGCTCTGTTGAGGCGAGGTGTTCAAAGACTGAACTGCAAAAAGAAGACAGGGAAGCTCCCATCTGTCAATCAATCACTGACCTTCCCCGGCATTCCAGTGCCAGAGCGGGTGAGCTCTTTGCTGAAGGCGTCGTATGACAATCGGACTGGGAAAATTTTACACATTTAAAATAACAACTGTCCCACATGATTAAAAACATCTCCACTATGTACAATTGAGTCATTGGCAGTAAGTTTAATACAGTCAGGTCCCAAAGTACAAATAAAAGAGGATAGGTTAAAAAGGCTAAAAGATGATAAGTTAAAAAGGCAAGATCTTTCGAGCTCCCACTGGAGCTCATTCTCAACCCATAATGCCGTGTGCACCCTCAGAGACACTCACTTATATACAAAAGTTTATGTCACGTTGTCCTGACAACATAATGCTGTGAAGTTATATAACAGGCTACACCACTCTCAGGGAACAACAAGCATTTTAAATTTTGAGATGTTAAACAAGGTAATTTGTAAAGATATAATTGCACACATTATACATTGCAGTGACGGTAATAATTAATATGTAATTATCAATGTAGGTCTAATTTTAAGTCCATCAGGTGTCATCAAAAGTGTTAGATCGATATATATGTTCATGAATAGGCGCTGGCATAGTACGTTAATGAATTGTCTCTATGATGAAGGTATTATTGTTGGTAAATCCTCATTACAACAATGGGTACCATATAGAAGAATGTACATTGCCTCTGTGAACCACGTAATGAATAAGAGTGATACGTTAAACCTCCAATAAAAAACAAACAAACTTTTGGGTCATTTTTAACCTGATATGCAGTATTTGTGGAATAAAAAGAATATTTAAAACAATACTGGGCAGAAGAAACATCGCTAGAAAAAAAAAAAAAAAAAAAAGATTACAGGAGAAATCTTTGAAAAAAAAAAAGATTACAGTAAGTTTAATACAGTCAGGTCCCAAAGTACAAATAAAAGAGGATAGGTTAAAAAGGCTAAAAGATGATAAGTTAAAAAGGCAAGATCTTTCGAGCTCCCACTGGAGCTCATTCTCAACCCATAATGCCGTGTGCACCCTCAGAGACACGCACTTATATACAAAAGTTTATGTCACGTTGTCCTGACAACATAATGCTGTGAAGTTATATAACAGGCTACACCACTCTCAGGGAACAACAAGCATTTTAAATTTTGAGATGTTAAACAAGGTAATTTGTAAAGATATAATTGCACACATTTATACATTGCAGTGACAGTAATAATTAATATGTAATTATCAATGTAGGTCTAATTTTAAGTCCATCAGGTGTCATCAAAAGTGTTAGATCGATATATATGTTCATGAATAGGCGCTGGCATAGTACGTTAATGAATTGTCTCTATGATGAAGGTATTATTGTTGGTAAATCCTCATTACAACAATGGGTACCATATAGAAGAATGTACATTGCCTCCGTGAACCACGTAATGAATAAGAGTGATACGTTAAACCTCCAATAAAAAACAAACAAACTTTTGGGTCATTTTTAACCTGATATGCAGTATTTGTGGAATAAAAGAATATTTAAAACAATACTGGGCAGAAGAAACATCGCTAGAAAAAAAAAAAAAAAAAAAGATTACAGGAGAAATCTTTGCTTCGAACGACTTCCGTTTTGGAAAACCCTTTTCGTCATTTTTAAGCTGCAACACAGTATTTTTTGAATAAAAAGATATTTAAGAACAATGCTGGGTGGAAGGTACACCACGAGATAAAAAACAAAAAGATTACCGAAAGAAATCTTTGCTACGTCTAACTTCCGTCTTCAAAAGTTTCAGAGGATGGAATTCCGTCCTCAAGCGAATCCCCCCTCCCCCACCATTACCTCCAAAATATTTGTTCACTTGTGTATGGATCTCGAGAATACCCCAAATGTTAAGACTACCATGAAATCTCTGCGTTGTAGTTTTCAGAAATCGTTGCCCACAGTTTTATGCTGAAATACAAACATTTCTGCAATAAAATGATATTTAACAATACTGGACACAGACAACATCGTGAGAACAAAAAAAAAAAAAAAAAAATTACGGGGAAAATCCACTCCGTTTTCTTAAGTTTTGAAAGACGAAATACTGTCCCCAGACGGAAAATGACTGCTCCGTACCCTCCAAGATTTCTTTTCAATTTTGCATCGATCTCGAGTTCAGCCCAAATGATGACAAAAAATTGGATTTCTGTGGACGGATCACATGTATGACACTTTCAATTTGCTTAATTTTTCTTTCTGCTGCTCTGTCACTTCTTCATTACTTTATTATCACTTTTTTTTCTCTCTTAGATTTCTGCCCCCAGTGAAAAAAAAAAACAACTTTTCCTTAAGGGAGTTGTTTACTCTGGCTGGCTCAGAGATACTTGATGAGAACCCTTGGAATTGGGCCAAGAGCTGTTTGACCTCTAAACCTCGAGCAGCCGGTGACACCGTTTTTTTTTCTTTTTTAAACTTTAGACAGATTTTGGGAATTGCTTAGGAATAAGGATGTTAATTCTTAGTGTCAAATTTTCGGGTAGTAATCCTGCCCTTCATCAGGATGAACACTACAGTATGTGTTGCCAACATTGGGTAAAACTCCAACCTTTAAAATCATTTAATGTAGTTCCTTTTCTTCTCTCAATCTCAAGAACTTCCAACAGTTTTCTCTTGAAGAAATGTTATTGGTAGGTAAGTATTTCTACTGAGTCCCATAGGATTTTATGTCCGGTAGATTGAACATGTCTGTCAAGGCCAGTTTTATTTGTCATGTTTTTTATGGCTGCTTTATGTTCTTTCAGCTTGGTCTTAAGCTGTCTGCCTGTTTCTCCTACATAGCTAAGACCACATTAACACTTGATATTGTAGACTACTCCTTTTAACGAGATGTTAGTTTCTTGCTGCTTTAATTTAGGAAGGTAGTTATTGATCTTATTTCCTAAACCTGGAGCTAGTTTGATTTGAAATTTTTTGCTAATCCTTTGAAGTTTTTCGAAAAGGCCCTTATGGTAGGTGATTTTTCTAGTTAACCGACATCCTGGGTTAGGGCTCCGATCTTTTTTATTATTAGTTAAAAATTTTTCCATTATTGGAGAAGTGTAATTATTATCCTGGTGAATGAGTTTAAGTTCGCTTTTTGCGCTCGCTTGTCTAATTCTGAGGAGTTGAGAACATTGATCTTTTCTACAAATTGCGAGGCTACGTTCCATTTCATGTATTCTGGATGGTTTGACTGGAAGTCCAGCATTTTGTTAGTGTTAGTGGGCTTTCTGAAGACTTGTAAGAATTCTCCCTCTTCGAAGAATTAACGACACATCCAGGTAATTTAGCTGATTGTTCCGCTGAAGTTCCATAGTGAAATTTAACTTTTCATCAAGGGAGTTGAACCAATCCAGGATGGAAGATGGGAGAGAGGGATTAGTGCTGTCTAAAATGAAAATAATATCGTCCATATATCTGGTATATACACTGAAGAGCAATTGAATTAGAGACAGCTGGCTTTATGCAAATGTGGCGCTGTAGGCGGTCCTGTAAATGGAAACGACATGACGTATGCAGCGATCCGACAATATAAGGAGTGATGCGAAGGGAATCAGTAAGAGTCGGACGCAGTATGGGTAAGACAAAGGATCTAAGCGCATTTGATCGTGAGCAAATTGTTGGGGCCCGACGAATGGGTCACTCCATCTCGGAAGTCGTGCAGGCACTGGGATTTTCATGAGCCACTGTGTCACGGGTGCACCGTGAGTACATCGAATCAGGTAAAACCATCCCTGCAAGGGCCAACTGCCGTGGACAACAGCGTGTGGATGAGCGGGGTCATCGTCGGCTATCTCGCATTGTAACAGCGGATAGACGGGCCACAGCGCAAGAAATCACTCGGAAATTTAACGCTGGTGCAGAAAAACGTGTAAGCAGCCACACCATCCAGAACCATCTCCTCACTATGGGGTACAGTAGAAATCGTCCCACGAGGGTACCACTGCTGACCGCACATCACAGGGTGCAAAAATTAGCATGGGCGCGGGAACATCGCCACTGGACCCTAGACCTGTGGAAAAATGTTGCCTGGACTGATGAGTCGAGATTCACCATGCAGATGGCAGGATACGAGTACGGCGCAAACCACACGAAGCGACGGATGCTTCTTGCTAGCAGGGTACTCTTCAAGCTGGTGGGGGTGGCATTCTCGTCTGGGGACTGCTTACATGGACTGAAATGGGACCCCTGGTACGCGTAACATAGTCTCTCACAGGTCAACGTTACTGGGATATCCTGGACGACCATTTGCTCCCGTTTGTGCATCTTCAACATACCCCTGGGGACCTCATCCTGGAACAAGACATTTCACCACGTCATCGCTCCCGAATTGTATCCGAATGGTTGGATAAACACTCCACCAACGTGACCTCGCTTCCTTGGCCAGCTAGGTCATCTGACCTCAATCCCATCGAGCACATCTGGGATGCCATCGAGAGAGATGTTAGAGGATCTGACCCCCTCCATCAAATCTTTGTGAACTGTGGGAGCTTGTTCAGGGGTCGTGGATCCATATGGCTTCCCAACGCTTCCGGTGTCTTGTCGAGTCCATGCTGAGACGAATCGCCGCCGTCATCAGGGCGAAAGGTGGTGCTACACGTTACTAGACAGGTATCTCTAATTCAATTGCTCTTCAGTGTAGACAGAAGATAGGAGTTAGAACCTCTTTTTCCAGTTTGCCAGCATAGTAGTTTGCTGGGGGGGGGGGGGGGGGCAACTGGAGAGCCCGTAGCCAAACCTAATGTCTGTTTGTAGAATCGATACTCAAACTGAAAAAAGTTGTTTTTTAATACAAAAATCAGGATTTCATAGAGGCCAGTCAGTACTACTTTGCTGAGGCTGTGAAAGACTATCCTATCAGCCAGATCAATGTTCTCAACTCCTCAGAATTTGACAAGCAAGCACAAAAAAACGAATTTAAGCTAATTCTCCAGGATAATAATTACCCTTCTCCGATAGTGGAAATTCTTTTAACTAATAATAAAAAAAGATTGGAGCCCTAACCCAGGATGTCGGTTAACTAGAAAAATCAACCTACCATAAGGGCCTTTTCGAAAAACTTCAAAGGATTAGCAAAAAATTTCAAATCGAACTAGCTCCAGGTTTAGGAAATAAGATCAATAACTACCTTCGTAAATTAAAGCAGCAAGAAAATAACATCTTGTTAAAAGAAGGAGTAGTCTACAATATCAAGTGTGAATGTGGTCTTAGCTATGTAGGAGAAACAGGCAGACAGCTTAACACCACGCTGTCTGCCTGTTTCTCCTACATAGCTAAGACCACATTCGAACATAAAGCAGCCATAAAAAACATGACAAATAAAACTGTCCTTGACAGACATGTTGAATCTACTGGATATAAAATCCGATGGGACTCAGTAGAAATTCTGATCCACCAAAAGCATTTCTTCAAGAGAAAACTGTTGGAAGGTCTGGAGATTGAGATAAGAGGAACTACATTAAATGATTTTAAAGGTTGGAGTTTTACCCAATGTTGGCAACACTTACTGTCATGTTTGTCCTGATGAAGGGTAGGGGTAACTACGCGAAAATTTGACGCTAAGAATTAACATCTTTATTCCTAAGTAATTCCCACAATCTGTCTAATGTAACTATCATATGATCATCTAGGAAAGCCATGACTTCATTTATTACTTTTGTAAAAGGTACATTACATGTGAAAAGCAAGAAATCCCAGAAATTTACCTACCTTCTCCCACTGCACATGATAATTGGCATCCATTGCAACACCCACCCAATCACCTCCTCCTGATTGTTGAAGTGCCGCCCACGAAGGAAGTGGGCGATGGACCGGAACAAATAATTATTCGACAGGGCACGGTCTGGACTATATGCTGGATGTGGCTTCAGTTAGATACTCTCAAATTCCTGGAGTTTTGCCCGGGTTGTTCTCATGGTATGAGGCCGAGCATTGTTTTGCTGTAGGAGAGCGCGCTTTCTGTCCACCAGTGCAGGGTACTTCTCTACCATAACGGCATACATCCGCTCCAGCTGTTCAGAGTAGAGGTTGGTGTTAATGGCCTGACCATCTGGAACTAATTCGTAATGGATTATCCCCTTGAAATTCCACCAGACGCAGAGCATCACTTTGTGCTTGAAGCGTCCACGTTTGGCAACAGGTTCAGGAAGCTGGCACGGGCTCCACCGCTGCCGTTATGTGTTAGGATTATGGAAATAGACCCACTTTTCATTACACATAACAATTATCTTGACGAAATGTACATTGCATGGGTTTTCTAGCAGTTTTGTGCACACTTCCACTTGGCAGTTTGCTCCAGCTGGTGTCAGTTCGCGAGGGATAATATGGCAACTCCTGTAGATCTTACCGAGGTCCTGAATGTGATGAACCATGGTGGTCTGCGATATGCCCAGCTCGCCTGAACAGCCTGGTGCATGGCCTCCGAATCTACGGTTTGCGGCCTACCTGACCTTGGCTGATCGTCGAGGTTTCTGTCACCTGAGCGAAATTTCTTGAACCATCTGGTTGCGGTGCTGTGGTCCACGGAACCTCCCCCTTTCGCATGACAAATGTTTCGTGTTGCTTGAGCAGCGTTATGGCCGAGTTCATACTCGTAAAGCAAAAGTTCCCTAATTACCCGGTTGTGGCTGTTCATCTTTTTGGCGGCCCAACCACAGACAGAACGACGACGTGCAATAACGTTATTTTTAATACACCACAATATGAATACTCAAGAAACGCATAAGCGTATTAAATCCATTTATTTCTTATTGTGTAATAATCACAGAGATTCGCCAAGGTTTCACACTCCACTGGGAAACTTTTTCAAGGCAATGGTAGACAC
Source organism: Macrothele yani (assembly GCA_039090855.1). Lineage (NCBI taxonomy): Eukaryota > Metazoa > Arthropoda > Arachnida > Araneae > Macrothelidae > Macrothele > Macrothele yani. The sequence goes on from CM077031.1 coordinate 98,979,364, forward strand.
TTTTATGTCTATCATTGCCTTGAAAAAGCCTCCCAGTGGAGTGGTAGACACAAATGTCTACCATTGCCTTAAAAATAGATTGTTTTGCCTTGAAAACATTTTATTTTCAAGGCAATGGTAGACATTTTTATGTCTACCATTGCCTTGAAAAAGCTTCCCAAAGGAGTGGTAGGCATAAATGTCTACCATTGCCTTACCTTTGCCTTGAAAACATTTTATTTTCAAGGCAATGGTAGACATTTTGTCCACTATTGCCTTGAAAAGCCTCCCAGTGGAGTGGTAGACATAGATGTCTACCATTGCCTTAAAAATGTTTTGCCTTGAAAACATTTTTATTTTCAAGGCAATGGTAGACATTTTGATGTCTACCATTGCCTTGAAAAAGCCTGCCAGTGGAGTTGTAGACATTCTTAAAAATGTTTTGCCTTGAAAACATTTTATTTTCAAGGCAGTGGTAGACATTTTTATGTCTACCATTGCCTTGAAAAAGCCTCCCAGTGGAGTGGTAGACATAAATGTCTACCATTGCCTTAAACATGTTTTGCCTTGAAAACATTTTATTTTCAAGGCAATCGTAGACATTTTTATGTCTACCATTGCCTTGAAAAAGCTTTCCAGTGAGTGTGAAAGTGTGGCGAATCTGTGTGATTATTACACCGTTAGAAATAAACGGATTTAATACGCTATATGCGTTTCTTGAGACGATATGCAATGCTGTTCACAGCAATGACTACCACTTTATATCCCTTTCGATTGACTGCAGTGCACAATTGGAACTAGTTTAAACATGTAACATACCCACTGCAACACATGCGTTTATGCAAATATTGCAAATCTTTTGACCCGCACTCTGTATATGGAACAGCCTTCACTCCCCTCTAGCGTTGAGGAGCCACGGTTGGAGTACAACTTGCCAGAGGTTTATGCTTTTTCCTTTCTCGGACTACTCTTTGAAGGTACTAACCACGTCTGACCATAAGCCTTGATGTCTTGGAAATGCTCTGACTCATTCGTCTAGCCATTACAATTGGTCCTTTGTCAAACTTATTCTGCCTTTCCCATCTGAAGAACAAGAATAACAACAATTAACAGAGCTCAGTATTAGGTATTGTTTACACCGTTACACACTCCATCATTTACCTGCAGTTGCTCTGATTTTCAGAAAGTCACGCTTGTCATAATGTTTTAGCTTTTCGGTATCATCATCATCATCATCATTGTCAACCATTATCAATCCACTGCTGGACGAAGGTCTCCCCAAGTTTCCTCCACAACGGTCTGTCTTGTGCCAGTCTCCTCCATGTCACTCCCGCATATTTACGAATTTCATCCACCCATCTCCCATGTGGTCTTTTTCTGGGTCTTTTCCTGTCCCTTGGAATCCAATCTAAAATCTCGGCTGTCCATCTATGGTCTGTCCTTCTGGCAGTATGTCCAGCCCATTGCCATTTCAGGGATTTAACTCTGATCATGATGTCTTCCACTCTCGTCATTTTTCGGATCCACGAGTTCCTCTTCTTATCTCTCCTGGTTATACCAAGCATGCACCTCTCCATGCTTCTTTGAGTTGTCTGCAGCCTTTGTATGTCTCTTTTAGTTAAGGTCCACGTCTCTGCACCATACGTAAGCACTGGAAGGATGCATTGATCAAACACTTTTCTTTTAAGACATAATGGCATATTGCTCTTGAAAATTATGCTGTTTCTTCCAAAAGCTCTCCAGGCAAGTTTTGTACGCCGATTAATTTCTTCATCAATGTGACCCTCACTTGATATCTGCTGTCCAAGATAAACGTACGTATCTGTTATCTCCAGTTTTTCTCCATCAATCGATAAATCTTCATTTCTTGTAAAAGCATTGAACATCACTTTTGTCTTCTGAAAGTTCATTTTTAATCCCACTTCTTTACTCTTGTCAGCAAGTTCCTGGATCATACTCTGCAGCTCTGATGGGGTAGTTGCAAAAATGACTACGTCATCAGCAAAACGAAGGTGGGTTAGATAATCTCCATTAATCTTTATCCCTTTGTTTTCCCAGTTCAGTGATTGAAAGACATTTTCCAATGTGGCATTAAAAAGCTTCGGAGATATGGTGTCACCTTGTCTCACTCCCTTTCCAATTTTTATGTGTGTTGTATTTTCAAACAGCCGAATCTTTGCACTTGCATTTTCATAGATGTTATTAATAATATTAATGTATGCATCTTCAATACCGCAGGATTTCAGAGCCGTGGTAACTGCTGATGGTTTCACCGAATCAAAGGCTTTTTCATAATCGATAAAAGCCATGCACAATGGAAGTTCATATTCCCTCGCTCTTTCAATTAGTTCTCTCAGTACGTGGATATGATCTATTGTGCTGTAGCCACTCCTGAATCCAGCTTGTTCTCTCGGTTGAGCCATGTCCAGTGTTACCTTCAAGCGGTGTGAAAGAACTTTAGTGAAGATTTTATAAACCACTGATAGGAGGCTGATAGGTCTGTAGTTCCTGAGATCCTCAATGTCACCTTTTTTATGTAGCAGGATCATTGTAGCATTGTTCCAATCCTCAGGAATCTTCCCTTCATTAAGGCATCGAGTAAAAATTTGGGCGAGTACTGTTTCAATTTCTCCACTTGCTTCTTGTATGATGTCTATAGTAATTCCATCTTCTCCTGGAGCTTTCCCCCGCTTCATGTTCTTGATTGCATGAGCAACTTCTGCTGGGAGGACTGGAAGAACTCTGGTACCTTTCATGATGTCTGGAGTGCATATATCATCCCTTTCATATAGTTTGGAGTAGAAATCTTTCACTCTTGTCAAAATTTCGCCTCTATTTCTTGTTATAGAACCATCTTCTTTTCTCAGAGCCATAATCTGTTTTCTTCCCTTACTGAGATGTCCCTTTGCTATCTTTAGGCTTTGGTTGTTTTCAATTGCTTTCCTCACTAGCTCACAGTTGAATTTCCTTACGTCTTCAGTGATACTTTTTCGTGCTGTCTTGCATAGCTCTATATATTCCACTTTGGAAGTCACATCTTCTTTAGTTGTCCTCATCTCTCTTCTTTTTTGCATCAACATTTTGGTTTTTCCTGATAATTTGTTTACATGCAACTTGTTCTTAGACCCAGCTAATTTTGTTGCTGTTTCCATAAGAGCTTTGGTTACTTTTCTGTTAACTTCAGAAATATCCACTTCTTCCGATGTTAGGCCTTCTAAAGCAGAGAATCTGTTCTTCAGTTCCAACTTGAAAGTATTATGGTGTTTTTTAAGGTTGGTTATGTCAATACATTTTGTTTGTCTTATGAGCTTGCCACGTTCCAGTTTAGTGTTGAGGTGCATCTTACATCTCACCAATCTATGGTCACTACCTGTGTTGAACTTGTTTAGCACACTGCAGTCTTCGATGACGAATTTTTTGTTACACATAATAAAATCAATTTCACTTGTCGTCCCAATTGGATGTCTCCATGTCCATTTCCTGTGTGGCTTTTTCTTGAAAAAGGAATTCAAGATGAAAAATCCTTCTGCCTCTGCAAACTCAACGAGAGTATTTCCACGCTGGTTTCTGTTGCCGTGACCGAATTTACCTACTGAAGTTTCATTCTGTTGCCGGTGCCCTATTTTTGCATTGAAATCTTCCATAATTATCTTCAAGTGCTGCTTACCTTTATTATTTAGATGACGAATTTCCTCATAAAATTCTTCAATTTCTTCTTCAGGATGACTTGTGGTGGGTGCATAAGTTTGAATAATCTGAGCCTGGTATCTTCTCGATAGTTGGATAACGAGTCGTGCAGCTCTGTCAGAGGAACTTTCAACTTCTACCACTTTATCCTTCAGTTTCTTGTTTATTATAAATCCAACACCACTAGTTCTTCCAGTATCTGTCCCACGATAATAGAAGAGATGTCCACTTTTCAGTTCAATGAGATCTTCTCCTTTTCTCCTTACCTCACTCAGCCCGATATATTACACTGTAATTTAAGCAGGGTTGTATGAGATGAGTTGCTCTGCCTTCATTATGTTCCAGACAAGATGTGCAGTTGACTTAGTAGCCTCCCCCTACATAGACTTGCTGCCCTCAACATATATTCTACTCTGTGCCATGCAAAGCACATTTAAGGAGACTGGGGGCTGGATAATATTTTGGGGACCCAGTATTAGTGGCACATCTAAGCATTCACTATGGGCAGATAAATCAAAATATCCACGAGAAAACATTACTAAAATATGACGAGGAAGATATAAAAATATCCACGAGGGATTGAAGTGTGTATCCCATGATTCATGGGCAAAACAGTGGTAGCAAGAAAATGTAAAAATGCATAGTTGAAAAATGGATTCCAGCCCTTCCTTCCAAGTTGGGTTCAGCTTGTTTAAATTATATCGAAGTAGTTGTAAAATAATATGATCTCCAAATCTCATGATTCAAATGAATTCTTAATGTATGAAAATCCCCACCCCCTTCAATTACAGATGTGTACAAAAAAGTTCTGTAAAGCTTTCGAAAGATTTGAGGACGGACTGGGGGTGACTATATTTTCTGCAGACTCCTCTTAAAAAGCGGAAATGGATTTTTTTTTTCACAAGGCAGTTTCTTATAGTTTTTGCTGTGCTATCTGCAAAAAAAAAAAAAAAAAAACCCTCTAGAATGTCAATTTTTCAAGCATTGTGCATAATTCTGGGGGCCCTTGAAAATGCGGGACCCAGGGCTGTAGCCCCCCTAACCATCCTCTTAAATGGGCTCTGGTGCCATGGGTAGTAATAGCACGCTACATGTATGTTCCCAAAACTGAGCATGTGAGTCTGCTTCCAATCTACAGATCTATTTACACAGAAACTGAAGATACTCCAAACTGACATGAAAAGGGCACAATGACAATCAAAATACTAGCAAAATAAAATTTTTATTTTAGATGTACATTTACAAACAAAATATTTTACAGTTGAAAAAGTGGCAGACTATAAAAATACTTTTTTTGAACCTTGTCAAAACCGATGGAGTACAAGTCAGTGCGACATGACTGAACTCCGGAAATTACACCGATGAGTCATTCCATTATGACCACCCCCAGCCTAGAGAAATAAGCGTGCCTGGAGACCGAACGGTGGCGCAGGTGAAGTTCACAGAGCAGTATATATACAACCCGAGGACCGGGTTTCAGTTAGTAGAGCGTTCGGAGTCAGAATGGGAAAAGCTGCCGATTTATTTGGAGTTTGAAAAAAGGACAAATTGTGATGGCACAGCGCGTCGGAACTACGATCTCGGAAATGGCACGGCTTGTAGGTTGTTCGTGTGCTGCTGTAGTGAGTACGTATCAAAAGTGGTGCACCGACGGCCAAACGACGAACTGTCGTCCAGCCGTGTGTCGTCCGCTGATCATTGATGCCAGAGGAGAGCAGAGACTGTCACACACTGTTCACAGCGATCGCACGGCCACAGTGCGGCAAATCACCTGCAACTTCAACACTTGTGGTCGGGGCAATGTTTCACAGCATACAGTTCGTCGCAGCCTTCTGTGCATGGGCCTGCGTAGCCGAGGACCCGGCTGGGTCCCCGTGCTCACTTCAAGTTATCGCCAACAACGTATAAAATGGGCCGAAGATTGAGATTGGTCCGTGGATGATCGGAAGAAAGTGGCCTGGTTTGACGAATCAAGATTCCAGGTGCATCGTGTAGATGGCCGAGCGCAGATACGCCGATTACCAGTGTAGGATATGGCACCTGGATGCACCGTTGGGCGGAAACAGGCCGGGGTGGCAACGGTGTCATGTTGCGCGCGATGTTTTCTTGGGACACTTTAAACCCCATTATCCCGATAACACAATCCCTGACATCTGTCAGGTATCTGAACGTCGTTGCAGACCATGTTCACCCATTCATGGAAACTGTGTTCCCTGCTGGTGACGGTCATTACCAACAGGATAATGCGCAGTGCGACACTGCCAGAATCGTCAAGGGGTGGTTTGAGGAACATACTGGCGAGTTTCTGTTAATTCCCCGGCCTCGAAATCCACTTGACACGAACCGAATCGGACATTTGTGGTTCGACTTGGAAAAGCGGGTTCGAGCCAAACACCCCCCCCCACCCCGAATGTATGGGAACTGGAGGACCTGCTGTCGACATTATGGTACCAGATACTCCAGGATACATACTGCCACCTTATTGAATCAATGTCTAGCTGATTGGCTGCTGTTTTGTAGGATAAAGGGGGTCCTATCAGTGGTTTATAAAATCTTCGCTAATGTTCTTTCACATCGCTTAAAGGTGACACTGGACACGGCTCAACCGAGAGAACAAGCTGGATTCAGGAGTGGCTACAGCACAATAGATCATATCCACGTACTGAGAGAACTAATTGAAAGAGCGAGGGAATATGAACTTCCATTGTGCATGGCTTTTATCGATTATGAAAAAGCCTTTGATTCGGTGAAACCATCAGCAGTTACCACGGCTCTGAAATCCTGCGGTATTGAAGATGCATACATTAATATTATTAATAACATCTATGAAAATGCAAGTGCAAAGATTCGGCTGTTTGAAAATACAACACACGTAAAAATTGGAAAGGGAGTGAGACAAGGTGACACCATATCTCCGAAGCTCTTTAATGCCACATTGGAGGGTGTCTTGAAGTCGCTGAGCTGGGAAAACAAGGGGATAAAGATTAATGGAGATTATCTAACCCACCTTCGTTTTGCTGATGACGTAGTCATTTTTGCAACTACCCCATCAGAGCTGCAGAGTATGATCCAGGAACTTTCTGGCAAGAGTAAAGAAGTTGGATTAAAAATGAACTTTCAGAAAGCAAAAGTGATGTTCAATGCTTTTACAAGAAATGAAGATTTATCGATTGATGGAGAAAAGCTGGAGATAACAGACACGTACGTTTATCTTGGACAGCAGATATCATCAAGTGAGGGTCACATTGATGAAGAAATTAATCGGCGTACAAAACTTGCCTGGAGAGCTTTTGGAAGAAACAGCATAATTTTCAAGAGCAATATGCCGTTATGTCTTAAAAGAAAAGTGTTTGATCAATGCATCCTTCCAGTGCTTACGTATGGTGCAGACACGTGGACCTTAACTAAAACAGACATACAAAGGCTGCAGACAACTCAAAGCAGCATGGAGAGGTGCATGCTTGGTGTAACCAGGAGAGATAAGAAGAGGAACACGTGGATCCGAAAAATGACAAGAGTGGAAGACATCATGAACAGAGTTAAATCCCTGAAATGGCAATGGGCTGGACATACTGCCAGAAGGACAGATCATCGATGGACAGCCGAAATTTTAGATTGGATTCCAAGGGACAGGAAAAGACCCAGAAGAAGACCACATGGGAGATGGGTGGATGAAATTCGAAAGTATGCAGGGGTGACATGGAGGAGACTGGCACAAGACAGACCGTTGTGGAGGAAACTTGGGGAGACCTTCGTCCAGCAGTGGATTGATAATGGTTGACGACGATGATGATGATCACTTATTAGGTAGTTATAATGCAATGGCTCATTGGTGTAGATGAAAAGTGTCAAATGTATACAAACTCACATTTACTTAAATATACTTTTCTTACACACACACAAAAAAAAAACAAAAAAAAAAAAAACATTATAACACACATCCTGAATATAACAAACTCTCAGACTATAATTTTCATGGCAACATGCAGATTAACAATACAGGTAGCATATTACATTGATTGACATATTGAAACACGAATGCCGAAATCAGCACTCTTCATTGATACACAGAAATCTGGTCAAAATAATAAAATTTAAGAGGGAAATTATTTCTTTGTTCATGATAAAATTACAGTATTTCACGATACAGTAAACAAATATATCTTGCAAAAAAACATCCACAGATATGGTCCTTGTTTTCAGTAGATTTTACATAGCTTGCCCCCAAACAACTGAGATTGGTTTTATAAAGAACATGCAATACTGCGTTCGACCTTGGAACGAGTCTCCAAAAAACGGCAGTCGTTGTAGTAACCATAGCAACCAGGCACACCTGCGTCGTCGGTAGTGTGCAGCGTTCTTTTGTGAACCCCTAATGAGTGATTTCGCGCTGTGATTTTTCAGAAAAAACGGATGTGAAAGAGAAACAAATATGTTCCATTAAATTTTGCTGTCGACTTAAGAAGTCTGTCGGAGAGACTTTCCATCTTAAGCAAGAGGCTTATAAAGATGAATGTATTAACAATTAACAGATGGCGTAAAAATTTATGGATGGTCGTGACTCGGCAGATTCAATTGCGCATGGAGGTAGACCTTGCAATTAGTGTTACAGAAGTAAACATCAATACAATAGGTGTCATACGGGAAGACAGACAGCTCTCAATAAGAGATACCGAAGATATGGTTCACATTTCAAAATCATCAACGGAGAGAATTTTAACCGAGCATTTGGGCATGAAACCAGTTTGTTCAACTTGGGTCCCCCGTTTCTTGAGAACAAATGGATCGTCAAGTTGAAGTTTGTCAACAATTAAAGCAGGTGGTGAACGAAGATCCAGAAGTCGTGCAACGGGTTATTACAGGCGACGGAACTTGGCTACAGTATTTTGATCCGCGCACTAAAGCAGAAAGAGCTCTGGGAAACGCCATTGTTGCCCTGACGAGAAAAGAGTTCGTCAATCAAAATCAGCGTGAAGGTCATGTTGGTTAGTTTCTTCGATTGTCAAGGTATGATATATCAACACATTGTTCCTCCAAAAACTACGATAAATACCAACTACTACACAACAGTGCTACAGAATCTGCAGAAACGTGACAACAAAACAACCACACCTGAAAACGAAGTCGGATTTTACACCAATGTAATGCAAGGCTGCACACAGCCAGTTCTGTCATTTCTTATTTGGGGAAAATGAATATTGAGCTGATGCCCTAACCTACATATAAGTCTAGACTTGTCACCATGTGACTTCTGGTTGTTCCCCATTTTATATCTTATATAATTCAATTGTGAACTAGTGAGGAAAACAATTGAAAACAACCAGAGCCTGAAGAGAGCAAAAGGACATCTCAGTAAGGGAAGAAAAAAACAGATTATGGCTCTGAGAGAAGAAGATGGTACTGTAACAAGAAATAGAAGCACAATTTTGACAAAGGTGAAAGATTTCTATTCAAAACTATATGAAAGAGATGATACATCTATTCCAGACATTACGACAGGTACCAGTGCCAAAGTCCCTCCAATCCTTCCTGCAGAAGTTACACATGCAATTAAGAACATGAAACGGGGAAGAGCTCCAGAAGAAGATGGGATTACCTGGACATTATACAAGAAGCAAGTGGAGAAATTGAAACTACACTCACCCAAGGTTTTACCAGATGTCTTAATGAAGGGAAGATTCCTGAGGATTGGAACAATGATACAATGATCCTGCTACATAAAAAATGTGATGTTGAGGATCTCAGGAACTACAGGCCCATCAGCCTCCTTTCAGTGGTTTATAAAATCTCCAATAAGGTTCTTTCACGTCGCTTGAAGTTAACACTAGACATGGCCCAACGAACAGAACAAGCTGGATTCAGGAGTGGTCACAGCACTATAGATCATATCCATGTACTGAGAGAACTAATTGAAAGAACAAGAGAATAAGAACTCCCATTATGCATGGCTTTTATTGACTATGAAAAAGCCTTTGATTTCGTGAAACCATCAGCTGTAACAATGGCTTTGAAATCCTGCGGTACTGAAGATGCATACATTAGCATTATTAATAACATCTATGAAAATGCATGTGCAAAGGTTTGGATATTTGAGGATACAGCACAAATAAGAATTGGAAAGAGAGTGAGACAAGGTGACACCATATCTCCCAAGCTCTTTAATGCCACATTGCAAAATGTCTTTCAATCATTGAACTGGGAAAACAAAGTGATAAAGATTAATGGAGATTACTTAACTCACCTTTGTTTTGCTGATGACATAATCATCTTTGCAACTACCCTTTCAGAGCTGCAGAGTATGATCCAAGAACTTGCTGACAAGAGTAAAGAAGTGGGATTAAAGATGAACTTTCAGAAGACAAAAGTGATGTACAATGCTTTTACAAGAAACAAAGATTTCTCGATTGATGGAGAAAAACTTGAGACAATCGATTCCTACATTTATCTTGGGCAGCAAATATCAAGTGAGGGTCACATTGATGAAGAAATTAATCGGCGTAATAAACTTGGATGGAGAGCTTTTGGAAGAAACAGTACAATTTTTAAGAGCAGTATGCCATTATGTCTCAAAAGAAAAGTGTTTAATCAATGCATCCTGCCAGTGCTTACGTATGTAGCAGAGACATGGACCTTAACTAAAAAAAAAAAAACATACAAAGACTGCATACAACCCAAAGAAGCATGGAGAGATGCATGCTTGGTGTAACCAGGAAAGATAAGAAGAGGAGAAGAGGAACTTGTGGATAAGGAAAATGGCAGGAGTGGACGTCATCATGACCAGAGTGAAATCGCTGAAATGACAATGGGCTGGACATGTTGCCAGAAGAATGGACCACTGAAATTTTAGACTGGATTCCGAGGGACAGGAAAAGACCCAGAAGAAGACCCCAGGGGAGATGGATGGACGAAATTCGAAAGTATGCTGCAGTGACATGGAGGAGACCTTCATCCAGCAGTGGATTGATAATGGTTGATGATGATGATAATGATATTACATATCCCTAAGCTGTTCTCTGAGATTCAGAGGTTATCTCCAAAAAGAAATACAAACTGCTAGATATTTTTTACATTCTGTTGCCGTATCAAACTTCTCCATTTACAGTGATCTTGACATACAACTCAGGTTTCACTGACATCCATTACACGCAGTGCATAAGATCTTCTGTACTTCATACTCATAATTTTTTCCTCATGCACACACTCGTGAATCTGATCCTCCCAAGACTTCCTTGGTCTTCCTCTGCCTTTCCTTCCTGCCACTTGGGCTAAAAAGATATTCTTAGTAAGCATCTCATCACTCATTGTTTTAACATGGCCAAACCACCGAAGCATATTAGTCTCCACCTTTCTAACAACAGTTTGCTTCTGGGCCTGCCTGTAATTTAAAACTTACGGGCTGCGCCTACAATTTCGTAGGCGGGCTTGGACGGGCCTGCACGTGTATCGTGTAGTCAGGTTGTTGATAAATTTAGGTCATTCTGTTTTTGAAGTCTCTGTCTTTCCCTTCCCGTGTTCATATTTCTTGTTTCTCGCAATCGTTCTTTTCTCCCGCCTTGTGCTATTTTTTATTTATTTATTTTGCGCGCGTCTTTTTGTCTTTGATCTTTGGCACTCTCTCTCCCCCTTTGAATCCATGTTCCATTTATTTCGGAAGTTTACACCAGAAAAACACTTGCTTCGTACGATGATTTGCATTTATAGGAATTAGGAATCAATTAAAGCTAAAAATAGTAAACTATTCTTAGGCTCTGTCTTTATAATTTTGATTTGCTACTTGCTTTGTTTTAAATATGGATGAATATTGGGTTGGGTAAATTACAGGTTCCAGGAGCAAAACAAGGAATCATATTCTGCGTACGAGAGTTTGTTGTATTAACTATTAAGCATGTTATTGTGTGTGCCTGTGTGTAACTGAGCATCAATTTATATTATGTTCTGGGCAAAAGTGTCAAAGAAGACAGTACTTGACTCGTATAAACAGTGATCTGACCCTATGAAGGGTTCGATTATGAAATGACGATAAGTCACTTAAGTTCACTGAATACTATTTATTGCATTTTTCGTATTTCTGGTTACTGGTGGGTTAGTTAACTTACTTATGCCCTCTTTTTACACGAGTTTCGAGTTAGTCCGAGAAGTTACAGTACAAAATACCGTCTGTGTTAAAGCAAGTGCCAGTTATGCAAATAAAACCTATGCCGGACCCTGAAAAAAAGCACCGGGCCGGGCCTGACATTAATTGGGTGGGAACGGGCCGGGCCGGTGCTTAGGCCAGGCTCGGGCCTAAAAATATTGTCTCTGCAGGGCTCTATTCACAGCACACAACTGCAACACATCTTCATTCCTCACACAATCAGAACGTGTCTTGCCACAATAAAAAAAGACATTATGGAGACGACAATTTGAGACTGACCAACAACTTATTACAGCTACGCAAGAGTGCCTCAATAGCATTTCAGAAAAATTCCAGAAGACATTCAAAAGTTGGAGGAGCGTTGGGATACCTGCATTCGATGCAATGGACAGTATTTCGAAAAAGATTACCACTTCCTTGAAAGTAAGCATATTTAAAAAAAAAAAAAAAAAAAAAATCTTTGTTTTTTTGGACAACCCTTGTACAATGGTTCGTAATAACAAAAGCTACTTTGCAACGTGCATCAAAACATTGCATGTCTACAGCGGTTCATCAACCCCAGGCAGGAAAGACTTCTTTTTTTTTGTTCAGTTGCACGACGTTTCTGTTAACACTGTCTTGTGTATGTTACTCTATTTGGATTTAATTTTTTCTTTTGTTTTTACTCTCGTAACCACGACACCAAAGCATAAATGTGATGTAAGTGATGGTGTTGCATCAAAGAAAACGAAAATAACTGAAATCAAAGTGAAAATAATAAAGCTATCGGGAAAAGGTGAACGCCAACGAACACTGGAAGAGCGTTAGGCTACAGTCTGTCAACGATAGAGCAATTTTAAAGAACAAAGCGAAAATAATTGAGCATGTAAAAGACTCTGCCCCGATGAAATCTACAACTATATCACTAAACAATGCAGTGGTTTAATTACTGAAATGGAAAGGTATTGATAATTTGGCTAAAGGATCAAAATCAATGTAATATACCTAAATAATCTTGCTTTTGTGCACGAAAAGGCTCCAAGCCTTTTCAGTGTTTTAAAAGCTGCACATGTAGCAAGTGAAGGTGAATGTGAAGATTTTTTTAAGATTAGAAGTATCTCTTTAATATTTTTTATTCATAGAAAGGTTTTTTACTGTATACGCTGGTGTTTAAAATGAAGAGAATTTGCACATTTTGTCGATTTTCACAAAAAGTACGGAACCAAAAGTACAAATTATGCCTTCGAATAAGAATACAAATTTTAAGTGTCGAATACCTAAGCGTGCACGTGTGTGTGGGAGGAGCTGTGACAGCGGAGGGCATGAAAAGCGCACATGGCTTTTTCCACGATTAGTTCGCTCGTACGCCTTGGCGACATTCGTTGTGTTTTTTTGCTGGACTTGGTTCAATTCCATAAGCAGTCAGGTAAAATGAGTTGCCACGAACGTATTGATGACGAAATGAGGTAGATAATCGTCGGAAGATTGGATGCAGGGCAATCACAAGTGCAGGTTGCTACAGAGCTCAATGTAACGTCCAGTTTCGTCTGCAATTTGTGGAAACAGTTTAAGGACACCGGATCCATATCGAGAAGGCCTGGGCAAGGTCGCCCAAGAGCCAAGAGGGCCAATGAAGATCGTTATTTGGCACTCTCAGCGAGGCGCCACAGGACCGCTACAGCTGCACAGCTATCTCGTGAACTGCATGCCGCCACTGGAACCCGAGTTTCAAGGGTTACTGTTTCCCAAAGGCTTCATGAGAGAGGGCTTTTGCCAGAAGACCCGCTGTTTGTGCCCCGCTCACTTCAGCACACAAGAGAGCGTGTTTAGCATGGTGCAGACAACATCAGCCTTGGACCAGACTTCATTAGGGTAACGTTCTCTTCACAGACGAGTCGCGATTCAGCCTGGACACTGATTCGCGACGTACCTACATCTGGAGAGAACCTGGGACCAGATACCTTTCCTCCAACATCTGAGAAAGGGACCGCTATGGCAGCGGAGGTATCACGGTCTGGGCAGGCATCATGTTGCACGGCTGCATGCCTCTCCATGTGTTTGACAGAGGCTCCCTGACTGCTGAGAGGTATAGGGATGAGATCTTACAGTCCTATGTTCAACTTTTCAGGGGCGCAGTTGGCCCTCGGTTCCTCTTTATGGACGACAACGCTCGTCCACATACGGCTGACCTGGTCAACGATTATTTTGAAAGTGAGGATATTCGCCGGATGGATTGGCCAGCCAGATCGCCAGACCTAAACCCTATCGAACATGTCTGGGACGCTCTTGGGAGGGCAATTGCAGCTCGCCATCCCCCACCAAGAACCATCCAGGAGCTGAAAACTGCGTTGCTGCAGGAGTGGGACCGACTGCCACAGGGACTCATCAATTGCCTCGTTTCCAGCATGACGTCACTCTGTGTGAGCTGTATGACTGTGAGCGGGGACCATACCCCATATTAGTCATTTTATGTTCGATCTTGCAATGTGGATTTTGGACATTCCTGCGCTCATGAGCCTTAGTGACGACCATGAGTGCGTACCATGCCTGTTGTATGGTATAATTTTTTCTCTTATATAACTGTGTATCCATGCCAAATTTCATTAAAATGTGTTAATTAGTTTTTCAGAAATTCGACAAAATGTGCAAATTCTCTTAATTTTGAACATCGGTGTACTACGGCAGACATTTGACTAACTGATGTTGGATATGAACCGTACCTAACTGTTTCGACTTACGTACAAAGTCGACTTAAAGACAGACTAAGGAATGGAAATCATTCATAACACGGGAACTGCTTGTAATCTTACATACATACATATCACTAAGCTGTTCTCTGAGATTCGGAGGTTAGCCACACAAAAAAAATACAAACTGCCAGATAAATTTTTAACTGATTATTTACTTACTGTTGCCGTATCAAACTTATCCATTTACAGCGATCTTGACACAACTCGGGCTTCACTGGCATCCACCACACGGCGTACACAAGACCTTCTATGCTTCATACTCATAATCTTTTTCTCATGCAGACACTCCTGAATCTGATCTTCCCATGATTTCCTTGGCTTTCCTTTTCTTTTCCTTCCTGCCACTTGGACTAAGAAAATTTCTAAGCAAGCATCTCATCACTCATGGCCAACCCATCAAAGAATATTAAGTCTCCACCTTGTTAACAACATTTTGCTTCACATTACACAACTGCAACACATCTTCATTCCTCACACGATCAGACCATGTCTTGCCACAACCTCCTGTAAGTAACGCATTTCTCTAGCACACAAACAACTCCTATGCTTCTGCTGTAGTACTCAGGTTTCACTGCGATACAGCAGAGTAAGAACAATTACACTTTCATACACAGCTATGCAGGACCCTTTTGAGAATCCATCTTTCCTGTGAAAACCTCCTAAAGCAGCTATGACTTTCAATGAAGAATTCACTCACCTACTAATTTTGCTATCCAATTGATTCTCTCTGTCAAACATGCTTCCACAGTTCCTTGCTCAGAAACCATAACTTTGGTTTTTCCCTTATTTATATTCAGTTTGAATTTCATGCAAATTTCATACATCCAGGACAACATACTCTGCAACTCACAACAGGACAGTATACTCTCTGCCAACAGGACAGTGTCATCAGCATACAGCAATCTACACACACTGATATTACCAAGACATAAAACAGTATTGCCCATCTTGGCATCATGCATCCATAAATTTATTAAACAGCCATGGTGACATTACACAACCTTGTCTGACTCCTGCACCAATAGAAAACCATTTTGATAAAACACCATTCACTCGTACACAAGCTCTACTGCCAACATATATGGCTTTTACACTATTAAGTAGATTCCCAGTAACATCATATTTATTCAATACCTTCCACAAAGTATCCTATTTACTCGGTCGTAAGTTTTCTCTAAATCTATGAAGGCAGCAAAAACTTTCTTACCGACATCCAGATACCTTTCAATCATCGTGTATAATGCAAAAATTTGGTGAGTGCAGCCTTTCCCAGGCATAAAACCACTCTGAACATCCAACACTTCTCTGATGTATGACATACTTTTTCAATAACGACGTTAGCAAACACTTCACTGGCATACTCAGTAGGCTAATATACTTTTTGCAGTCAGTCTGGTCACCTTTTGCCTTATACAAGGGAACAATGATATCATCCTTCCATTTCCAAGGGACAGTTCCTAACTCCCAGCACAACTGGCAAATTTCAGTTAACCATTCAATTACAGAGTCACCACCATATTTCAACATTTCAGCAGTTATGCCATCCACTCCTGAAGCCTTATCATTCTAAAGAGATTTTAGAGCTTTACACATATCTTCTCTTGAGATCCCTCCTGTGCTTCCATCTTTCATATAGCACCTGACAAATTGTGTTCCGACACCGCTGGGATTGAACCCCAGATTCGATAACTAGTCAAGTGCGTTCACATTTACGCTACGGTGATACCAATTCTCAGCTCCATGTGTGGTTTATCAGTCAGCATCTGACTACACAAATCCGTATTGATGGTCTCAGCAACGGAGATGTCATCATTTGGTGGCATTTAACACACCAGCTATTTAAGTGTAGCTGATAAATCCAAGGGGCGATAGAAATGGTGAATATATATCAAGTACATGGAGATAATGTAAATGGACGACGTCATCGATCTATCCACATTTTTTATAAACAATGCATAGCATCTGAAAAATTGGGTTCCAACACTGCTAACACAATTTTTCAGATGCTATGCATTGTCTATAAAGATAATGTGGACAGAGCGATAACATCGTCCATTTACATTATCTCCACGTACTTTATATATACTCACAGAAGTATTCACCCCATCTCTCACTTAACTCATTGGGCTCCCATATAATTTTCCCAATCCTATTCTTCACACAACTTAAAACTTCTAGAGAGAAATTAAAAAGATAAGGTTTCAAATGGTCATTTACAAATGATGACAAAGGCCTTTGATCACTTTGGCATGAAAATGAGATTTTTTGGATGGCTTTAACAAATAAAATCAAATATGCAGGGGAAAAAAATTGCAACACCAGGAGAAGTGATGTAAACAAAATTAATTTGTGGGATTTTTAGTGCATGTAACGATTATGTTGGCAGGAAGATTGAAGCAGTTGATCATGTATGGGTTGATGCCATAGAAGTGGATCAATAGGGTACATGTAAAGGCAACCAACACTTCCGCAAAAACCAAAAATGTTGGAGACTGTTCAAAATGCTGTTACAAAGAGGTCAACACGAGCACCAGCATTTCTCAGACTTTAAATGAGGAAGAATCATCAAACTCAGAGAGGCAGGTTTATTCTAGAGATATTGCAAGCCATAAGGGGTGCAATCCCAGCGCAATTGAAATGGCGCCTGTGTTCAAAGATTTTTCACATGCCGACGACAATCTGTAGGACCACATGTGACCCAACACCAATGAGACCACCATTTGCAATGTATGGCATTGCATGACAGGTTGTCAACTGTGACTGAACTGGAAGGGTAATGGCAGCAGGTTACAACTCGAAGACTCCCTACATGAACAGTGAACTTTTACAATTTGCATTGCACTTGCCTTTAAATCAGCTCAGCTCACATGACAGCACTTTTTCAGTTGTGTCACCTCAAAGCAAACTGGACAGCACAGCAGTGGAATACCATGGTGTTTGGCAACTAATGCAACTTCTGTCTTGGACAAAATGATGACAGACAAGGAGTTTTCTTCCATCTCTGTAAAAGGAATGCAGCTCAGTGTTTGCAACAGTGGCACACAGGCCCAAAAAGCCTGACATTATGGTGTGGGGTTCCATTAGTAAAGAGTTCGTACAAATTTACCAAAAATAAATTCCACGACTTTTCCAGTTCATCAAAAAATTACAGGAGCTAAATTTTTTACTAAAATCATAGTGCTTTGTTTTATATTTTGCAAAGTGGGTAGAAATTTATGATGCAATTAGAATACTTATGAAGTTCTATGGGCTCTACTATTGCAGAATGTTCTGCGATGAGTATTACACCTTCAATGAACTGGCGGAATTCTCATGAAATCCTATGGGTTCTGCTACTGCAGTGAGTGTTACATCTTCAATGAAGTGGTAAAATTCTTATGAAGTCCTATGGGTTCCACTATCAGTGTTCCGCAGTGAGTGTTACATCTTCAACGAAGTGGAAAAAGTCTTACGAAGTCTGATGAGTTCCACTATTACAGAGTGTTCTGCCGTGTGTGTTACATCTTTAAGGAAATACCAAAATTTTTATGAAGTCCTATGGGTTCTGCTATTACAGAGTTTTACATGTTCAGTGAAGTGGCAAAATTCTTATGAAGTCTGATGAGTTCCACTATTACAGTGTTCTGCAGTGTGTGTGTTATATCTGCAATGAAGTGGAAAAAGTCTTACAAAGTCTGATGAGTTCCACTATTACAGAGTGTTCTGCAGTGTGTGTTACATCTCTAAGGTAATGCCAAAATTTTTATGAAGTCCTATGGGTTCTGCTATTACAGAGTTTTACATGTTCAGTGAAGTGGCAAAATTCTTATGAAGTCTGATGAGTTCCACTATTACAGAGTGTTCTGCAGTGAGTGTCACATCTCCAATGAAGTGGTAAAATTCTTATGAAGTTATATGGTTTCCACTATTGCAGAGTGTTCTGTAGTGAGTAGTACATCTTCAATAAAGTGACAAAATTCTTATGAAGTCTGATGGGTTCCACTATTAGTGTTTTGCAGTGAGTTACATCTTCAATGAAATGGTGAAATTCTTATGACGTCCTATGGATTCTGCTATTGCAGTGTTCTGCAGTGAGTGTTACATCTTCAATGAAGTCGCAAAATTCTTATGAAGTCTAATGGGTCCCACTTTTACAGAGTGTTACATCTTCAACGAAGTGGTAAAATTCTTATGAAGTCCTATGGGTTCCACAATTACAGTGTTCGGCAGTGAGTGTTACATCTTCAACAGACTGGCAAAATTCTTATGAACTCTGATGGGTTCCACTATTACATAGTGTTCTGCAGTGAGTGTTACATCTTCAACAGCAACAGACTGGCAAAATTCTTATGAACTCTGATGGGTTCCACTATTACAGAGTGTTCTGCAGTGAGTGTCACATCTTCAATGAAGTGGTAAAATTTCTATGAAGTCCTATCGTTTCCACTACTGCAGAGTGTTCTGCAGCGAGTAGCACATCTTCAATAAAGTGACAAAATTCTTATGAAGTCTGATGGGTTCCACTATTACAATGTTTTGCAGTGAGTTACATCTTCAAAGAAATGGTGAAATTCTTATGACGTCCTATGGGTTCTGCTATTGCAGTGTTCTGCAGTGAGTGTTACATCTTCAATGAAGTGGCAAAATTCTTATGAAGTCTGATGGGCCCCACTTTTACAGTGTTACATCTTCAACGAAGTGGTAAAATTCTTATGAAGTCCTATGTGTTCCACTATTACAGGGTGTTCTGCAGTGAGTGTTATATCTTCAATGAAATGGTAAAATTTCCATGTGTAAAACTTATACAAAGCGATCTGAAACCTACCACAATGATAATAATATAAAACAGTTTTGCCATGGCACTGAAGATTCCATATTCCACAGTCTATTCTTATGCACAGTGGCAACAGGGTGGCCAGATATCAACTCCCATCAAGGAGGAAAGCACGTGATAGAAGGAATGGCCGTCATGGACTCACAGGAAGGTTTCTACATGCTGTTGTGCCTCCAGCTGTACACAACTGGTATTCCACAAACCAAGGTGGATGAAAATATGTCACTCAAACATCTCACACTCCAGTGTTACATGAGATGTCATCACATCTCCACACTCCATGGAAGGAAGTTAGAACAAAGTGATGCAATCAATCCAAACATTTTGACAAATTCTTTTTTTCATTGCAAGAAAAAAATTACAGGATGGACATTTTACAAAAAAATATGAAAAATAAAATACTTCCCAAGCCTAGAAAAAAAGGAGGAAATCAAATTCCACAGGCAGTGCGAACCTTTTTAGTCATGCATCTCAGTCCAAGCTGGTCGTCGTACAGGAAACTTCAGCTGACCAGCAATATGTCACCAACATTTTGCAGCCAGTGGCCGTTCTGTCTCCTCAACATCAAATTACCCTTTTCCTGTTACAGGATAACACTTGCCCCCCCCCCAACCACACCATCTGCATTAGTATTCAGTATCTATCAGAGTTTAAGCTGGCTCAAAAAATGTTGTAGCAAAAATGCTAAAATGGGGCAAAATGTTGTAGCAAAATGCTAAAGAAAGTTAGCCATTTTTGTCACTCGGGAAATTGTAACATCAACTGAATCGTTCACACCAACAACACTTTGGACATCAGTGGAAAATTAATGTTTATGGCCTTGGGGGGAATGCCGCAGACATCACAGCTGACTCAGGTTTAAACTTGGAATGGGGGAAGGGGTCTAATCCCTCTAGCCTATATAATCTGAACTCACCCTTTATGGGGTGCTCTAGAATTACAGAAAGGGAAAAGGGTTATTGAGCCAACAGGTGCTGTAGAAACATACCTTAAGAATTAAGAAAATGACATCAGGGGAGTGCAAATCGCGTACAGAATCGTAAACTAGTTTTCGCAGAAATAGAAAAATTTGAGCACAATCAGATCATATGTAGAGTATTGTATAGGATGGGAGTGTCTGACCCCAGATCTTAAACAACCCTTAGAAATAGGAAGCTAAGAGATTAGGGCTAGAGTGCCCAATAGAAAAGTGGTACGAAAGCGAGGTAGAAAGGGGGAGGAAAACGCCCTTATTTATTACCGGGGGCCAGTACCCGGGGTCAAATGGCTTAACGTGCCCAACTGACGCACAGCGGATATTTAGTGGTTCGAGTGTTCATACCTGCCCGGGATCGAACCTGAGGTTCCTCCATCACGAATGTTGACCTCTAGGCAATCCGCTGCCCGGTCTGAGAAGAATCTGCTGATGGGTTGATATTTAAACAGCTGGGGCCATTTTGCCAAGGACACTAATTACTCTCTCACACTTTGTATTAAGTCATCGCATTTCGCGAAAATAGCGACTGTAGCTTAATCTCTGGTATCTATGATATCAAAATGTGAACTGTATTACCATGGTCAGTATGTTCACTTGATCTTTCATGGATTGAACACATTTGGGACATGATGGGTGGACAGCTGGAACCCTAGAGGCTTGCCAACAACTATCACGCACCTGGTACAGTGAATTTATGACACATAGTGAGATATCTCTCAGGAGGCTATTGCACAGCTGCGTTATAGGCTTCCCTGGTGTTCAAGCTCGCATTGTGGTGATTGATATACATGTATTTTTGTGTCATTGGTAATACAATCAAGTGTACATCTTAATGTAGGCTAACATTTCCCTAAGTTTCATTAAAATATTGCCAAGCCTTCCAAGTGTTGCAATATTTCCCCCTATAGTATATGTTAAAGACCCTGACGAAAGATACATTGAACACATTTCAATTAAATTAATCTTTGAACTTCCTTTACCTAAGCAGCTTTATTTCACGTGAATGCTAGAGTGCAAACCATATAAATTTTACAGTGCAACTACAGGGATTAGAACATAAACTGTAGCTCACAGTCAATCTCAGCTAAAACAGTCATGAAAAAAGAAAAATACATAAAAACATTCTTTTGATAACTGCATGCTACTGTTACCCTGCATTTTTTCCAAACATAATTTTATATATTATTACAGTAAAATATTATATTCACTATACTTCACTCAATCATTTATGTGCATTAATATGGTGATGAAATAAATACGCACGTAAGTCTGAAATAAATACAGTATCAAACATGAGAGTAAAAACAAATCCTTCGTAATGTGACTAACTTTTCAGGTTTTTCTGAGTTAGTGGATTTCGCTTATTGACATCTCCAAGCCTCCGAATAAATTTTGTATGTCCACCAAATCCATTATATCCACTTCGAGTTACAGAATCATCATTTTCTGATGATGACGATTTTACAGACAAAGGCAGTCTTTGTAGGGTTGAATTTCTACTCCAGTTCTCGGCATCACTAAGAGGCAACTTTAGTATTCTTTCAAAAGGTGGAATGTTAACTTTCATTTTCTTTTTGGGTCCAACACAAATCTAAAGATAATTAAAATCATCAGATAAAAATAACTATCTGTATTTGTTGTTACAAATGTTCAGATTTGAATATTCAAAATAAAAGTCAGCAAAGCTATTCATAAGAATTATGTGGTACACAAATTACCATATTTTTTGGAATAAAGACTCACTTTTTCCCCACAACATTTGGTGCCAAAATACCCCTGCATCTTACATACTGAAGGCCATTACTATTGCCATGAATACACTCATTGCCATAAAAATCCGCGTACCAGGAAGGAGGCGTCGGATTGAAATGAGATTTTAGTAGTGAGATGGTACATACCAAGGACAGAAGTGATTACAATATCACAGCAAGCAAGGACAATTTTCCGTGGATATAGGGTACACATTCCAGTCAGCGTTAGTACCAAGTCGGACCACCTCGTGCTCGGATACATGCGGTGATACGATCCGGCATGGAGTCAAAGAGACATTGTATGTTATCCTGGGACAGATTGGCCCACACTTCTTGCAACTGATGCTCTAAATCATGAACACTGGGATCCCATCTGGCCCCACACGTGCTTGATGGGTGAGAGATCAGGCGATCTGGTAGGCCACGGAAGTGTCGAAGCATGACGTGGACAGTCCTGGTAAACCCGAGCCATGTGCGGACGGGCGTTATCTTGTTAGAAAATGGCTCCAGGCAACAGGATCTCCTGTACGTATGGCTGGGCTGTCAACGTCCCTCGGATCACAGCGAGGGAAGTCCAGCTGTCTTACGCGATGGCTGCCCAGACCGTCACGCCTGCAGTTCAGGACGTTTGTCGCTGCACAGTGAGGTTGGAATTGTATTGCTCACCTGCGGTCCTCCACACTCTGACATGGTGGTTGTCCATTCCCATACAGAAGCAGGATTCATCGCTGAACACTATATGTTGCCAGTCTGTAGCGTTCCACGTTGCTCACTGCTGACACCACTGCAATCGACACCAACAACGGTCAGGTGTTAATGGCAGAAAATGTAAGGGCCGTCGAGAGTGCAGATTTGCATCTTCCAGGCGTCTGGAAATGGTTCTGGCAGACACAAGAGTCCCTTGTACAGCCGCCACACTTCTCTGGATATTGGACAAGGATGTCGTTGCATCTGTGCGTGTCGCTGTCACGATCCCATGGTCCTCCCTGCTGGCGGTGTGTCCGAGTTGTCCAGAGCCAGTCCGCCTTGTCTGGGTTATTGATTACATGTGTTTGCTGAGACCGGGCCTGGATTCTTGGAAAATTTTGCTTATCAAGGCTTGCATTTATGCATTATACACTGGCCAACGATATGGCCCAAGCAAGGGTTAGTTTAAAAATCATTAGTTTAAAAAGTTTATTTTGGTTAATCCACTTCACAATATTAATATATTTTTAGAAATACTACGCATAAAGCCAAATGTTCTAAAATGTGGATTTGAAAATAAATAAATAATCAACGTGCCCTTCGACCGTATCAGGGGAACCAGTAATTTTGGTAAAAGCTGAAAAAAAGAAAATCATTTAGAAACAAAACATTCCATTCGTTATTTCTTTTTGATTTCTAAATTTACTTTTATTTTGAATAAATTGCATTATAAAACGTACAATGCCGTACAGACAGTTGCAAGTGTTTGAATTTTTGACTCTAGAAAACTAATCTTTGCAATATAATTTACATATATGCTAATTGGTAAAGGCAGTTTAGAGTGAGGTAGTAGAACATAAAGAAAAGCATGTAGGGAAATTTAAAAAAAAAAAAAAAAAAAAAAAGAACATAAAAGCATTCCAGACCAGATCATTCTGTAACATAAACAAAGCTTCGCGCTTAATAGCATAATAATCACAATATTATCATATGTGTGTGCAGTTTTGAGATCAAGTTCATCATGGAAAACGAGAGAGAGAGAGAGAGAGAGAGAGAGAGAGAGAGAGAGAGAGAGAGAGAGAGAGAGAGAGAGAATTGCATCTAATGCCTCAGCGCTTCAACTTGATCTTCTTTTCTCTAAAACTCGACGTGCTGCACTAAAAATCAACGTCACCCCAAAAATCGCGGTAGTGAGGAAATTAAAAAAAATAAATAACAATACTTCTAACTGCACAATTTTGGAAATTAATACATCATTAAAAATACAAAAAAATAAAAAAAAATAAATGGGAATGTGATTTTTTCCCAGTTTTTCGATACCAGACCTCTTTAAACTAATCTTTGCTTGGGCCATAGCTTTGGACAATGCATAATGCAAGTCTTGCTAAGGAAAATTTGTCTTGAAATGGCAGCTAGCTTAGGAAATTAAAAATCCTTCTACCATGGTAACAAATCCACAATGAAATTGAACACGTGTAATTCAACCGGGCTCAGAATTACACGTGTTGAATTAATTACAGTAATGAAATTCAAGACGTGTAATTCCGAGCCCGGGTTTTTCGGTAGTTAATGAATTCTGAGCCTGTCCGAGCCCGGGCCCAAGCTCATCTCTAGTCTGGGTGCCTTCCTTTCCGTGTTCATTGCTCCCAACATGACCGCACTGTACTGTTCGATTGGCCCAAATGGCAGTCGATTCGGCCTGCCTCTCTCATCCTGACGATACGGCCTTGTTCAAACTCCGTCAGTTACCCGTACACACATCTACGACGGCTCCTTGGCATGTCTATAACTCAGGGATCTCACCTGACTCCTACCTTGCACTTCGGCACGAATGTGGAGTCCCCTGTGTGGTGCCTTTTAAGCCCCAAGGATTGCGATCGCAGCATCGGTCTTAGATGCGCAGTTATGCAGAATTGCACGAAACTTTAATCATTTGCATGTCTGCCCTCCCTGTAGCCATTTGCAAAATTTTATGTTAAATGCATGGTTTTTTTCTTGGTGTGCAGATTTTTATGACAATGAGTGTATATACATAATGCATGCACAAGCTGTTATAGACTCATACCTGCCAACATTGGCAAGAGCCTTGTCAGTAGTAACTAGTATTACTGCACGACACACATAGATGCTTTTTTACGAAACGATCCATCTCTTTGTGAAAAAGAAACATGTGCCATAACAAAGACACACTAACGAAACAAACTTAACATGCGAAACACAAAAATGATTCCCCTTGTGAGGGCACAATAGGCAACATTGCAAGATTTAAGTTCGAAACTTCCGCCAGTAAAAATCAGTCACATGCATTCAGAATTTCACGCTTGACAGACGGGGAAATCCGAAATTTGTAAAAAAGTATCAATTTTTACAGATTTTCCAAATTGGTCACTCCCGTTTATGGGAATTCCCCCCCCCTTATCAAGCTTAAATGCAAAAACATATGGGACTGGGGGATATTTAACAATGCAGGAGACTGGGAACATCGCTGGGGGAGGGGTGTGCGATTACGGGAGAAATCTTTGCTCCGTCCGACTTCCGGCATTGGAAATTTTGCCCCTATTTTCAAGCTGAAATAGAAACACCGTAATTTTTGGACTAAGAGCCGCATCGGCGTAAGGGCCGCAGGTGAGAAATTTTGCAATCTTGGAAGCAAAAGTTGCCGTAAGGGCCGCACCTGTGAAGTCGTGGTGCTGCTCAGAAAGCTAAATTATCTTCCTTATTTTCATGAATTAACTCACGCCCAACGTGATTATATGTATACTTCAAAGGCTAATTCTGCAACTCAGTGTCGATCTGCTTTATACACTTATTTTTTCATACTGGCAAAATTTTTTATTTATACATTTTTTATTAATCATGCTAATGATGTTATTTGTTTGCCTTTATTAAACGCTCAGAACCATTTATATAATCAATATAAATCACAGTTAATCATAAGACTCCCGTTAGAATATCGCATTGCTCGTAAAACCGCACAATTGTCTAAATTCCATTCAATGTGGATGTCTGCTACAGGATGGTTCTCTGTTCACCGCAATAGAATCCGTCTTAGAAGTAATTAACTTATAAATTATCGCTTGTTATGCTTTCGATTAATGTTTTCTTTAATAATATGTTCCTTCTATGTTATGCTTTTTTTCTCATGTAGAGATGTTTTTGTAAGAATGAAGCTGCGCTTCCTTTTACCAGCTGTACTTCGAAACAGCAGTGCGCTTTCTCTCTTTCAAGTGGTTTGACCTACTTTCATTTACTGCACACCGAGCCGTTACCGCTGGGCGCGCTATCAACAGAAGCCTCGGACATCACGCTACTCATCTGTGTGCTTATGTCCCCATTCCATCCCCACTCCCCCATGCAAAGGGCATTTGAGTCAGGCATTCCTGTTCTCCCCCACTTTCCCTCCTAAACCAACATCAGGACAGCGGAGTTATCGTTTAAATAGATGTGTCTAACGTATGAGTAGAAAGGGGGGAAAAACATGATCACAGTCGAGTTCGTGAAAAAAAAAGATGTGGTTTGAAATAATTTACTAAGCATCTGCATGAAAAAAAAAAAAAAAAAAAGTAGGGAAGAAAGTCTTATCGAAAATAAATTCGCCATAAGGGCCGCACACCCGAAAAATTTCCCTTTTAGTAACGTAAGAGCCGCTGCTCTTAGCCCAAAAATTACGGTATTTATGCAGTAAAATGTTATTTAACAATAATACTAGATAGAGGCAACATCACGAGAAAAAGAAATTATGATTACGGAAAAAATCTGAACCCTGTCGACCTTCTGATTTAGAAAGTTTTGTAAAGATGGAATTCCGTCCTCAGACCAACATTCCTTCCTCGTCACCCCCCCCCCCATTTCCGTCCACTTATGCATCGATCACGTTAGGGACCAAAATAATAACGAAAATGGCGGGATTCCACGAATTCGCGAAAGAATCTTGTGCTTGAAGATTACGGAGAAATTTTCGTGGCTTCTAAATTCCGATTTCGCAAAGTGTTGCCTGAAGTTTCAAGGTGAAATACAATCAATACAATGATGTTTAACAATACTGGACATAAAGGCAACATCGGGAGAAAAAAATTACGATTACGGCACAATTTTTTGAAACACGAAAACCACCTCCAGACCGATAACGAAACCACCGGCCCAAAATTCTTTCCAGATTTGCATCGATCTACAGAAAGGTCTAAATGATGACAAAAAAAAAAGCGAAATTTCGTGAATCCGCTTAAGAATATCACGTATATCATAAAATAACAAATAAAAAAAAGCTTAAACAAAATGAAAATTCGTAGTTTTGACAGTGAGTTCCATAGTCAGACAACAAAATCCGTAGTAGTTGGCAGGTATGTAGACTGCCAAATGAGTTTAAAATGTTTGAGACATTTTGGATATGAGCTGTTATTGGCTGGTGAAATGACATCACACAGGAAGCAAAGGAGCGAGCGGCAAGAGCCATCACTCGTATGGGTTACACACTTGCGAAAAATGTAAACACAAAAAGGTTTTCAAATTCTTGTAATTTCAAACTTCAAAGATTAATATATTATTTATCAGTGATCTCTTATTTCCTGTTTCATGAATTAATTAATTTTGAAAACAAAATAAATTAACAGCGTTTGAATAACGAAATTTAAGGTCATTGCTGTAAACAAACATCTCGCTGCAAGTTTGCAGGAAGTTATATTTGCAAAAATTTAATGTGAGTGCGAATGCAAATTCTTAAAAATCCTAACTATTTGATGGCTAGTCCTTAGATATCAGCGCATCAAGTAGTTCCATTAATGGGTCGAACAAACAAGAAGTAGATTGTTATTTATTATTCGACGTTTCATTTCTGCAAAACAAATCCATGTAATTTTGATTTTAAATCATGAATATACATGGTCGAGTCACATTATCGTGACCACCAGATAATATCCAGAGTACCGCTGTGTGCAGCGTGGACAGCAGCTAGACGGACTGGGAGTGACTTAATAAGGTGCTGGAAGGTGTTCACAGGTATATGGAACCATGCTGACTGCAGTGCATCTGACAGCTGCGTGGTGGAGGATCCATAGATCGAACAACACGATCGAGGTGGCCCCACAGATGCTCAATTGGGTTTAAGTCTGGGGCATTAGGGGGCCAGGGAATTGCTTTGAAGTCTTCATCGTGCTCTTCCAACCACTCTCGGACATTTCCAGCTGTGTGACATGTTGCGTTGTCATGCTGGAAAATCCCATCCGCCCTACGGAAGACAATCAGCATGTATGGGTGTACGTGGTCTGCAAGGATGGATTCATAACAAATTCGGTCCATAGTGCCTTCCACAGGTATGAGTGGACCCAGAGAATGCCACGAAAACATTCCCCAGACCATAACACTGCCCCAACCAGCTTGTGTTCTTCCAGCAATGGTTTAAGAGTGTTTGTTGTCCGACGTTTCTCGCCTTATATGCCAACGTCTATATATTCGACGAAGCAGAAAACGTGACTGATCGGAGAAGGCAATCCTGTGCTAATCAGCGGAGGTCCAATTCCGATACTGTCGTGCTTGTAAGCCTTTTCTGCTGATGCACCTTCGTTAACATAGGTGCAGTGACCATCCGTCTGCATTGGAGCCCCATACGCAGTCGGGTTCACTGAACTGTCTTTTTAGACACACTTCAGGTATCCCCTGGTTCATTCGGGCAGTGAGTTGCTCCACTGTAGCGTGTCGATCGGTCCTCACGTACCTTCGAAGCCGACATTCACCTCTCACATCAATGGCACGTAGTGCTACTCAGTTTCCACAGCGCTTATTCGCAATGGTGCCATTTCTCCAATCACGATACACTTTAACCACAGCAGTACGCATACAGTTAATAAACTGCGTTGTTTCAGAAATACTGCAACCCTTGGCCCGAAAACCGATAATCACCCCCTTTTGCAAATCTGATAAATTGCTCCTTTTATCCATGACAGCAACAAGTGATATGTTTCCAGAATGCCTACAGCATGCCTTATGTACCCCCCAAGCCAGCTCATGACGCGTGCCTTCCTTCATTGGTTACGCGCTGTTGATGTCAAAATTAGGAGGTGGTTACAATAATGTGACCCGACTGTGTAATTGTCAACAGTAAAATGTTTAGAGCAAATACTTGCACTTTTACTTTAAAATTATCTTTTCATTTACATTTCGGTAACCAGATTTTTTTCCAAATCAGAATCTGCAGGAAAATAGTGCTAAACAATATCAAAACCTTTAGTCTTCCGGTTG
The DNA here is from genome assembly GCA_039090855.1 of Macrothele yani. Classification (NCBI taxonomy): domain Eukaryota; kingdom Metazoa; phylum Arthropoda; class Arachnida; order Araneae; family Macrothelidae; genus Macrothele; species Macrothele yani. Next base: position 99,008,354 of record CM077031.1, read on the forward strand.
TAGGATAAACAACCTGCTACTGTGCATTCAGGCATATTGAGCTGCAATGGTATAAGACAATAATAAATTATGAAGAAATATAACAAGTTATGAAGAAACAGTAACGGTGAAATAAATATCCATACAGGCATATTCGCAGAAGCGAAATGCTTTCCTAAGCAGGTGAACGAGCTTGCAGCTTAGTTGTGCCCGCCATGATTCTGTGTCGGCGTCTTGCATCCTGTGTGACATCAGGTGCAAATCCCGAGGAAACGGAGATGGCAACTGTGCATCGAAATGGTGCCTCCCTGGTATATACAGGGTGATTCAAAAGTCCCTGAACTCTGAATTCAAATATTTCTACCATGAATATAGAAACTATTTTTACATACTGTTATATTGACACTCATACTTACAGGTAATGAAATCCACTTTACAATAGATGCTGGAATTGTCCACCACTCTGTTGAAGACACAAATTCACCTGATGACACATGTTGGTGGACACTCTTTTCAGCGTGTTGGGTGGTATGTCTCTCACAGCTGTAATTATGTTGTTCTGCAGGTCCTGCACCGTCTTAGGGTTGTTGTGGTAAACTGTGTCTTTCAGATAGCACCACAAATAAAAGCCTAGTGAGTGAGGCAGCTAAAGTTTTTTTTTTAGATTAATCGATAGTGAAAGTACTCACGGAGCATCTTCATTGTGTCGTTTGATGTGTGGCACGTTGCTCCATCTTGTTGAAACCAACAGTAACGTTCATCATGTTCTTCTGGCATCGCTACAAATTGATGAATGATGTCTGCATACACAGCGGAATTTACAGTTGTGTAAAAAAAAAAAAAAAAAAATGGCCCTGCAATTCGCCATCTAGACATGGCGCACCACACTCCAACTTTCTGACAGTGAAGTCCAACCTCGTGCAATGCGTGTGGATTCTCAGCAGCCCATATGCGAGTGTTTTGGCTATTGACATATCCATTCGAATGAAACCATGCCTTGTCACTGAAAAAAGTGCTGTTAAGCTGGTTTGTTGCACGTGAAACTCTTAAACCATTGGCAGTAGGCAATGCACTTTTCCGAGTCCAGAGGACATAGCTCTTGCACTACTCGAATTCTGTACGGCCGTAGCTTTAGACGTTTAGTAGCCCTCTGACAGGCTGAATACGATGCCCCTAACTCTTGAAACAGTCGCCGAAGTGACTTCCGGGGAGAGCGCTGCAGGGAAATGTGAATTTTCTCCAGAAACGTGGTCGTCACCACGGACGGATGGCCGCTTTTAGGCTTATCCTGAACACTACCTGTCTCGCGAAACCGGTTCACAAGGTGATACACAGTTGTTTTCCCTGTATAGTAGCATCAGGAAACTACCTTCGAAAGAGCTGGATGCAACATTGGTAAGATTTTTCCGCAAAATAAACTTCTAACAAAGTGACTTTCTGTTCTTGCGCGAGACTCGTGGCTGACTGAACGTTACTACTTGGCAGCGCCCGCGTAAGCGTAGTGTCACATGGTGCAGGTCGTTCCCCAAGGTCACACACAACAGCCACAAGCAGCAATATTCGGATATCTTTTATGGTTTTACAGCAAATACATTTTAAAATATAGAGTTTGGGGACTTTTTAATCACCCTGTACTATAACTTTACGTTCATCCCCTGTTAACTACATGTATGTACATGTTTTTGTTTATACACCTGGCCTGCTGTCATGCTATATATGTATTTGTGTAGATAAAGTAGGGAAAGAATTGCATTTCAGAATGAAGCATCACAACAGACACTTCAGGCATTTAAGACATCCACCAGCAAATGGGGAGCAATAACATTAGTGCCAGCTGCATTACTTCTGCTGCAAATTCTTCAATTTGCGCAGAACTTTCATAGGCAAAACGCAAAAATCATATTCTTTTACAGTAATCTAAATACCGTGGAGTCTTAATTTTCGGAAAAATCCATTCATGAAACCAGCAAACTTTGCTTGAACTTTAAATGTCAGAAACATACCTTTATTTACAGTTTCATACAGAAGACGCCATCACATCCGACAGATCATATTACATTTTCTTTCTGTTTGCCAACAACATGTGTTTGCTTCTTTGATGTTTCTTTTTTATTTCAAATGGTTCTTGGCAAAACTTTGGATTAAAAAAGAACAATTACCCATTCTCAGGAAATGTTTGTATGCCACTGAATGGTGATAGACTTTGACCAAGGCTGCCTTCAGAGTTGTATAAAAATAAAATGTATCTGCGTACACAACCATTGAAACAGAAAACTTGCTGCAAATCCGTGAAGCGCGAACCACAATAACAACAGAATAACATAATTTAAAGAAAAATTAATAAAACAAATAATTATTACATTACAGATCTCAATAAGGACTAAATAAGTACATTACAATTGAATGTGAAGCAATGTGTGTGAAATGGACTTTATGGTAGATTAGTAAAATACTGGACTAAAATCCTCATAAAAACAAGACTAATTAAAGAAAATTTTGATATCCAGAAAAGCAGTTCCACTAGTGGAACTTCAAAATTTATGAATAACATTTTCAACAACTTAATTCAAGAATAGTAGACTTACAAAACACATAAGGAAACAATTTTAATTTAATAATTGACAACTGCAAGAGGAACCTGGCGATAAAATTTAAATTCCTTCTGTGTAAATGAAGCTTTTCATACAGTTCCTATTCATTGAGAAAACAGGCCTTGATAAAATCTAGAGGCCAGAAACGTCTGTAAAAACAAAAGAACTCAGAAGATGTGAAAGATAATAGAACGTTCTTAAAGTAAAAATAGAATTAAGTATATTAATCTGAGTAAAGCCTTGAGCAAGTGTTTTAATTACTACAAATAATATTTTTTTTAAATCTACAAGTAAAAATTATCTGCAAAATCTGCTAATAATTTGGAAACTATCCGCGTACAGCGTGCGTCTACATTCTGCTACTGTGGCTGACTTGCGTCTCTATTTACAGCGGTCTTGGCACGCAACTTGAGTTTCACTTATATGATATATCATGCCTGTGTTTTTAAGAAGACAACTACGAAGCTCTAACTTTATTTGCAAATATAAAATTTTTTATAAAATATTAGTGAATTTTTTTTTACAAATATCAAGTTTAATAACTTAATCGGGGAATTCAGTTCACTTTGTAATGATACTTCTTTAAACAACAAAACACAACATAAAGTTAGTAATAAATGAAGTCATGGCTTTCCTAGATGATCATATGATAGTCACATTAGACAGATTATGGGAATTATTTAGGAATAAGGATGTTAATTCTTAGCGTCAAATTTTCGGGTAGTGACCCTACCCTTCATCAGGACGAACACTACAGTAAGTGTTGCCAACATTGGGTAAAACTCCAACCTTTAAAATCATTTAATGTAGTTTCTCTTCTTCTCTCAATCTCAAGACCTTCCAACAGTTTTCTCTTGAAGAAATGTTTTTCTTGGGTCAGAATTTCTACTGAGTCCCATAGGATTTTATGTCCAGTAGATTGAACATGTCTGTCAAGGACAGTTTTATTTGTCATGTTTTTATGACTACTCCTTTTATCGAGATGTTAGTTTCTTGCTGCTTTAATTTTATGGATCTTATTTCCTAAACCTGGAACTAGTCCGATTTGAAATTTTTTGCTAATCCTTTGAAGTTTTTCGAAAAGGCCCTTATGGTAAGTGATTTTTCTAGTTAACCGACATCCCGGGTTAGGGCTCCGATCTTTTTTGTTATTAGTTAAAAAAGTTTCCACTATTAGAGAAGGGTAATTATTATCCTGGTGAATGAGTTTAAGTTCGTTTTTTTTTTTTTTTGCACTCGCTTGTCTAATTCTGAAGAGTTGATCTTTTCTACAAGTTGCGAGGCTACGTTCCATTTCATGTATTCTCGATGGTTTGACTGGAAGTCCAGCATTTTGTTAGTGTTAGTGGGCTTTTTGAAGACTTTTGTAAGAATTCTCCCACTTCGAAGAATTAACAGCAGGTCCAGGTAATTTAGCTGATTGTTCCGCTGAAGTTCCATAGTGAAATTTAACTTTTCATCAAGGGAGTTGAACCAATCCAAGATGGAAGACGGGAGAGAGGAATTAGCGCTGTCTAAAATGAAAATAATGTCGTCCATATATCTGGCATATAGACAGAAGGAGTTATCAGAACCTCTTCTTCCAGTTTGCCAATGTAGTAATTTGCTAGAAAGGGGGCAACTGGAGAGCCCATAGCCAAACCCGAGGTCTGTTTGTAGAATCGATACTCAAACTGAAAAAAGTTGTTTTTTAATACAAAAATCAGGATTTTATAGAGGCCAGTCAGTACTTCTTTGCTGAGGTTGTGAAAGACTGTCCTATCAGCCAGATAAATGTTCTCAACTCCTCAGAATTAGACACGTGAGCGCAAAAAAAACGAACTTAAACTAATTCTTCAGGATAATAATTACCCTTCTCCAATAGTGGACATTTTTTTAACTAATAATAAAAAAGATCGGAGCATTAATCCAGGATGTCGGTTAACTAGAAAAATCACCTACCATAAGGGCCTTTTCGAAAAACTTCAAAGGATTAGCAAAAAATTTCAAATCAAACTAGCTCCAGGTTTAGGAAATAAGATCAATAACTACCTTCCTAAATTAAAGCAGCAAGAAACTAACATCTTGTTAAAAGAAGGAGTAGTCTACAATATCATGTGTGATAGTGGTCTTAGCTATGTAGGAGAAACAGGCAGACAGCTTAAGACCAGGCTGAAAGAACATAAAGCAGCCATAAAAAACATGACAAATAAAACTGTCATTGACAGACATGTTCAATCTACTGGACATGAAATCCTATGCAACTCAGTAGAAATTCTGACCCACCAAAAAAATATCTTCAAGAGAAAACTGTTGGAAGGTCTTGAGATTGAGAGAAGAAGAGGAACTACATTAAATGATTTTAAAGGTTGGAGTTTTACACAATGTTGGCAACACTTACTGTAGTGTTCGTCCCGATTAAGGGTAGGGTTACTACCGGAAAATTTGACGCTAAGAATTAACATCCTTATTCCTAAGTAATTTCCGTAATCTGTCTAATACAACATAAGGGGAAGTTTTTTTTTAACTCATCAATAAAAAAAAAAAAAAAGATAGCACTCATAAAAATTTGATATACTGAGGCGAAGTATTTAATTTATAGAAAGTTTTACAGCCAAGTTTTGTTGTGAATATTATCAGTGAAATCAATATACATCATTTACTCTTGAACAGTAGTTTCAGCTATAAAAAACTAAGTTTTACGTACTTGATTAACCACAGGAGTTTTTGAAACCACTTCTAAAACTTGAGCATCAGGAGACAGAGGCCTTTTACCATCAACATAGCTGGAAAAAAGTGAATACACATATTTAAATATATATACTTTGTATATAAAAATCATGGGTGATTGTGAAGGTGAACAAAGAATCAGGGACAAGTGGGGAGAAAATCAGGAAATAAACAAAGTATTAAAATATTAGAAAGGGCAGCTTAAAATAATATAAATTACTACATGCATTATATATATAATGCATGTGGTTACACAAACACACACACAGGGTGTCCAAAATGAAAACTACCAATAAGAAATTGTAAATCAGTGCACAACACAATACAAAAATGCTATTTGCCATAGCAGAAAGAGGAACTTACCAAGTTTTGTTGGGCATCAATAAATTTCCACATGTGCACCCTTTGTGGTGCAACAGATATCCAGATAGTATTCAACCTCCTGCCACATTTTCCACCACCTGTGAAGTGACACTTTCACAAGCAGCAATGATCCTCTGATGCAAATCCACTAAATCATTTACTGGGATTTGGTTGACAATGTCTCCGATTTACCTCCCCACCAAAGAAATCAAGAGGGGTAAGACCTGGTGATCTGGGAGGCCATAGCACAGTTCCGTCATATCTGATCCAACATCCAGGAAAACATTCATCCAAATGAGCTCTAACATGCCTTGGATAATGAGAAGAGCTCTATCTTGTTGGAAAAAGAATCTGTCTGGTATTTGCAGCATAGTATAAATTTTCAGCATATCCAAGCAAAAATCTGCAGTGACAGTCCTTTCAATCAAAGAGAACGGGTCGATAACTTCATACTCACTGAGGCAGCACCAAATGTTCACTTTAGGAGAATTCTTGATATAATCATAACATCACGCATAAGTTACATTAAAAATTAAAAGTGGTAGGACATTTCAGTAGTGACTTAAACCTTTATCAGCCATGGAATGAAACATGTGGTATAAGCATCAGTTGTTGCCAGATTTCAAAATAGCTTTCCAAATGATAAGGATGTCACATATGTGATATCATCAGCCATGGAATGAAACACATGGTATAAGCATCAGTTGCTGCCAAATTTCAAAATAGCTTTCCAAATGATAAGGATGTCACATATGTGATATCATCAGCCATGGAATAAAACACATGGTATAAGCATCAGTTGTTGCCAGATTTAAAAATAGCTCCCCTAAGGATGTCACATATGTGATATCAGCCATGGAATGAACCACATGGTATAACCATCAGTTGTTGCCAAATTCCAAAATAGCATTCCAAATGATAGGGATGTCACATATATGATATCATCAGCAATGGAATGAAACACGTGGTATAAGCATCAGTTGTTGCCAGATTTCAAAATAGCTTTCCAAATGATAAGGATGTCACATACCAGTATGTTCAAAAGTTCCGTAACTTTTTATATTGAAAAAGAATGAGTGCAGGTAATACCTGTGCATGCTGTTTTTCCTTCGAAGTAGTTACCCTGTGCAACTATGTATGCATTTTTGCCAGCGCTCATACAAAGATTTAAATGCAGATTGCAAGCCTTCTTTTGCCACATCCTCCAGTGCCTCCGTCACAGCTCGTTGCACTTCTTCGGAACTTTAGAAGCGTCCCCCTTAAGCAAATTCTTCATCTGGAGAAAATGGAAAAAGTCACACGGGGCGAGATCAGCGGAATAAGCTGATTGTGGAAGAACAGGAATGTGATGTTTGGACAGGTAATCGTACACCAGGAGGGATCTGTGAGCCGACGCCTTATTGTGATGGAGCACCCACGAGTTGGTCTTCCAAAGATCGGGTTGCTTGCATCTCACTGATTCTCAGAGACGTTTCAGGGCATTGACATACTCTTCTTTAGTGACTGTACGGTCATGTTGAAGGAATTCCTTGTGTACGCCCCCTTGCAATTGAAGAAAACTGTTAACAAGACCGTTCTTTTGGAGTGGTCAGCCTTGAACTTTTTTGGTCGTGGTGACGGTGATTTCCACACTTTTGACTGTCGGTTGGATTGGGGGTTGTGCAGAAAGCACCAAGTCTCGTCGCCAGTGATCAATCGATTCAAGAGATCGGGATCTGAATCCACTGCATCGTTGTTATCTCCGCCAACCTGCATGCGCTTATGCATTTTTTTTTTTTTTGTGTCAGGTTTTTCGGAACAATTTGTTGGCACACGTGATGCATGCATGCCCAGTTTCTCTGTTAAAATGACATGGCAACTTCCAACTGAGTCGCTGGCAACTTTGTGCAATCGCTGCAACAGTTTTTCGACAGTCATTTTTCACAATTTCTTTGACAATGGCGATTTGTTCATCCGATGTGGATGTTGAAGGTCGTCCTGACTTCTCGTCATCTCGATACTCTGTCACCCGTTTTCGAATCATCGATGCCACTCATGAACTCTATTTTGCCTCATTGCACTCTCACCGTACGCTGACTTAATCATTTGAAAAGTCTCAGTGAAAGATTTTCAGAGCAGAACACAAAATTTTACACTTGAACGCTGTTCGAAATTCGACATTGTTGTACTTGCAACGGAGAGCCTCGAATGCCTGTAATCACGAACTACACACATATGCTGTACGTGTTGGATCTGGATCAAACTGGTTCTGGCTGGTCGGTCACATGATGCTCTTTGCTTGCTCAGTGGGGAATGACGTAATTCACTGACATTTGGCAAACATTAAAAAAGTTCCGGAACTTTTTGAACGTATAGTATGTGATATTAAGGATGTCACATCCCTATTATTTTGAAAGCTATTTTGAAATTTGCCAACAACTGATGCTTATACCACGTGTTTCATTCCATGGCTGATGAAGGTAGAAGTCACTACCGAAACGTTCCACCACTTATTAATTTTTAACGTAACTTATGTGTGATATGATGATATCAAGAATTCTTCTAATTTTGTGTGTGTTACATGTTTCAATGCTAATTCTTTTCACTCTGGTTCACTTTGGGGCTATCTTGTTGCAGCTCTCTCACTGCATGTGGATTTTCAGATGTCCAATCTTGCAGTTGTGTCTGTTTGACTATCCCTGAGATATCAAATGTGCACTCATCACTGAAAATCACCTTCTGAAGAAAGCCATTGTTGTTATTAATCTTTGACAGAATGTCGGAAGCAAACTGGTATCTCAAGGGCAGGCTATTTGGTTTTAACTTCTGCAGTAAATGAATTCTGTATGCACAAAGATGTAATCCCTTATGAAGAACATCTTGGACTGTCGATTTCTCACGTCAAAATGTGGAATTGAGAGTATGGTGGTGCATAAAAGTATCGCTATAATTACATTAACTTAAAATTCAATTACTTACATAAACACTTCTGGCTGTTTACTGCCCAAAGTATTGCTAAATTTATGTGCATTAATACTATAGTAATAAATATCAGCTTACCCATTTTAGGTTAGCTCCTGTTGAACATTTTCTTGCACGTCAGGTTTCTGGGTTTTCTGTAGGTTCCAGCTCGGTGTGGTCCGCTCATTTCACCATTGTTGTAATTCACACGCGCAAACGAGCAAATTAAGTGACATGAAGCAGTTTTGCAATAGCCCATAGTTCACCATGACTTTCAAAATATTTTACACTCCCTTGAATTCTTTTAATAACACATAAATCCAAACTTAGGCAACGCAAGAAACCTATTAAACATACGTGCACTTCACAAAACTATAACATACAACCAAATTCACACACACATCAAAACCAGGCACCAAAAGACACAGACAATTGTAACTAAACAATAACAGCCAGTTTGTGTAGTGTAAATAGGTTTTTCGAGTTTAGTTACAGTTTGTCTGTCTTTTGGTACCTGATTTTGATGTGTGTGTGAATTTGGTTGTATTACTGCCGATACTACACGTACTGCCGACTACGCCACAATATGTCAGGTCCCGCTGAGTTCGATCTGACCCTAGGCCTTACTGAACCCGAATTTCTCAAACGGGCCTGACGTAGGTTCTTTTGAGAGCCGTCAAGTTAAACTCGATCATTGAAATATTGGAACGTGTAGTCAGCAATTCTTAAGATCTACGATAACGAGGAACTCCAATAACAAGTCCTTGGTTAGACGAAACAAAATTTAATAGATGAAAGAATAAGTTCCGTTCGATTGGCTATCTCCACGTGCCAACAGGTTTCCAACTAGCGAACACTTCACTATCTCATTGATATCCCGGAAGACCCTCCACCGCGTTGACTTGAGTCGTTCCATCTAAAATCCCGGCCGATCTCTTATCGCCGAAAAACCCTGACTATTCCATCAGAAAAAACGAAAAACCCCGAGAGGTCTAACCGACACTCTCTCTGCGTAAGACACAATGTCTTCCTCATGGAAGGTGAAATGGAAAAAGCCTCCTTAGCGAACGTGTCGCTTCCTTTTATATCCTTAACCTTCTTTCCTCCCCTTTCCGCCTCTGGAAATCCTGTTAGCGTGGAGTTAGCCGTTCACCGGAAGTGATGACCTTTGACCTATACATCCGACCCGGTCGGAGTCAACGGATCTCGTTAGTCACGTGATTCATTCGGTGTTACACAATCTGTCATACAAAGGAAACGTACCAACACGTGTGTTTGAATTTACATTACATTGCCTTTGGAATGAGAAATAATTACAGAAAACATTACTACATGAAATTAATTAGTGGGGCCAGCCTCCATCACCTTACACTGTCTTTCATTCAAACATGTCATATTACATCTGGGTTAATTGCAGGGGACTTGGCACTTGTGAACTCTTCCACTGATGAAGACATATTTGCTGAAACATGTATGGATACTAGTAGCATGAGTAGAATGTAGATAGGTTTCGTGTCTTTATCATTTTTAACTTTGTTGGTTTTACTTCTCAGTAGATTTTAATATTCTCATTTCATTCGAATTTCACTCTTTTATACTTAGTTTCATACCTTTCAATTCTCGTTTTACTCAATTGGTCATTTTTACTTATCGCTGTGATATATATCTTGTCAACCGCTTATACTTGTTCTCATGCATAAGAAGCCGGACGACAATGGATGTTGGCCTACTTTTCGATGTTGGGGTAAGTCCTTTTGGTTTTGTTGCTTGTAGTTTGCTTTTTGTTAATATTAACAGGAAACCTGTTCACTTGTGCTTAAAATTGCTGGTATAAACACGTGAAGAGCAGTATTTTTGCTACTGTAATTAGTAGTTATAGATTAATTTTCTTTGCCACCTATTATTCACTATGTTCATTTATGCACTTAGGATTTTCTAGTTACAAAAAGGTAACTACCAAAACTTTTTTCTATCATGAATTGCGAAGAATGAGATTGGCAGTACAATTCCTGTAACATATATATATGCCTACTCAGGCTGCAGTATATGAACATGCAAACACACACACACATGTATATTAAAGAGTGGGAACACTATGCTCCCTCTTTTTTTTTTCTACATAAAAAATGTCTCCTGCTGCACTTAACATACATGAGACCGGCCGATGACAAAAGAAGCTGAATTTTTTAACTGGGTGGAAAATTGGGACACGCGAACGCGCAGTGTGAGCAAATTCAAATACAGCATATACAATATTTAAGATTGCACAAGCCATATGGAATTATTTTCTGTAAATTATGTAAGTAAATATTAAAGTGAAACACATTATTATATTCACAATAGAAAAGTAGGGAACCAAGAACAAAATAAAATGAAATATTTAAAAAAATCAGATTTAAAACGTACATGTAAATCTTTACTAGCTAAATCCTGAGGTGAAAAGTATTTGTCTAGGAAAGTTTGTGCATTTAGTCAAGCAATTAGAAACTTGCAAGAATTAGAAACATATCCACAGATTAGTTTTGGTCAAACATCATAATACAAGAGATAAGCCAGTCTTGTTGGCTTAGTAGCACTCTAATGTACCAAATTTTTCAGAAATGAAATGTGTGTGGAAATAAGTTAAATTCAGATTCTTACTAAATGATAATTGGAATATGTATTTGAATATGTACAAATGTAAAACAACATGACTAGAAGTTATGGTTTTTAAACAGGTTGCTTCAAAGATATTTTGCCCCCCCCTTTTTTTTTGTTGTACTTGCTTGCACAACAATTTAAATTTCCTCACTAAATGATAATTGGAATATGTATTGTAATATATATTTGAATATGTAGAAATGTAAAAAACATGACTAGAAGTTATGGTTTTTAAACAGGTTGCTTCAAAGATATTTTTGCCCTTTTTTGTTGTACTTGCTTGCACAACAATTCGAATTTCCTCTTCTGAGCAAGCCTCGCTTTCTTCTCAGCAAGCTGCACAGCCATATTTATTTTATGTCGACTCTGCAGCTGAACAGCATCCATTGCTAACTTTTTCTTTTTGCTGATAATTGCTTTTCTTTTCCTCTCAATTTCTTTGGTATAACTTGTTTTTGATGTCCTAAGAATTTGGCAGAGGTTGGCATCAACTACTTCTTGCAAAAAAAATTTCTTTACTGAAGAAATTAACTGCAGACTTACCCTGTGCTTTAAGTTTATACTACACAGTTTGTATAGCTGAATAGGTTTCAATGTTCATGCTTCCTGATTTTATTTCTATGATTTCAGCCATCATGCTGAAAGAACTATCAATCTGTGGACCATGAAAGCATGATATCAAGGCTTTAACTATTTTAGATAACATACTTTGCCCACTATGCATCAATTTTTACAAAGTTTCCAACTTCATCAACAGGAGATGGAAGTCATGAATCAAACTGATACTGGTGAATTTCTAGAGCATAGCTTTCCATTTCCTCTGAATTCAATATATTTGAAAGGAACTGTGGAAGTTTTTCAGTCTTTTTAAAGATAGATTACGTCCCCTTGTAGAAGGATTAATAGCTGATATGTACATTAAAAGATCACTACATAATGGTAGTGTCTTTTGCATGTATTTTGCATGCTGAATATAAGCTTCAGCAGCCTGGCTTGAAAAAATTTCTCCACAATGTCATTTGATTTGCTTTCCAAAATAATGTTCCTGATCCAAGAATCTTTCACAGGTTTGCCTTATCAAATCTTTCACAGGTTTGCCTTATCAAATCTTTCACAGGTTTGCTTATCAAATCTTTCACAAGTTTGCCTTTCAGTATCTCTTGTTTTAAGAAACAAGCTAAGAAATCCAAGAATAGTTGCTTCTGCTCATCAAAAACTTTATGAATTAATGGCTCCTTTGTTTGAAATAAGCATACGAATTTTTTCAAAAGAGGTAGAGCTGCAACATAAAAATTTAATATAAGCAAAGTTTTCTTTGAGCTTTCAAATAATTTTGCAACAATTCTAGATTTCCATTTTCTTCCATCTTCTGTTAGATTTTTTCCCCGTAATTTCTTCCAAACTCCAGGAATTTTAACTTTTTCTTTCTTTACATATTTTGTTTATGACATCCATGTATATTGGTCTTTCATTATGCTGCACAAATCCATAATACAGGAGCAAAAGGGCATCATGGATATGTAAACTGTTTAATGCCACATGATAGAATGACAACCACCTGTGTTGCACCATGTTCTTAATTTCATTGAATTTTAGCCCTATAATTTCACAAATTTCAGCAAGGGCTTCATGTTGATCTGCTGACCATTTAAAGTCATTGAAGAAGTCAATAAAGTATTTCTCAATGTAAGCTTAAAAGGGCTTGCAAAATTTTTTACTTGCATTGTCAAATGGTGACATGAATCTCCATCAATGTCAAGCAAGTGGGGAGATTTCCTCTGCCAAATTCTTGTTTTTAACCACGTTTTTGGACCGCTCATGGCACATTCTTTCCACTTAGCTTTCAAACAAGCAAAACAAATTTCTCCTCCTCCTCAGAAAAACAAACAAACAATACGGAAAGTTGTGTCACGAACTTTGTTTAGAGGCTTCGGGCCGACGTAATACTGGCCCGAAGCCGTGCTTTTTTTCCCACTTAGCTTTCAAACATGCAAAACACATTTTTCCTTAGGAAAAAAAGAAAGGAAAGAAACAGGGTTGCGTCACAAACTTTGTTCAGAGGCTTCGGGCCGACGTTATCCTAGCCGGGCGCAGTGCCTTCTTTCCACTAACTTTTCAAACAAGCAATACACATTCCTCCTCCTTAGAAAAAAAGAAAAAAACAAAGAGGTGCGTCACGAACTTGGTTCAGAGGCATCGGGCCGACGCAATTTCGGGCCACAGCGAAAGAAGCACGTCCGAGCCAACATAATTCTGGATCACTGCAAAAGAAGCACGCCAGGGCTACGTAATTCCGGCGTGGCGCCGTGCTTCCTTTCCACTTAGCTTTCAAACAAGCAAAACAAATACCTCCTCAGAAAGAAAAAAAAAAAACAAAACGGAAAGCTGTGTCACGAACTTTGTTTAGAGGCTTCGGGCTGACGTAATACTGGCCGAGCGCCGTGCTTTCTTTCCAATAACTTTTCAAACAAACAAAACACATTCCTCCTCCTTAAAAAAAAAAAAGAAAACAAAAAGAAAACAAATAGGTGCGTCACGAACTTGGTTCAGAGGCATCGGGCTGACGCGTGCGGGCCACAGCGAAAGAAGCACATCCGAGCCAACGTAATTCCGGATCACGGCAAAAGAAGCACGCCAGGCCTACGTAAGAAGCATGCCAAGCCGACGTAATAACGGGTCAGGGCGAAAGAAGCACGCTGAGCTTATGCAATCCTGGTGCCGTGCTCTTTTTTTTTTTTTTTACACTTTCAAACAAGCAAAACAAATTCCGCCACCTCAGGAAAAAAAAAAAAAAAAGGTACAAAGGGCTGTGTTACGAACTTTGTTCAGAGGTTTTTACAGCAATAATTTACAAAACCATTGAAACTTTCTTAACAAAAGCGAAAATCTGAATATCCATAATTTTTTGTTAGTCACCCGTAATACCGGGGGAAATCCGTAATAATTATGGAGATTCCGTAATTTTTGGCAATTACGGAGATTCCGTAATCTCTGTGCGTCCTTCGTAGAATGAGGTTTCACGAGTGCTTCAATTCTCGAACAATCTCAGAAAAGCGGGAACGCATTCGGATACATCGCAAATTACAAGAAAGAGTTCCTGGCGATGGCATCACGGATAGAATGCAGAGTGGTGATTTCCCGCAAGACACGGAATGGATGTTCTCGTGGGCTGCGGCAGTTTCCCTAAAGCACGAAGTAGGCGGAGCTTCCACCCTTCGCGCTACGATGCTCAAGTGACTGACATCCCATCCATTGTTGACAGCAGTAAACGAATTGAGCTCCTGACCAAGGCTGAACTGGTTGAAGAACAGGCTATAACATTAACGTTGAAGACAATAGACTTTTGGTGATTGGCCGTTGGGCGTTTGGGACGATTTTAGCCGTTAGATGGCACTGCGTCCCAAGGTACAAACAACTCAGTTTTCACGTTGTTTGAATTGCTGGATTATGTATGTTCGTAGTTTTTTCTTGTGTTTCTTTTAAAAAAACCTTACAGTTTTAAAACCAAACTGATGTTTTCACAACAAAATCTAACCCATTTTCAAAATGGTTTATTGTTGTATGCCAATGTGCACATCTTCTGAGAAGAAAAACCTGGGATTTTCATTCCACGAGTTCCCCTCAGATCAGAACCTAAAGCAACTGTTGCTGAAAGCAATATCTCGTCAGGATTTTGCTCCAAGTGAGAAGTCACCTTCAACTGTTGTTTGTGGTAAGCATTTTCATTCTGATAATTACGTACCCAATTCAATTTTAGAAAAAAAACAACCTCTGCTATATAAACTGATATTAAGTAAAATAGTAGGTAAATGCGTTTGAAATTATTTCGTCGGGAAAATGTTAGTACCTGGAAAAAGTGCGACGTACAGATTTTAGAGTATGGAAATGAATGGCAAATGATGCAGAAATTTCCTGTTTCAAATGTCTTTCAAAGATTTTTATCATAATATTTACGTGTAAGTGCGATACCGTGAATATTACGATACAATTTTTTAAAAGACATTTAAAACAGGAAATTTCTGCACCATGTCATTAATTTCCATACTCTAAAATATGTACGTTGCCCCTTTTCCAGGTACTAACATTTTTCCGACGAAATAATTTAAGACGCTAATCTACACATTTACCTAAATCTCAGCCCTAGTTCATTGAAGAATAAAAGAGGAATAATATTTACACATCAATTACACCAGTTCCCACAGAAAAATTCTCTTGCCCAAGTACTACGAATTCAAAATGTAAATATTCATCTGTTCACGTGAAAGCGAATATAAATAAAATCTCAAATGTAAGTAATGATACGGAATCAGTTTGTTTATGCGAACTACGTCAATAGATGGCGCCGCATCCCAACTCATCTTTTCTGTCCTCGCTGTTTTTGCTTAATGTTACAGCCTGGTAGGATCCAGTTCAGCCTTGTCCTGACTCAAACATTTCTTCTTGCCCCCCAGCGCCTGCTCCCAAAACAACGCTTTCAGCTAGAAAGCGCTTAGTTCTTTTACTCCACAAAACAAACGGAATCGCGGAATTCCGCTTTTTCCAGGATTTTTCTATAGAACGACGACACCCCTCCCCCCTAAAAATTCTGAAACTTTTCTCATCCTTTTTGCAATGACCTTGAGGGTGACCAAAATGATGCAGAAAAAAGCGGAATTCCGCGAATTTGAGGAAGAATCTCATGTATGACTTAAAAGTAAGTTGAAATACTCACTATTTTGCTACAAGATTTCATTAGATGCCCTTCTTTGACAAATAAAGGTAACTTGATCACGCTAGTTACGTTAAATGAAAACTTTAACAAAAAGTTCATAAGTTGGAAGCTTTCGACCTTATTTTAGGTCTTCACCACGCCAATAGAATGTAGAATCTGGCAACAATCTTAGTCCTCCATTGGCGTGATGAAGACCTAAGATAAGGTCGAAAGCTTCCAACTTATGAACTTTTTGTTAAAGTTTTCATTTAACGTAACTAGCGTGATCAAGTTACCTTTATTTGTTAATATTGTTACGTGTTTTGCCCATCATCGTCATGTCAAGCCCTTCTTTGACGTTTATATCTGAAAAATGTCCCGACTCCATAAGTAGAAAAATGTAAACTGCCAATGTGTAGCTAAAATCTGTTGAGGGGGAGTACGAAAGAGAACGTCACATTCTTCATTTTCACTTTCACTGCTGGTCGTGCTACAGCTACTAAAAGAATACATTTCTGCATATGAAGACAAATTATCGGGATCACCTATTTCATGACAGGATGTGCCTGCCAATGAATTTTTGTTGGTTGAAAGGGACCAGTGACAGCCTGTCTGAATATATCTGTTGCTTCCACAAAACTAAGTATTGAAGTCAATATAGGTTGTTTTGAAGTCTCTTTAGCATCCTCAATAGGCTACCCTTTTACGTATAAACTCTAAGCAGCAAATGCCTTTTATTGACACTCCAGCATTTATTTATTGATTTTGAGTTGGTGCGAATGAAACATCCGGCACAAACGAGCAGCGAAGGCAGGCCCCCACAACAGCGGAATGGAACCACACATGCCCACAGGTGTTGCGGGTATTACGTCAGAGTTACTATAAATAGCTAGCACGTGTGTGAAGAACAAGGTTTAGGCGTGGTTTGTTTGGACGTAACGTGGCTTGCAAAGGAAACATGCAGACGCCGGATTTGAGAGTAATCTTCCTGTATGAATTTAAACTGGGCCATTTTGCAGGAACTGCCGCTCGAAACATTAAAAAAGCATTTGGGGAGAGTACAGCAAACGAATGAACCATTCCGCGATGGTTTGTGCATTTTCGAAGCGGAGATACGGACCTGCAGAACGAAGCACGTCATCACCGACCTGTTGCTGTTTCTGACGATGTTCTGTTACGTGTGGTTGAAGCGGATACCCGAAAAATGTGTCGTGAGATAGTGGCAGAGGTAGTGTCCACCACACGACAGTTGTTCGGCGTCTGGCTGCTCTGGGTAAGGTCAAAAATCCGGACACGTGGCTGCCACATGAGTTGACAACTGCCAACAAGACTAGGCGTTTGGAAGTCTGCATGTTGCTGCTTGCCAGGAATAAACAGGAACCTCTACTGCATCGAGAAGTGGGTCCTTTATGATAATCGGAAATGATCTGCACAATGGTTAAGCAAGGCACAGCCTGCTGGACACCCCTACACACCAAGATGATGATGCTGCTTGTCTGGTGGTCCACAGCCAGGATAATTCATAGGAGTTTCCGCAGAACGTTGTTGTGCTGAATTACACCAGATGAGGCGAAACTTGCTGCAGAAACAACCGGCTTTGGTCAACAGACATGGTGTTCTTCTGCTCCAGGACAACGCCCGCCCTCATGTTGGACAACGAACGATGCTGACACTAAGTGCCTTGGGCTATGAAGCACTGCCTGATCCTGCCTATTTCCCGGACTTGTCTCCGACAGGCTATCATCTGTTTTCTCGCCAGGATCACTCACTTCCTGCCCGTGAAACAGTTCACGACGGACGATGAGGTTCAACGTGCAGTTGATGACTTCTTCGGGTCCCAGCCACAAGACTTTTTCGTTCCTGGATCGTGGCCTTGGCAGACAGATGGCAACTATGTATCGATGCAGAGGGGGATTACTTTGCCTAGGTAAATTGTCCTACTTTCCGTTCTCAACGTCCACATGAGCTGGTCCTTTGGCGGACATTTCATTCGCACCAACACAATAGTTTCCTTCCTTGCAAAACTAGTGACATTCGAAGGAAAATAAACATTGCAGTGAAAAGCACACACTTTGTTGCCTACGAGGAGTCAACTTACTTTCCCTTCCCTAAACCATGTGGAAAAAATCTTCTATATGAAAACCACGGTCGTTCTTAAACAGTTGGATACTCATTCTCAGTGCCAGTAACAAAACAGATAACTCTCTTCAAGTGGCAAAGGTTTTAGGAAGGGAGATATTAACAATGTCGTTCAGCGGCATCAGTATTGGGGCTGAGTATTGTATGACACAGTTCGGCGTCATGCAGCAGTGAAAGCATTAAAATACATCAGACAAAATGAACGAGTAACGTGAAACACTAAAAACTGAATTCAATGCATTAAAATAAAATTATGCTGTAGTTTAGAACATCTAACAACAGAAGTTTGGCAACTAGTACCTTCCATTGAGTGATTCTGGCATATCTTGAATTAAAGACAAAACTGCAGAATGGTTCTGGGACAGTGCAGTTTTTCCTGCTTCAATTGCTGAACACTTCTGGGACAACACAGTTTTCTCTGCTTCAAGCTGGAGCACCTTTTTTTGCACTGCCTTATTTGCATTTTCCAACTTTGAAAGTTGTGCTGACATCTCACGCATTTCTCGTTGCTGAGTTACTAATTTTGTCTTCAAAGACTGCTTGGACTCAGTAAGGCACACTACTTCCCTGTAAAAATAATACAAACATTTAATAAACAAATACAGAGCCAAGTCAATGCAACTTATATTAACAACAATTCACGAGAATGCTAAATAACACTCCAATTAGTTTTTATTGTACCATAACATGCACAATAAATTACTGTAAGGACTCTGATTAGGATACTGCAATTTTTTTTAATATCATCATCATCATCATCATTGTCAACCATTATCAATCCACTGCTGGACGAAGGTCTCTCCAAGTTTCTTCCACAACTGTCTGTCTTGTGCCAGTCTCCTCCATGTCACTACCGCATACTTTCGAATTTCATCCACCCATCTCCCATGTGGTCTTCTTCTGGGTCTTTTCCTGTCCCTTGGAATCCAATCTAAAATTCCGGCTGTCCATCGATGGTCTGTCCTTCTGGCAGTATGCCCAGCCCATTGCCATTTCAGGGATTTAACTCTGATCATGATGTCTTCCACTCTTGTTATTTTTTGGATCCACGAGTTCCTCTTTTTATATCTCCTGGTTACACCAAGCATGCACCTCTCCATGCTGCTTTGAGTTGTCTGCAGCCTTTGTATGTCTCTTTTAGTTATAAGGTCCACGTCTCTGCACCATACGTAAGCACTGGAAGGATGCATTGATCAAACACTTTTCTTTTAAGACATAATGGCATATTGCTCTTGAAAATTATGCTGTTTCTTCCAAAAGCTCTCCAGGCAAGTTTTGTACGACAGG
Source organism: Macrothele yani (assembly GCA_039090855.1). Lineage (NCBI taxonomy): Eukaryota > Metazoa > Arthropoda > Arachnida > Araneae > Macrothelidae > Macrothele > Macrothele yani. Next base: position 99,027,692 of record CM077031.1, read on the forward strand.
ACAATGCGCGCTCGCACGTGGCATGCATCGTGCAACAATTCTTCACGGCCCACCAGGTGTGACTGCTGCCGTGGCCCTCTTGTTCTCCCGACATGTCGCCCATTGAACACGTCTGGTCGCTGATCGGCAACCGAGTGGCCCGGCAAGCACCACCCACGGCTACACCTGATAAACTGTGGCAACGTGTGGAAACAGCCTGGACCAACATATCCCAAGCTCACATCCAAAGCCTCTTTCGTTCAATGCCGCGGCGTGTAGCGGCCGTTATTACCAGCCATGGGGTCCACACGAACTATTGATGCCTGCGTGTTCCGCAAGTGGCACGGGCCTGTAAGCTCAATCGTTTCATCTTTGTATCTGTTGTTGTGTGTCCTGTAAATCTGGCTGTGCTATCTCATGTCCATCTTGGTGTTGCATTTTGGGCGGCCAGTAGTGTATATATACGAACGATGAAAAAGCTTGTTTTTGTACGCCAAATTAATGAGAACACAATAACAAAGTGAACTCCGCTTATTAGGCGTATAAACGCTGAGAAACAAAGAGATGCTAGCTTTCGCCACCTCCGGGTAACTTCATAAGGCATTTAGTAGTTAAGATCGCAGAAAGCAACGATGATATGGCACTGGCTTCTTGAAGTTCTACGTGAGCACCTGGCTCTGGGATCAAACCACTCGTGACATCGTGCAAGTGTCTTGCCTATTTTGAATTTACTTATATTCTTAGAAGTGTTTTTCCCCATTGTTTTCTGTGATCTTAACTACTAAATGCCTGATGAAGCTACCTAGAGGTAGATAAGCTAGCATCTCTTTGTTTCTTATCGTTTATACGCCTAATAAACGGAGTTCACTTTTTATCGTTTTCTCATTTTTGTCTATATTTTATCTATTTATTGTGTTTATTCTTTTTGTGTAAGATTTTATGCATTTTCATTGTTTTTGTATACGATTTTATGCATGAAGTACTGTTATAAAGGTAATAATCTGGGGTTCGGGAATGCATTGATCCATTTTACATGAACTTTTATGGGAAAATGGTTTCAGTTTTCAAAAAAATTAGTTTCTGAATAGGCTTTAGGAATGAATTACGTTCGAGAACTGAGGTTCCACTGTATTTATACAATATCTTTTGCTCCTGATTTACTTATGCAACAATTTAGCTAACATCAAGAAGTTCATAATGTAGTTTTACAGCACAAAGAATAATTTATGTACATGATTTACTAAAAGCATGCAAAAAAAGATAACATAAAATAATGACAAAGCCCAAAGCATCACATATCACATTGGAAAAGTATGAATAGCACTTCCCAAACAGCAGCAGAATTACCTTCTGTAGTGTAGGAATTAGTGGACATTTCATAAAGGAGCACAATAAAATGTCTAAACTGGAGGTGATACTGAACTTAATCATTGATCTCTCCAAACAGAAGTACAGTAGCGAACATAAGTATTTCACAAAACACTTTTTCGACCATAATTTTTTTTTCTGCCGGACCGAATCGGGTCATTTTAGGTTATGATATGTGTTGATCCGTGGGTTACAACGCCGCGTAGTTTGTATTTCGCTCAGGGCGAATTTTTCGTTCAAAACAGGCCACATTCAAGAGTCGCCAATTATTACCCATTTGTTTGCTTCATGTATTAATGTTTTTCTTGTGATTTTTGTGGGTTTTGTGATGTGTAGTGTGATAATAAGTCAATCTTAGGCTTTCAGAAATGGGTAAAAAGGCGGAGATCTCTGTTGGAGCTCGCCAGGCGGCCGTGAACATGATGGAATACGGAATGTGCGTCACCGACATTCCGTGGGCCCTGAAGATCCGACACCAAGTCCATTTCAGCTATCCTGCAACGTTATAAGAAGACTGGGACCGTCGAGAACAGTCCGCGATGTGGTAGGCCTCGTTCCACTACGTTGCGTCAGGATAGACGCATCCTCCGTCCATCTCGTGCTGATCCCACCTTGACTGCTGTGGACATCGCCACCAAATTCCGCAACAGCAACGACCTGAACGTCAGCCGAATGACCATCTCCCGTCGTCTCATTGCTGGTGGATTGAATGGAAGACGCCCCGCCAAGAAACCACTCATCGGAGTCAAGAATTGCCGAACCAGAGTCACACGTTCACCCGCCGTCATCGACACTGGACCGTGGCGGACTAGAGTAAGGTGCTTTTCACCGACGAGAGCAAGTTCAACTTGTTCGGTAGTAATGGCATCCGATACGTACGACGTCCGTGTGGCCAGAGATTCAACCCCCAGTTCATTCAGCCGATTGTCAAGCAGGGAGGAGGATCGCTCATGGTTTACGGTGCCTTCTCTCGCAATGGAATGGGCCCAATCATCAAGATTGACGGAATAATGACCGGCCAGAGCTACACGAACATGCTCACCAACGATATCTTCCCATGGGCAAACCAGAACATGCCACCCGGATGGATCATGCAGCAAGACAACGACCCGAAGCACACCTCCAGAGTAGCGAAGGCAGCCTTCCTGCAGCAACAGGCCACACTTCTAGACTGGCCAAGCCAATCTCCAGACCTCAACCCCATCGAGCACATGTGGGAGGAGCTGGAGAGACGATGTGCAAAGAAAACCTGCCGGAATATGGCCCAGAAGTTCGACCAGCTGTCTCCAGAATGGGCGCGAATACCGCAGGTCACCGTCGAGTAGCTAGTGGACTCTATGCCGGCCCGTTGTGCAGCTGTTATTAAGTCTCGTGGTTATCCCACTAAGTATTAGTTATTGTTTTGTCTCTTTCTCGTACTTGTTTTCTATTATCGTTGCATTAAATGAATGCGATACACACCTACTTTGTTGGTCAATTTGTACGATCTTTGCGATTAAGCTCAGCACCTGATCTGTGTTAAGGTTTCCGATCCATCTGCACATGGGTCATGTTTACAACTGAATAACACATAGCATATCCCAAAATGACCGGATTGGGTCCTGCAGAAAAAAAAAAAATACGGTCGAAAAAGTGTTTCGTCAAATACTTTTGTTCGCTACTGTATCTAGTAATTTATACCTCCACTAAACAATATATTAAATAATGCTATGAATTAAAGAAGCAGCACTAGATAGTAAAAATCAAATCTACCAGGGTCGTAACTATTGCAGCAATACAGGGGGATAAAATTTCAGACATGAAAGGTAAAGAAAGATAAATTATAGCAAAGAATGAAAAGAAATTTTACAAAATAAATACCTTTTGAGTAGTGAACAGTATGTTGCTAATTCTTTGCTAGCGTTAGCTCCAGAGTACATTCTCAACATCTCCTCAACTTCTTGCCTGGTACCAAAGACTGCATTTTCAATCCTACAAAAAAAAAAAAAAAAAAAAAAAAATCACACATCTTCTAGTTTTCAAGAGCATCATTGTCATGCAGTCATATCAATGCTTTATTGGACACAAGTTTAAAACTTTTCACTCTCACAACTAATCATGCAAATCAGAATTCTAGTACTGACTCCACTTGCCTTGGTTGTGAAAAATAATAGAACAAAATTAGTTTTTGAACTGTCAACCTGGATTTGTAGAAACTTGCAGTGCTACTTATTTACCGGGACTAAAGAATAACTAACTTCCACACTTATACATATGACACGTGTCCCAAAAGTTTTGGGCCCAATCACAAACTAATGGTGCATTAAAAAACACAAATGAACAAACATTAGCTTTCGCCACCAACGGGCCGTCTCCATCAGACAGAAATACAATGTAATGTAAATAGAGAGTTCCAGATATTAAAAATGGTAAACAAAAGGATGATCAATGTCAATATCAAGTCACATGCATGCATGTATTACTGCATTAGCCAGTCATTGGCAGTGGCTAGCATGACATAGGTAAATTGCATTGCAGTGCAGCGGGATTCTCAGAATTGCATGCCAGATGTACAGCAGTTCTATAGATGTCTCCTTGAAGGTAAGTATTTCCATTCCTCTTCCTTTCTTTTTTTGTTTTGTTAGAGTAAATTAACTAAATCAAATTTATTTTTTTTTACTTTTCACATTTGCAGCCACCACAGTTGTTTTTTATTCTTTCGTTTGGCAGAAATATTACTGCATTAGCCATTCAATGGCAGTGGCTGGTATTAATTTGGAGGAACCCTGCTTTTCACATGGACAACTCTACGTCGCCTGCTCAAGGGTTGGCAATCCTAAAAACCTCTACATTTTTGCTCCCAATGGAAAAACCAAAAATACTGTTCACCAAAAAGCAATTACCTAAATGAATTAAAATAAATTTACTGGAAAATTACAGGAATATCTTTTTCATTCATTAACTTTCACTCGCTGAACTTGGTGATTCCACGAATAGTAATATTTACTCGGGAAATACCGGGTACCCCTGCTAGAATGCATATAAAGTTATTGATAACAATATACATTTAAGTTATTGATAACAATTGGATATCAGGGCTTGAAAAACACCATCCCTAAAATGCCCAGGGCATGTAAATTATTGGCCTGAGCAAGTAAAAAATTTAAAAAAGAAGTGGGCAATTAAATAAACAAAATGAAGTTTGGAATAAAATTTCCTACCACAAGAAAAACAGACAGTCATCACATGCTGTGTTTCATTTCAATGCTAATCACTGGAAGTTGTACTATTGCTACCAAATGCCAACGACTGAAGAATATCACTTCTTTAATTACACACTATATTTGACAAAATCACCAGACACCCCTTCAAAAGCAAATGAACAGATCCGCTGCATTGTTAAGATGTGCAGTACAGCTGCAAACAGTATAAAAACAAGCCTGAAGCTGATTGCGATCATATCACACTGTCAGGTTGAGTGAAAATGTAGTGGAACTGACTTTGAGAAAGGAAAGATCGTTGGGTATTATATTAGTGGGTTGTCCATAAGAGAAACTGAGAGTCGTTTAAACATACCCAAGTCAACTGTTTTGGATGTACTGAATAAGTGGAAGACACATGGAGTGCCTGAAGCAACAAAACGTACCAGCAGACCAAAGAAAATCAGTGATAGAGGACGTCGAAGCATCAGGAGAGTCGTTACAGCTAATCGACGGAGTACTGCACAAGACCTCAGTGTACAGGTGAGTAAAAATGCTGGAACCTCGGTATGTACATATACCATTTGCAGATAACTTCATTCCATGGTCTACATTTTGAGGTTACTAACCTTTATTCCAAAAATCTTTCAGGAGGTTATCATCTCTATACATTTTCAACACATATTTTTCTTAGTTACATCGTGGTTCAAGGCCCAAAAAAACATCCACATCTTTTTCAACTCAAGTGAACTTTGTCCCCCTCCCCCCAATGACCAAATGCTGATTCAAAATAATCAACCACAAGTATACATAATTCAACTCCCTAAAACACTAATATCTAATTAAAACTTCAATAAAAAAAAACTTATATTACACATTTCCTAAAACGTCAAAGTTGAAAACTGTAACCCATAATTATTTACAATTGCACACCAGTAATAAATTGAAACAAACCAAAACCTGAGACAAGCACTATACTCGACAATCTCGGACCTCTCCTCACTCAGCACTAAATGTACTATCCCAGCACTTTCAGCCTGAGCCCAGGCCATTCTGAAGGAGTGGATGCAACAGATGAAAATAAAAACGAAAAGAAAAAAAAAGGAAGGGGGGGGGAAGCAAAAGAAAAAAAAAACTAAGAAAAAGACGTGTTGGAAATGTGTAGAGATGAAAACCTAAAAGATTTTTGGAATAAAGGTGAGTAACCTCAAAATATAGATTATGTCTAAATAGCACATTAATAATTAAGCAGCTAAGTGACATTTGACATTTGCAATGCTGTATGAATATATGATTCATTCCATGGGTTACCGTGGTCGTGCGGCTGCCCATAAGCCTTTCATCTCCACTGCGAATGCTACTCGTCGTTTAGCATGGTGCAAAGAACATTTATCGTGGACCGTACATCAATTTAAACGGATCCTATGGACTGATGAATTTAGATACACGATCCATCAGTCTGATGGCTGTGTGTGGATATCGCAGCAGCAGGGGAAACGCTATTTACCACAGTGTACTGTTCCTACGGTCAGGTTTGGTACTGGCAGTGTACTCGTGTGGGGGTGTTTCTCGTGGTATGCTCCCGGCCCATTGGTTTTCGTGGACAAACCTGTTAACCAGCACATCTACTTCGATATTCTGGGCAATTATGCCTTACCAACTCTGTGGCAACACTATGGAAATGAGCCTTGTTGGTACCAGCAGTAATGCACCGAGCCATAAAGCAAGGACTGTTACAGTGTGGTTTGACGATAATTCCGTATGGTGTGCGGACTGGCCAGCACAGAGCCCTGATCTTAATCCCATAGAGCACCTATGGGATGAATTAGAGCACCGCAAAAGAAGCTTGGAACCAAGGCCTACTACTAAGCAACAGTCAGCAGCAGCATTATGTACTGAATGGAAGTGCATACCTATTGCTGTGTTCCAAAACCTTGTCAAAAGCATGTCTCGAAGGGTCAGTGAATGCACTAAGGCCAAAGGTGGACCGACACTGTACTAATGTATGTCAATAAATGCTATGTTGTGTTTCTCTTCTAGGTGTCTGGTGACTTTTGTCAATATAGTGTATTATGCTCTAGGTCTAGAAACTGGAACCATATGTAGTTTTGCTCCAAATTTTGTTTATAGTCGGAGATGGGAAGCATGCCTCTGATAGAATTAGCCTCCGGTGTTTAAGCGACAAAGGGCGAAAACTTTAACGAAAGGGACATGGCAGAATCACTAAATTTCTCAAATAACAATTTCATCATCACATCATTTCGTACCTTTTTCAGCATCATCATCTTAAAACTTGAGATACACGCTTTTGTGCATTAAACATTTTGAGTACTGACCCTTAAAATGGAAATGCAAAACATGCAGAAAAAGTTCATCATATTTTTTAACTTATTGTAAAAAAAAAAAAAAAAAAAATGAGGGTTCTGATTTTTAATCTTATAATTTTTCCTGGGCTTCCAGCTTTTACTACCTGAGAGGTAAATAATTTGTGCACATGCCCAGCTGGGTATGAAACTTTTTAGATACTTTTTAAGCCCTGGTGATTTTCCACAAAGCAATTTTGGAACAGCACTTTCCCAGATGATCCTATGAAAGACCACTTTACCCTTTTAATCCACACGTGTATATAATTATCAGTTATTGCCCCCCCCACCTATCTTTTAATGTTTAATTCCTTTAAAAACTATTAACTGCTTTAATTAATTTTTAAAGGCCTGTTCAGAGGGCTCTAATATTAATTTTTGACCAAATCAAATCTAGAAGTACAATATATAGACAAAAGTCACCGAACACCTAGAAGAGAAACACAACATTGCATTTATTGACATACATTAGTATGGTGTCAATCCACCTTTAGCCTTAATGAATGCACTGTGACCCTTCGAGGCATGCTTTGGACAAGGTTTTGGAACACAGCGATAGATATGCGCTTCCATTCAGTACATAATGCTGCCACTAACTCTTGCTTAGCAGTAGGCCTTGGTTCCAACTTCTTATGCAGCACTCTAATTCATCCCATAGGTGCTCTATGGAATTAAGATCAGATTTCTGCGCTGGCCAGTCCACACACAATACGGAATTATCGTCAAACCACGCCGTAACAGTCCATGCTTTATGGCTCGGTGCATTATCCTGCTGGTACAAACAAGGCTCAGATCCATAGTATGTGTATTACCACAGAGTTGATATGGCATAATTGTCCAGAATATCAAGGTAGATGTGCTGGTTAACAGGTTTGTCCACGATAACCAATGGGCTGGGACCATACCACGAAAAACACCCCCACACGAGTGCACTTCCAGCTCCAAACTTGACCATAGGAACAGTACACTGTGGTAAATAGCATTCCCCCTGCTGCCGCCATACCCGCACACAGCCATCAGACTGATGGATCGTGTATCTGGATTCATCAGTCTATAGGACCTGTTTCCGTTGATCTACGGTCCACGATAAATGTTCTTTACACCATGCTAAACGACGAGTAGCATTCCGAGTGGAGATGAAAGGCTTATGAGCACCCACACAACCACAGTAATTCATGGAATGAAGTTCTCTGTGAATGGTACTTGTACATACCAAGGTTCCAGCATTTTTACTCACCTGTACACTGAGGTCTTTTGCAGTACTCCGTCGATTAGCTGTAACGACTCTCCTGAGGCTTCGACGTCCTCTATCACTGATTTTCTTTGGTCTGCCGGTATGTTTTGCTGCTTCAGGCACGCCATGTGTCTTCCACTTATTCAGTTCATCCAAAACAGTTGTGTTGGGTATGTTTAAACGCCTCTTGGTTTCTCTTATGGACAACCCACTAATGTAACACCCAACAATCTTTCCTTTCTCAAAGTCAGTTCCACGACATTTTCAGTCAACCTCACAGTGCGATATGATCGCGGTCAGCTGCAGGCTTGTTTTTATACTTAATTATTATATTTGCACTTCCAAGGTATCAAACCCTTGCAAAGTGCGAATAGTTTACATGCAATTCACAAATGATATACTATTAAAAATCACCAATCACTTACCCTAAAGGTCTTGGTAATTTCCATCCACAAACACTTCAAGCACGTCAATTATCGTAATGTTGCTGGCCTTCAAAGGTTTACAGACACCCTGCCTACGATTCCTTCTTCCGGGGATGAAACGTCGTATTATTATTATTTTTTTTATTTGCTAGACAAACAACGCTGGTTTTTTAGCTATATGAGATGTAACTATAGCTTGTCAATGCCTTAAATACCACACAAGCATACTACTCATTCATACATTCAATTAAAAAAACTATGTACATATTTACATTACGCTACATTCCCAGGTGGTTAAACCTTTGTCAACTGTGAGTAACAAAATGCTCCATCTGTTTCAAAACCCGTTCCAATCCTACTGCAAGTGTCACCCTCATTCAGCCTCTCACACACAATCCTCTAGCGCTTTCAACAGGCTACTGTCGTCCTCAGGAGGCAGGCGTGTCTCACCCGCCCACCACAGCTCAAGTGAGCAGAGCCATCGAGGCACGGGCTCCAGTCGCAATCTCTGAATCTTTGTGTCTCTATACTGTTTATACTGTCATGTTTTTATACTGTTTGCAGCTGTACTCCACATCTTAACAGCACATCGGCAATGTTCATTTGCTTTTGAAGGGGTGTCCAGTGACTTTTGTCAATATGGTGTATATACGACTACAAAATTGTGAGTGCACAGACCACATAAGACAACACATAGCTACTTTGTTCAGAGAGTGCAGTTTTAGCTCTACTATATGATTCATAAATACAGCACACTTTAGAATTATCCAATAACTATGAAAAATGCAAAACAGAAAACAAAATGGCCACAAAATTAAGTAAAATGCTTACATTTTAAACTGCTTCATCTTCTCTGCCAGCTGACATTTCTCGTCTTCTAGATTTCTGATTCTGTGATGCAGCTTATCCATATCGACAACTTTCAACTCCAGGAGCTTTTTGCGGGAATCGGACGACAAGAATTTCTGCTTATACTCTGCTGCATTCTCCTCCGCAATTCTAACAAACTCCTTCAGCTCTGCACTGACTCTTTTCTGGCATTCTAGTTCTGAGCTTTTTTCAACCAGCTGTGCCTTTAAATTGCTGATGTCATTTTCTAAAGAGCACAAACTTGGAACTTCAGGCTCATGATAATGAAAGTACAATTTATTTACATTCTTCTTTGTGTATTTATGACGACACTCTGGGCATGAATGGCAATGGTCCATCCACTTGCTAATGCATCCGATATGATACACGTGTCCACATGGCAATGAACCGATGTCCCCATGCTGATCATACAGATCGGAGCAAATTACACAGGACGCTTTCATCGCCTCAAGAAACAGCACCAAGTTGGTGGATGAAACCTACAACAATATATAAATCATACATTTGATAGAACATGATGATCATACAGATCGGAGCAAATTACACAGGACGCTTTCATCGCCTCAAGAAACAGCACCAAGTTGGTGGATGAAACCTACAACAATATATAAATCATACATTTGATAGAACACGAAACATGAATAAATTTCAAATACCTGGAGATAATGTAAATAAACGACGTCATCGCTCTGTCCATGTTATTTTATAAACAACGAATAGCAACTGAAAAATTGTTCTACCGACACCGCTGGGATCGAACCCCAGATCCTCGATAACTAGCCGAGTGCGTTCGCTTTACGCTACGGTGTCGACAATTCTCAGCGCTATGTGTGGTTTATCAGTCAGCATCTGACTACACAAATCCATATTGATGTGCTCAGCAACTGATGTGTCGCCATCTAGTGACATTCAACAGAGCAAGCTATTTTAATTACATCTGATAAATCCAAGGGGCGATAGAAATGGTGAATAATAAATTTCAAATACGTGGAGATAATGTAAATAAACGATGCCATCGCTCTGTCCACGTTATTTTATAAACAACGCATAGTAACTGAAAAATTGTTCTTCCAACACCGCTGGGATCGAACTCCAGATCCTCGATAACTAGCCGAGTGCGTTTGCTTTATGCTACAGTGTTGACAATTCTCAGCGCTATGTGTGGTTTATCAGTCATCATCTGTGTAGGGGTGGAAGCTCATTATGTTAATTAATGCTCATCGGCCAAACAACACTGGCTTCCAGCGCTGATGAAAATTCCCCACAGCAGGAAGGAAAACTATTTATAAGGTTCTTTTTGTCTGGAGACTGTCTATCAACGAAAAGTTGAAGACAGCCCGGCGTTCTTGCTCTCCCAGCTTTACTATAGATCTGCTATTCAGGAGAGGGGAAGTAAAAAATAATGGCAAGACAATTCCAAGCATGAATTCACTCTCAGGCTTGTTGAAAACTTAAAAAAAACATTTAATCAAAAGTAATCGTTCCGGCAGCTATTGTTCCTTGACCTGAGTTCCTGCAACTGCAGTTCCACGAAGAAATGATCAGAGTTTCTATTCCTTACAGAATACTCTTTCCTGCTAATACTCTTTGCCCGTTCTTTTTCTATCACAGACGTGAAAGGTTTTAATCGTCGTAACCTTCCGTTCACCTCCCTTCCTTTGTTCCAGAAGCTATGCCTCGTGTTCTGTCCCGAACACGTGTTCTCTCAAATCGCTTTCTCCGTACGTCGTTACAGACCCACGTGTCTGCTTCGAACTACGATCGTTTTCCCCGTGCTCTAGCTGGCACGTTCTATCACCAACTTTTTTTTTCCCCAGCACTGTCCAACCGTTCCCAGCACTGTCCAAACGCTCCCAGCACCCCTCAACGGTTCACAGCTCACGCAGTCCGTCAACCGTTCTCCGCTCTCAGTCAACTGTCTTTGTTCCTGACTCCTATCCTGAAGTTTTTCCCCCAAATTCTCCTCGCCTCTGATTGGCTCCTGCCTCCCTTGCCTGAGGCGCTCCTCTTCTTCCTAATCGGAGCACGCGAAGAGCAGGCGACACCCCCCTCCCGCTTCTCGGTGCCCCCTACCCTTTTCTCCCTGACCTGTGCCTTTGGCCGCTGACCTCGGGCTATTTTCTCGTTGACCTCTAGCTCCCGTGTGTCCTGCAGATTGCATTTCTCCTGGCCAGGAACAATAGTGGTGCCTCCGTGAATACAATCGTCATGGTACATTTCCACATTTTACATCCGTTTCTAAATAATGCACATGGAAATAGTTGTTCTGAAATGTTCATATCTTGTAAGATCGATGGGATTTAATGTCTATCACACAATTTACATAGGGGTGTAATTTCTCGCCCCTACAATCTGACTACACAAATCCTTATTGATGGGCTCTGCAACTGATGTGTCGCCATCTAGCGGCATTCAACAGAGCAACCTATTTTAATTACATCTGATAAATCCATCCAAAGGGCGATAGAAATGGTGAATAATTGTTGTTTCAATCCCAGCGGTGTCGGGACAACAATTTTCCAGTTGCTATGCGTTGTTTATAAAATAATGTGGACAGAGCGATGACATCGTTTATTAACACAAAACATTACAAATGCTAAATAAAACAAAGCAAACCCTCTGGAAGGAATATTCTTCTCACAATACATGGAGATATGTCAGAATCGTTAACACAGAAGTGTTTTAAGTTGTCACTCACATTTTTACCAAATCATGATAAAGATGGTAATTTCATGACAAAAAGTCCCCACTGAATTGCCAAAAAGCGAATGTTTCGCGTCATCCATAATTTTTTGTTCTGTCATCGCTGCTTTGCCCTATCTACCTGGTAGGCCAAACCTTACCCGTCATTTTTTATTTGCAATGTCGCCCTGTTGTAGCCTTTCCATTTCCATTGCCTTTTTTGCAATAGCTCTTGCAAAAGGTGCTTTAAGGCCTCAAGCACCTTTCACAAGGGTTTTGGTGAAATGGACAAGGAAAGAGGCGTTTCCTTTGATTCTTTGACGATTCGCTGCAGCAGCCAGGTCTGACGAGAGAGGGGAGGAGGCGGTGCTGTATCACCGAGGCCCAGAGCCCATTTCTACAGTAATTTTTTTCTAATTATTATTTTACGGTGTCCGAATATTTTTCAAGCTATACCGTCACCAGGGTTGGGAAGTTAGGCGTAAAAATAATATTTTCTATGTGACGTGTAAAATATGCGTAATTTATGTCGTAAATATAAAAAATGTAATAAATTCAAAACTTGCTTTAAATACAATAAAAAAAAAGTGTTGTTTCGAAAGTGTTTTTAAAATAAAATTTTGTAAATATATACAATACCTGATTCATATGTACTAAAACTGCAATACACATTAAAACATGTTATTTTTTAAAATTTCTTTTTAATTTAATTTTACTTCAATTAAAAAAAAAACTTGACCTTGAAACTCCGATCATAATTTTGAAATAATACTACCACTGCTTATTTGCAATGACATATCACTGATGTGCGGAGGGTAGAATATGAAAAATTATCCACCGCAAAAAAAAAAAAAAAAAAAAAAAAAGATTGAATAGTTGTGGGAGGGGGGGGGGGTTAATATGGATTATGTGGTTAGTGGAGGAGCCAAGATGGGGGGCGGGGGCGGAGATTTTATTGCACTGGGGCCCGAGCTCGGTCTCCACGGCCCTGGCAGCAGCACGCACCGATTTGGTTCAGGTCGACTCTAGTCGGTTGTGGTTTTGCTCAATCCTGGTCTTTGTATACAGGGTGATTGTAAACTCCTTCAACAAAACAAGAGGGTGATAGTACACATCAAGACGAACAATATTTGCAATGGAACCTAGGGCACCATTCCACTCCTAGTGTCGGAAAAGAGCACCTTCGAAAAACATTCAGCGGGCACACAGAGTTCCAAACAGTGCAGGAGAACCACAAGATGAAAATCAGGTGCGCTAAACACGTGCGTAGACCAGAGTTCGCCAAAAAATAATTTAAAGGAGTATTTTTTAATCCTTTGAAAAAATTTAGGGAGTAATTTTTAAAAGTGAGGAGTATTTAAAAAAAATTAACGAGTGAAATAAAAAAAAAACTTGCGAAAACACCGGGAAATTATAAAAAAACAATCCTGGTTTTTTTCATATAAAAAAATATTTCATTATTACTGAATGTACTTGGACGTTTTGCTTCTTCTTTTAGTTAAAACTATATATATATATATATATATAATACATAAATAACGTAAACACTACAAGCACATCGAAAGTAATCCCTGGAAATTCGTTGTACCATTTTGGTAAAAAACAAGAATGAATTTCCAACTTTGACGTCGATGTAACACAGCAAACATCATCTTTATCAACACATTCTTCATTTTCTAATGAAGTGTCTATGTTTGTTGGCTGTTTTCGCATTTCCACAGCTAGTTTTTTGTAGCTTTCATTGTTTCCTTCCTCTGCCTTTTGTTTCTTTTAGCTACACCACAAGTCTTGCCGAAAAAAAAAAAGACGTTAAAGCACACTGTTTCGACACTTCATTCAATACTACAGTGTCTGATAAAGTTGCTTCAATCTCTACAAATCACGATTCCACGACCACGGACCACCGTCATGACAAAGTACAAATCACGACTCCACGACCACGGACCACCGTCATGACAAAGTACAAATCACGACCACGGACCACCGTCATGACAAAGTACAAATCACGACTCCACGACCCGCTCCGGAATTGCGATTGCGTACGTCACTCAGCTGTTCGAGCACAAGCTGTAGCAGCAATGACATTAGATTTGCGAGCTGTAGCCCATGCGTTTGCGCTCCCGACGACGTCAAGGTAAGGAACGATATCTCTCTGACCGAAGGTCACACCCGGACTGGCTGGCTGGACCACCGCCATAGCTCCGGTCGCCCCAAGCAAACCACGGCCAGGTACGGATCACGTACAACGTGAGATCTGGCCTGAGGTAACGAAAGGATACCGTTGATCATGTGTTTGAAACACAAAATTCGAATAAAAATTTGAAAATAAACATCTTTCAGCTTAAAATTCTCGATTCGTATTTTTACGCGTTGGCAAAATTTCAATGCGTAAACAGACTTTTCGATGCGCACTAGACGCGTATTGGAATCGGAAGAAAATTAGAACGATCCAATTTAAACTATGTTCTACACGAACATTCCAATTCGTTCAACGAATTGGAATCGGAAGAGGATTCGAACGATCCAATTGAAAACGCACGCGACTAGAGATGCGCAATGAAACCAAAAAACGAATGCGCAATGGTTCGACTGACGTAGAACATGGGACTCTGCCAGTAGATTAGATTTGGGTGGCCAAGAAATAACATGAATGAGAAATAACTCGTATATACCCACTGAAGATGATTACAAAATAGTAATCGAAACTAGTATGGGTGCTTGTGCCACGGGAAGCGAAGATTGTATCGTCAGCGATACAAAATATTTTATTGCCAATTCAACTCACCTTCAGCATGAGGTTCGGAAGTTTTAATTCTTTTCATAAATCCTATTTTAAATGACGAATCTGAAATAGTGATAATCGCTTGCTACCTTTTTTATCTACATATTTGAAGATTTGGCCACATTTGCGCTGCATTCGAATATCTATATGAATTCTTCTATACCAGTGTAATGACTTCAACTGCTGAAAATCTACAATATCTTGGAGACCCAGTGAAAAATATGTTGAAATTTTGGTATATATTTATAATATTGACGTTTCCCATGCTCAATTTTGTGATAACGTGAGAAACAGTGAATTATATGACAACGGATTTGTTAACATATACCATAACCACGTAAAGAATTCGTCAAATAGAAATATTTGATGAATTGATATAATTTAACCCCTTATAGCTTACAGGCCTGCGCACCGATTACCGGAAGCTGGGTGACGTAGGAGAGAGTAGTCTGATAATCCGTAGTGGGTAGTCGAACGCTCGAGCTTGCCCGCTCGCTGTATAGTGTATAATAAGCCTCACTGTCAATGTGCGTGGCTGTCGTTGGTTTTCGACTAAGTTTTCCTCTCTTTGTTCTCATAAATATTTTTAGGACAAACAGCTTCAGAAGAAAATTCATTATGCAGTTTAGTTGCAGTGTGCCCCACTGTCGCGGTAATTATGACGATCGACCGTGTGTTATATTGATGAACCACGTATTTATTATATCATGCACGTGTTATTATTTGCTTATTTTTCTCTGAAAATTGCCGGAGTATTTAAATTCCCTACTAACGTGGACCTACTAATAATATGGATTACTTCAATTGAGCAGGGAAATTTTAAAGTGACCAAGAACTCCCAGGTAACTGGAAATCTTTTGTAGACCAAAGGCATGCATCCCGTCTCTGAACATAAACGGCATGTGGAGCAAAACTACATATGGTTTTAATTTCTGGTCGTAGAGCATAATATAATTAAAGATGTGATATTGTTCTTTCCTTGGCACTTCGTAACAATAATAGAACTTTCGGTAATTAACAATGAAATGAAACACTACATGAGATGGCAGTCTTTTTTTTTTTCTTTTGTGTTGTAGAAAATTCTATTATTTTTGCCCTACATGCCCCGGGCATCTAGGGCATGGTATTTTCAAGCCCTGGATATTGTAATTTTTAAGAGAAAAAAAGTACCTGGATGGGCATGAATCCACACATTGTGGAAACTATGTTCTAAACAAACAAGACTTTAAAGATACAAGTAGAAATATGTACTCGTATTTTTTTTTTTTTTGGAAAACATCTGCTTAAAATGAGAGATCAGAGTTTTTATTCATTCATCTAAACTTATCACATCTGTTTCTAGACTTCCTGCACCTTTTCTTCACAAGCTACAGCTATAATAACTGGAACTAATATCTCATATTATCCGATAACTACTGAAACGTGTGCTTCCAAATGTGGGGGTGAGTGTCAATCTTTGTATAGAGATAAACTTTTCCAATCCTTCATGAAATTTATTTTGAACCCAAAATCATAATATAAGGAAAAAACAATCTTTTCAATAGCTTTAGTAATGACAAAGCATTTGCACAGAATTTTATGCTATTGCTTTTTATAGTTCTGAGAAAATGGTACATCAAGTTAGATAATTTATAATGAGATGTGTACATCTTTAAAAATAAAACATCCTATAGTACCAAAACAGTCGTTCAGATTTATCCAGTACAATAACTGTATGTGAGTTTGTCAGGTTCTCAAAAAAATACAATTCTTATCTGGAAAAATACTTTATTAAAATCTTATTGGAACAAATTCTCAATTTTCTTAGAAAGATGACGATGATGGGCAAAACACGTAACAATATTAACAAGAACTCTCCAAAATTTCTACAATATTAACAGAACTCTCCAAAATTTCTACAATAGCCCTCTCCCATGGTTTCCCTGCTGTTACAGTCAACTCCCTCATAAAGAAATATGAAAACCATTCGAAAATCGAATGCCTCCTTCCTCACAAGAAAGAAGACCTGAAATTCTGTGGTTCTGTTCCTTACTATCCTTCCTATGCTTATAAGTTACAGATTCTTTTTAGAAGTTTTGGTTACCATCTTGCCATTAAATCTACCCCAAACATCTTGAAACTTCTACAAAGGGATAGGGACAAAGTTGAAAGCCTGAACCTCCCAGGAGTTTACTGCATTCCTATCTCTTCTTCTACTGGGGATAACTTATACATTGGAAGCACATACAGGAGCATTAGCCATAGAATTTTAGAACATAGAAAAGATGTTTCGAAAGCCAATCCCAACACTGCCTTGTCTATTTTGACAATGGAAGACACATCTGCAGTTCCCCACTGGAACGAAGCAAAACGAATTGCTTCTTTTGACAATCGTTTTGCCCTCCG